>JADRCH010000113.1:210073-232700 GCA_019843965.1 Rhynchomys soricoides
AATAATAATAATAATAATAATAATAATAATAATAATAATAATAATAATAATAATTTCTAACTATCTGAGTGGCAGATTTGAACCCAAAAGCTTGAGACCTACCTGAACATCACTCAGAGACTATCTAAAAAAAATGTTGTTGGAGAGATAACTCAGCAGTTAAAACAATGTCTACTTAAAAAAAATAGTGTGTTTTTTTTTTAAAGATCTATTTATTTTTATATGAGTACACTGTCACTGTCTTCAGACACACCAGAAGAAGGCATTAGATCCCATTACAGATGGTCATGAGCCACCATGTGGTTGCTGGGAACTGAACTAGGACCTCTGGAAGAGCAATCACTGCTCTTAGCCACTGAGCCATCTCTTCACCCCCAAAACAATGGCTACTTTTGCAGAGGACTAAGTTCAGTTCCTAATACCTATCTGGCAGCTCACAATTGGCTGTTACAATTCTAGGAAATTGACCCGGCAGTGGTGGCACATACCTTTAATCCCAGCACTCGGGAGGCAGAGGCAGGAAGATTTCTGAGTTCGAGGCCAGCCTGGTCTACAGAGTGAGTTCCAGGACAGCCAGGGCTACACAGAGAAACCCTGTCTTGGGAAAACAAGGAAAAAAAAAAAAACAATTCTAGGAAATTGGAGATTCTACTTTCTTCTGGCCTCTGCTCCATTGGCTCCAGGCACACCTGTGGTACACAGGCAAACATGCAGGCAAAACACCTATATACATAGAATAATAAAAAATTTTAAAGTAAATAAGTTCACCAAAACCAAACAATATTGACACTGGAGAGATCGAAACAGAAAGATAGCAAGTTGAAGCCAGCCTCAAGTATAGTGACACCCTGTCCTGAAAAGACAAAGCCAAGACAACACAACAGAGAACCTACTGTTATTTCTGGGTGTGTTATTGCCTAGGTGTGTAGGCACAAAGTAACAATTCTCCAAAGTTTATTTCATAAAACTACCTAGACATAAAGGTGCCTGTTCCCGAAGATCTGTTTAATCCTCTGGATCCAGATAATGTAAGGAGAACACAGACTCCCCACAAGTTGCCCTCTGACCTCCATCCACAGGCTGTGGTGTACACACACACACACACACACACACACACACACACACACGCTAAATGCTTTTTTAAACTATGATATTTTATAAATAGCGGGTTGTTGTTGTTGTTGTTGTTTTAAAGCTAGTCTAGGCCTGGAGAGATGGTTCAGTGGTTGAAAGTATTTGCTGCTGTTTCGGAGGACCCAGATTCAGTCAGTTCCCAGCACCCACAGGGAGGCCCACAGCCATCTGGACCCAGGTGCCAGGGGATCTGACAGAGTCTTCTGACCTTCCTGGGTTCCTGTAGTAACACGGTGCGTGGACATACACTCAGGCATGCAACACATAAATACAAGATAGAGTAAAATTCAAAACAATTCGAGGATAATTTATCTGGTCTTGCATTGTGCCCGTGTCTGGAGGCACATGTGCCTTCTCTGAGGTTAGCCTCATTGCCCTTTCATGGATTACTGACAAGTTGTTTCAATTTTATATGGATACAGACTGAAGAACTTTGGTTTCATAGAACTTC
Organism: Rhynchomys soricoides; assembly: GCA_019843965.1. NCBI lineage: Eukaryota > Metazoa > Chordata > Mammalia > Rodentia > Muridae > Rhynchomys > Rhynchomys soricoides. The sequence continues at coordinate 211,659 of JADRCH010000113.1, forward strand.
AGAGTGAAACTTGATTAGAGACTACACTGTAAAGATTTAATCACCATAATTAACTCTGTACTTTGGATCCCTTCAAACCTTGGTACTTGCTTAGGTAAGGACAGAAAACTGCTATCTTGGTAGAAAATTGTAGTTTGGACCAGGCACAGTAGTTCAGGCCTGTAATCCCAGCTCTCTGGGAATGGAGGCTGTTAGGATTTCAGGTTTGAGGCTAGCCTGGGCTGCATAAGAGCACCCTCCTCCCAAGTAGGGAAGGAAGGAAGTGGAGTTTGAAATAATAAGATTATGCTAGAGCCAGAGAAATACTTGAGAGGGAAATGTCAGGATATTCCTGAAGATAACTCCTAAATATATCATCGCCCAAGGCCATGCTCATCACGCTACGGGATCTGCCGATTACTTGTCTTAAGCCATGTTGTCACATAGTATTATATTTCTAAATATGTCCTAACACCTTCAACAAATTACCGGCAATATATATTTGCAGTAAATAAATATATTTCTCCTCAAATTTATCTTGTAGTTGAATTTTCACTATAAAGTCTTATGTGAAGATGGTCACATACCTGTAATTTTAGTACCCAGGAGGCTGAGGCGGTGGACTGTGAGTTCAAGGCCAGCCTGGACTCCATAGCAAGACCCACCTGGAACAATTAAGGGCATCTGGGAAAGGCTGAGAGAATACAGTAACTACTCAGAGCTGTCCGCAGTTACTTAGCCAGAGTTTTAGATTTGTTTGCTTGTTTTATTTCAAGACAAGGTTTCCCTGTGTCACCCTGGCTGTTCTAGAACTCACTCTGAAGACCAGGCTGGCCTCGAACGCACAGAGATCCGCTTACCTCTGTCTCGTGAGTGCTGGGCCTGAAGGCGTGAGCCACCACCGCCTGGCTATCACCATTATTTTTAAGATGTGAGGATCTTGGGCTGGAGCTGGAAGAATACTTGGCTAGCATGGGTGGGGCCCTGGGTTCAATCCTGAGCACTGCAGAGATAAAGAATGGGAAGACGTGAGCTCCTTCTCTGCTGCTGATGGCAGTCCTCCTGCCTCAGCTCCAGGACTATAGGGTAGCCACAAGGTTTGTCCAGGAAGGAATTTAAGATGCAAACTTGTGGCATAAATTATATAATCTCAATTTCTGCCTCTATTGTTACTTTTATGTATATGGGTGTTCTGCCTTCCTGTATGTCTATACACCACTTGTGTGTACAGTACATGCAAAACCCAGAAAATATCAGAGTCTCTGGAACTGGAATTACAGATGACTGTGAGCCACCATGTAGGTGCTGGGAACCAAAATGGGGTCCTCTGCAAAAGCAACAAGTGCTCTTAACAGCTGACCCATCGGAAGACAGTATCTCATATAACCAAGGCTGGCCTTGAACTCCTGATCCTTTTGTCTCTATTCCCAAGTGCTGGCATTAGAGGCATGGGCTCGTACTCAGCCCGTTTCTTCTATTTTTGTTTGTTTGTTTGTTTGTTTGTTTTGTTTTCAAGACAGGGTTTCTCTGTGTAGCCCTGGCTGCCCTGAAACTCACTCTGTAGACCAGGCTGGCCTCGAACTCAGAAATCCACCTGCTTCTGCCTCCCGGCTGCTGGGATTAAAAGCGTGCGCCATCACTACCAGGCTAGGCCTGTTTCTCCTTAAAACAGCAAATGAACAAAATATTATCACAAGAAATTATCCATTCATTCTTTTTCCTTGTTTATTTTTAACCTAAAAGAGAAAAGCAATGCAGAACAATTATGATGGCATCTTCAAGGGAATAATAGATACCACAGATTTGGAGTCAAATCCACTCTGTTTCCTAAAACACAGGTTTTTTTTCAACCCTAACTGGACAAGGAAATAACAGCTATGTTTTTTAAAGATAGAAGCACGTTTAAAAATGTTTTAAAAAGTTTTCAAACCCTTCCATTTGAGATAAAAAAAACTTCTCCTCAATGAATATAACCTTTTTGTTTCAATGCTTTATAGGTAGGCACAAAGACTAAGGACTTTACAGCCATGTACCTCCAGTCAACTAAGGGGCTGGGAACAAATGGGAAAGGGGGGTGGGGGGAAGAAATGATAAATCTTAAAGAATGCAAATAACAAGATTTTGGGGGTGGGGGTGGGGGTGGGTTGTAGATCAAGGGAAACCACACAAGCCTCAGGCTGTACGATCTGTAAATTACCGGTCAGAGTTTGCCCTTGAGTTTACAAGGGAACGCCTGCTTGTGAAGCAGAAAGGAACGAACATTTTAGCATTGTGTGCAGTTGCATTTAGACTTAAGGAAAGGCTGCCCATGTGAATGTTTGGGCATTCTCCACTCTGACTTCACCGTTCCAACCTTCCAGATTCTCAACACACTCTGCCTACAGCTCAGTCATATGCAGCAGCTGCCAGTGGCTGGCATTCTTTAACTCCTGGTGTCCTCAGGAGCGCCCCTGCCTCACAGAATGCCTGCATGCCAAGGGTCAGCCACATCCGGACACACTGGAAGACGTCAATTGGGCCTCAGGATGGCTGGTGGTGGGAAGAGGCCTCTTGCTGGAGCGACACAGGAGCTGTGGAAACCCAAAAACAAAGCGGTCAGCTGGGAACTGCAGCAGGGGTACCTCTGCTGGTGAGGAACTAGCAAGAGCTCTGAGAACCCCCTCCCATTCCTCTACACCAAATCGTGCCCGCACAGCTGGAGAAAGTGGGCATCTCCTCCACCTCTTACCCCAAGTAAGTTTCATTTGGTATTTTTTCTCAAGTGGGAGTTAATCACTAGTGAATTAATGAATGCAGTTGTGGCAGCAGCAGTGAATTAATGAATACAATTATGCCAGCAGATTTGAAAACTGCCTTGTCCATACATAAGGATGTATTGTAGTCATTGCCAGGAGAGACATCTGCTTTTGCGTCTCCCCGGAAGAGGAATTAGGAAATGATACCCCCCCTCCACATACTTCGCTCCCCTCCCCTCCTACCTAAAACCTAGTGCGGTTTATTTTTATTTATTTATAGTGACGTTTATTTTTAATTTTAAGAAATCACATTTTAAATCAATTCCCAAAGAAAGCTGGCCTTTCTTATTTTTTTTTCAGATTGATCCCAGAAATGCTACGTCAATGTGTATGACAAATAGATACGAAAACAAGCTCTCTTTTCATTTTATTTTTTAATCAATACCCGAATAATGACCAGAAGCAAATATCCACCGGTGAGTCAGCAAGCAGGATGCTCGGCCCTTCAGCTCCATCCTTCCCCTCGCAGCCCCTGCAGCTCCAGGCCACTAGAGCAGGTAAATAATGTAGGACAGAACCACCAGGCCTATGATGGCAAAGAACATGAGGATGAAAATATCCAGCATGGCTAAGTACTAAGCAGAAGAGTCCCCTAGATGCCGGGGCAGTGGGAGCTGCGAGCGTGGAGGTCGGTCAGCGCGGAGAAATGGCTCCTGTCCCCTCCCGCTTCCTGTTCCCTCCCCCTCCCGGGGACCTGAGGCTAAGGGATGCTGCAACTCCATCAGCAGCTTACTCCCCACCTCCACCATCACGGCCAGCCAATCACAAAGCCCACGGTGGGTAACCAGGGAACAGCTACTTTTAGACCAGGCGAAAGGAGAGTGGTTTAATTTCTTCCCAGGAAGCCAGCTCCGCCCCTTTGTGTGGAAACGTTATCTCTATTTAGATACTGTTTCTGCACTGTGTGGGCTGCTCCGGAAGATGGGAGCGGAGGATCTCTAAAGATCCCTTAGGAATGGATTCTTCTGCCTGCCTTCTTCCTTCTTCCTCTCACACATCTTTGGCACTCTATCTCAGAAAACTAATTGTTACCAGTTGTGTGGGCCATCTGCTAGTTCAAAGGAGAACATGAAGGAAGGTCTCATGTGGGTCTCGGGGTGCGATGCGATGGGGGGCGATCCTGGGCATGGACATGAATTTTTCCACTGTGCTGGGTATTGCACACGTGGGGTCATTTCAACCGATCTGAAGTCTTTCATAGCCTGAGCTCAAAGGTGGTCAGGAGCTTGCCTGATAAAGCGAGGTTCTCACATTCCTAAATGCATACTCTTGGGGTCCACCCCACACTGGCTTGCCTTGTTGGTCTGGAAGATCCGAGGAGCCTAAGCTCATTTGTGTCACATGAGGTCTCTCCTTCCCTTCTGTGCTCCCGTTATCCCCATTTGTTTTCTCTGGATCTTCAGAAATTACCCCGTGTGTCATCCTCAGAGAAAACAGCAAGAGACCTACACACCCCACTCCTGGGAAGTATCTAGAAATGCAAATCCAAGTGGGGTTTTGTTTTTTCTTTTTGTATTATTATTGTTGTTGTTGTTGTTGTTGTTTTTATTTTGTCTTGAGATAGTCTCAAGTAGCCCAGGCTGGCCCTTGACTTGTTTCTCCTGCCTCTTACCTCTTAACCTCCTGAGCGTTGTGATTACAGCTATCTTTCACGTGGTTTCTCCTAAGGAACAGAGTCTTACTAAAATTCAGGGCTCAAAGGGTTAGGATGCCTTACAGCAAACCTAATGACCTGAGTTAAATCCCTGGGGCCCGCAGTGGAAAGACGGGGCTCCTGTAAGTTGTTCTGTGATGTCCACACATGCCCTCTGGTGTACACAACACATACATACATAAAAAAATCATGTTAAAAAACTCACACCCCGGGTTTGCAGCCCCATGGGGGGGAGCAACAGTATCAACCAGGCAGACCCCCTGGAGTTCCCGGGGACTGGACCACCAACCAAAGAATACACATGGAGTGACCCATGGCTCTGGCCCGCATATGTGACAAAAGGGTGACCTTGTTGGACATCAGTGGGGGGAGAGACCTTTGGGCCTGAGGGGGTTCGATGCCCCAGTGTAGGGGAATGCCAGGGCGGGAAGGTGAGAGTGAGTGGGTGGGTGGGTGAGCACCTTCATAGAGGCAGGGGGAGGTTGGGATGGGATAGGGGTTTCCAGAGGGGAGACCTGGAAAGGGGAAAACATTTGAAATGTAAAGAAAGAAAAAATCCAATAAAAGGAAAAAATAAATTAAAAACAAAAAACCAAAAAGCCCACACCCCACAGTGATGTATTTTGATGCTTTTTGCAGTGTGTTGTGCACCGACTGTTTCTTATTAAAAAGGAATTTCTGTCGGCCAATTTTTTTTCTTTTTTTGGTTTTTTGAGACAGGGTTTCTCTGTGTAGCCCTGGCTGTCCTGGAACTCACTCTGTAGACCAGGCTGGCCTCGAACTCAGAAATCCGCCTGCCTCTGCCTCCCAAGTGCTGGGATTAAAGGCGTGCGCCACACTGCCCGGTGGTGAGCCAATTTCTAAGGTCTGGCATCCTTAGCCTTACCACAAATATTTTCATTGAAGGGCCCAGGCCTCGAGATATTAGCAACCCCCTTTCTAACAGGCACTTAGGCCACTCCCAAGAGGGGAGACCTCCTGAGCAGGCAGTCCAGCAGACAAGGTCACACTGACTGGGTCACAGGCTTGGCTGCTGCTGTTGGGAACTCGAAGCTGCCAGCTCCTTCTGCTGCCTGGAGCACTGGCCACACTAGGCTCACTCAGCCATGCCGTTTTCCTGATTACACTTAGCCCTGGACTCTCACCGGCTGTTCCCCTGAGGCCAAAGAATGCTTTCATGTGAAACCCAGGTAAAAAATGCCCATCCACAAAGCCTCTAGACAGGTGGCTGCCGACCAGGAGTCAGGGTCCAGCAGTGCAATTCAAACGTGGCAGTGGTACACTGCACTAGAATGAGCCTGGGCTGAGCTCATTGGTTGGCTTGAACTCTTGTAGAGCAGTCTGCCCGAGGCCAGGAACTTGACGCCCTTGACCATAGGAAGATGCTTAAATGAAGAGGGGGGACAGTGTGAGGGACCTCTGAACCCAGGGAATGCAAGCCAGTGTGACAATACCACAGGTGGGGCAGAACTGTCATTGGAGGATGCCACTGAAGGGCTGGGCTATGTCCTCAAGAAGAAAGTGTCAGGGCAGGAAGAGCAAGCGACTTTGGTTTCTAGAGTGGTCCCTCTTTGAGGGGTAACTGGGTTCATTGTGAGTGACAGGTCAATGCCATCCCCCTCCCTGGCAAACAGGACACACGCAGAAATTATTTCAGAGTCAAAGAGGAAGAAGCCTAGTCCGCAGGTAAAAATTACACCTTTTATTTGAGTCACCAGGATAAAGATTCACTTTGTGGTCCAAGTCAATGTTCAAAATCATAACAGGCCAGAAAGAACTGATCCCAAACACAAGGCCAGGAGGGAGGGGACCAAACAGACCAAAGAAAGATGACAACCCGACATCAAAGACGAGTGGGTGGCCACACACACACACACACACACAGGCACACATAGATGAAACGTTGGACAGAGGCGGACTTCACAGGGTCACTTCTATTTCTGTTTAAATACAGGCTCTGTGGGTGTTACTTTTTTGTCTTATGTCCAGCTATTAGGAAATGAAATGTCCCCCTGGAGGGACATGAGGAGGGAAATCAGGAAGCAGCCTGGGGAGAATTCATGTCCCTCACCATGGGCCTTTTTGCATTACAGGATTGGTCCATAAAAGTTAAGTTCACAGTCTAGCCAAAGTGCCTTCTTTCCTGGGTTTTGATTGGCTGAGAAGACCTTGACAAAGGAAGAGACCATGGGCTTGGGGATTCTGTGCTCTTCTAGGGGTGGATGCTTCTGGAAAAAGTATGGACTCCAGCAGGCTTGGGGCCCTCAGCACCTTAGGTAGTTCCTCTTCTCTCTGCAAGTGTGTGAAAGTCTTCCCTATTTCTAGGCCACTAGAAGAGCAGCTGACTCGACATGTTGAGAAGGGAGGTTCAGCTGAGAGGAACCAGGAGGCTTGTAGCACCTCCTGAACACAGGCCCTCCAAGAGCAAGCGCCCCGACCTCTGGTCCCCAGAACCACATTGTGCTTTGAGATCAAGAGGAAATGGAATGGGCTGGCACCTCCCCAGTGGCTCCTGAGATGCTCCTACAAGGCTCTCCCCACGCTGCCCACCAGGACACTCCTTGCCTCCACCCAGGCTAGGGTCGGAAGTAAAGGGACTGACCAGGCAGGAAGATGGTTACTCTAGCAAGCCCTCATGACAACCTTGCTGACCTGACCAAGGTCTTCAGGTTCAAATGTCACCTGCAGCAGGGTCTGAGTATATAAAGGGACCTGACATCAGACTCAGGGTAAAAATGAGAATCAGGGGACCCAGGAGGAGTGACAAGAAAACCCAGAGATGAATGAAGTCAAGTGAGTACTGTCCCTGGCCCATGCAAAGGAGGAACAGCCCAGAGATGGTGCTGCCAGCTTTGAAGCCCTGGGCTCTCTCCTTTGCTTCTAGGACAGGAGAGCCTCAAGTGAGGTGCCACAGCATGGGTGACTTGGTCCTTCTGGTACCGTTCTCTGTAGCCCCAGACACAAAGACAGGAAAGCACATGTCTAACCCAGAAGCCTTCCCCCACCTCCCCAGTGAGGTAGGAGGGCCTCCTGTGCTCCAGAAGACTCTTTCCATTTTCTGGCTTTGCAGAAGCCAGTCCAGCCTCATTCCTGGAGAAGGAAGGCTACAGGAGACACAAGAGACCTTTTCCCAGGGGAGCAGGAAGAAACAGCTCAGTGAGGTCCCAAAGGCATCCATCCCTTGCTCTACCCTTCACAGCAGGGAGATAGAGAGTCCCAGGAGGCTGGGGGAGGAGGGAAGCAAACAAGCCCCAGGGAGAACACCCCGTTCCTTCCCTTCTGCTGCTGCTCCTAGAACCAAGGCAAGAATTTGACCCACGCTGGGATTTCTGGGGAGCTCTTTGGCCACCCTAGGTTTGTGTGGGCAGAATGGCACACTCCATGTGTGGAAGATGGCACACAGGGGCAGGGATTCAGCCGTAAGCAGGAACCCCGCTCTCCTTTGGATGCCCCAAGGAGACAGAGAGTCAGGAAGATGGACTAGGGGAAAGGTCATCACATTGTTCTCTACATAACTGAGGCCTTAATACCCACGCCCTGGGAATGTGTGGAGCCCCACCCGGAGGAGTATGCAGCTCACCCCAGCTCTAGGAGGAAGGGTGTCAGGGGAGCTGGGCCAGAGGTTCCTAGGGGCCTAAGGCAGGAAGCGAACTGAGAGCTAACCAACCCTACTCCTCCTCCGAGACAGGGTCGCACTACATAGCTCAGGCTGTTCTGAAACTCACGATGTAGACCAGGCTGGCTCCAAAGTCACATATCTGCCTGCCTCTGCCTCCTTTTGCTGGGACTAAAGGTGTGTGCCACTACATCCAGTCTAACTGATCTCCTTAATGGGTCTCCCATTTCAGCCCAGCCCTGTAAGCCCACTCTCTCCTCAGAACAAACCTGCCCTCCCCAGAGTGCCCAGCCTGTTCCATCCAGAGAGAAAAATCAATCAGTTGATTGGTCCAAGGGAAAACCTGCCAGAGGAAGGAGCCCACGACAGGGGCAGAACAAGGCTTGGGTTGGTAAAAGAAGCTGGAGGAGGGGCGGGGATAAGGAAGCAGTTGAAGATCTTAAAAGACAGAGACACTGATGGGTGAATGGGTCAGGCCCCAGGACAGATGTGATGCCATGGAATGCATTGAAGACAGAGGGCGGGGCGGCACGGGGTTCAGATGGCCTCCACATAGTTGGCTGGCAGCATCCCCGTGTCTCCGGTGCGCTCTACGGTTCCGTACATCCAGCCGTCATCGATCTGCTGCACATTGACGATGGTGTCCCCATCCTGAAAGGAGATCTCGTCCTCGTCGGCAGCACTGTAGTCATACACTGCACGGTACCGTTTCTGAGGAGCAAGCCAATAATTAGCCTGTGCATTGGATGTAGGCTCACCCACACAGACCTTCTCCTGTGCCGGGCAAGGGCTCCACCAAGTCACTCCCAGGCCCCATGCGTGTTTCTCTCTACCTCTCAGAGACCATGAGGGAGAGAAACAATAAACCAGAAGATGGAGCCTGGAGTGGGCTCTGTGGTGGAGTCTCTTGAACCTGTTTCCACATAGCAGCAGTAAAGTCCCATAGACTTGACACAAATAGTGGTTTTAAAATGTGATATACAGGGATGGAGACATAGCTCAGCGGTTGAAAGCACTGATTCTTCTTCTAGAGGATCTGAGTTCAATTCCTAGCAACCACCTGGCAGCTCATGACTGACTGTTTGTAATTCCAGTTCCAGGGGACCTGACATCCTCACACAGACATACACGCAGGTGAAACACCAATGCACATAAGAAAAAGTAATAAATTACTAGAGAAACAAAAACAAGTGATCTGCCATACTGGGCATGGTAACATAGGAATTTGAATCTCAGCACTCAGAGACTGAGATTCAAAACAAGAGAAGATCCTGAGTTCAAGACCACCTGGGCTACATAGCTCTTTTAAATAAAAAACCTTGTATCCTTGGGTCTTGGGTTTGATTCGCAACACCACAAAACAAAAGAAAGGTATAGCCTAATCACTGCTGTCTGAAAGGCTATTAGTACCAATGTTTTCTGAAACCATTAGCAGTCTGACTTCATTCCCAAATGGGGAACAAAAGGCTTCTGAGATGCCAAACCTATTATGAGATGCCAGCAGATCCTGGTCTGTATCCTGACCATCTTAATCCAGCCAAGCCGCCACTGTAGTTATGGCTGTCCTCTATACAATGCCCACACACCCCGTTCCCTCATCTATGTACCCTACATGGTGGACTTCTCCCTTTTTAAAAAAAGAGAAAAGGGTTCGAGACAAGGTCTATCTATGTAACCAGTAACAAGTTCGAGTTAGCCTCGAACTTGTGGTGATTCTCCTGACACACCCCCTCAAGTGCTGAGGTTACACCTATACCCAACTGCCAGGGTGATTTTCATAAAGCAAAAGTCATACATCAGTGGAGAGGAGTGCAGTGTAGATCACTAGTCTCAAAAGTCTTCCTTCCCCTGGGTCTACAAGTTCCCAAAGGGCTTGACCTTATCTACTTCCTCTTCCTGTCTCCAGGAACCTGGGCCTTCCCACAAGACAGTGAACCTTCCAAGGATGTTCTGTCACAGTCTTTGTATCTGCTGTTCCCCCTGTACCATAAATGTTCGTTTGACTCTGCTGCTCTATGTCCCTTACCCCGCACAGGACAGGCCATTCGCCACCTTACCCTTCGCACAGCCTCTTGCTGCCTCCTCCCCAAAGAGAGGTCACTTATCCCAGGCCACATTATTCTTCTACACTGACATGCGTTGCTTTGAATCCCAGCATGGAAAACCTAGTGCACCCTAGAGGAATGTATCCCTGAACACCCAGGCCTGAACCTCACACCCAGGACCGCCCCGCTTACTGGTGCTCATTTTCTCATCCAGTATAACTGCTGAGTCCTGCTATAGGCCTGGCTCAAGAGGGCAGCATGAAGCCACTTCCTGCCCACACAGAGACACAAGTTAGTATAATCCTTTTCTGGGGAAAGGGACAGGGTATTGGGGATCAGAAGAACCCCAAGATCTTGTGCTTGTTAGGTGAATACACTACCATTGAGCTATAGTCTTAGGCTTTAGCGTGCGTGCGTGTGCGTGTCTGTACACAGATGCATACAGCTGTGACCTCTTTCACCCCCGGACCTCTCTATTCCAGATGGTTACTCACCCCACTGCCACCTGGGGCACTGCGCTGTATAGAGACAGGGGCTGCTGGCTCCTTGTACCCGCCATAGGACGGGGTCACCTGCTGCTGTTGGGGCTGCTGGTAAACTGGAGGATGAAAGAGACAGCTCAGAAAACGTCTTGCCCAACTCATCCCCCACCCCCTGTGAGGTCAAAGGTATGAATTTCCAGCCCCACTTGGGCCTGCACTGCTCCCCACAAAGGCTTGTGGCTAGGCATTCGTAGTCATGAGTGTCTTGGGATTCATGCCAGGGCTGCATACTTCTCACATCAGGATTTGCTTTTCCAAATCTCCTGTTCTCACATCCTTAGCAGGGATGGGGATGAGATTTGGGGGAGCAGACCTACAGGGGAGCAGATCTATATGCATAGACGCCTGCATAGCCAGTTTCTTACTGCCCCACTCTCTTGACCTCAGGCCCCCTCCCTCCCGTCCCCAGCCCCCTCGCTGGCACTCACCTGGGGCACTGGTCGGGATATGGTGAGGCTGTGGCTGCTGCTGCTCTGTGGGCCTCCGGTAGCTGCTGCTATCCTGGGGTTCTCGGCGCTCTGGTTCCATACCTTCACCTCCACTGGGCCCCATGCGGCTCTTCTCAAATTCCTCATGGTATTTGATCTATGGGGCAGAAGGAATGGGTGAAGGGCTCCGTTGTGAACCAACCAGCCCTCTCCCACTGCCACTTAAGCTGGGCATGGTGGTTGAGTGCCCACGGTCCTAGCTACTGACCAGCAGGGAGGAGCAAGGCCAGTCTGAGCAACATAGTGAGACAAGCGTGCACACACACACACACACACACACATACACACACGCACCTCTGGACTCCTCAAGAGCTACGGAAAGACAGAGTACCAGCTGTCTAAGGGACTTATCCATGACACCTCAACCTTCACCTCCTCCTGTTTTTGAGGCAATGTGTCACTATGTAGATCAGGCTGCTCTTCAACCCATAGACATTCACCTCCTAATGCTATGTGCTATCGCACAGTACAATGAGATGCCAGCTCTAAGAAGTCCATGCAAGGCATGGCTGGTTCGATGGTTCAGTCGATAATGCTTGCTCTGGGAGAGCAGGCACAAAGCACCATACTCTATACAAAATCAGGCATGGTATGTAAAACACCACCCTGCCAGAGGCAGAGACAGGTAGATCTGAGTTTAAGTCCATCCTGGTCTACACAGCCAGTTCTAGGCCAACCAGGGCTACTCAATGAGACCCAATCTCAAAATAAAGTGCAAAATGGCTTGGCTACATGAGACCCTATCTCTAAAGAAAGAGAGAGGAGGAAAAGGAGAGCCTGCTTCCCTGCGGCAGGGCCTGAACCTTTCTTACTTCCTCTATGGTCAATAGTAACCACCACAGCTGGGCAAGCCCTGTGCTGCACGCTTAGTGTCACAGGCTGCTCATTATATATGATCAGCACATGACACGATGACTGTGCCAGTCCCCAGATTGCCGAAAAACAGGCCAAAGACTCCCTTGGGTGACTTCAGCACAATCCTCACAAAGCACATAGTACTTTAGAATACGGATACAGAACTACCACTGTACAAATATGGAATGTATATTGTAAAATGCACAAAAGGTCATGGACAAAATGTGAGGCAGAGAAGCGGCAGGCAGAGATTCTCGGTGTCCTTCCTGCACCCTCACCGGGGCACATCGTCCCCCCCACCCCCGAAGAACCTCAGAGAGGTCTACTCCCTGCTCTCCCACAGAGGAAACTGGGGGTTGGGAAGAGATCAACCAAGGGGAAAGGAGGCTTGGGCAGAAGGAATGAAACAGAGAGAGAAGCTGAACAGCTGATCCTCCTGGGCAAAAGCAGGGTGACTGTCCCATCCTCCAGAGGCTTCAGCATCTGCCTGAGAGGCTGCTTCTTGCTTGTTTACCAGAACTCTGTCCTGACCTTTCCTTAACCCTGGAGAATGGCAGAGGAAAGGAAGAGTTAAGGAGCTGGGCAAACCCACTCATGTTCTTACAACAGAAAAGGAAGGAGCCAAACCCAGAGCCCTGGAGAGGGCTTAGGCCATCCCCTACCCAGGCTTTCTCTGCTGCTTCCTCTTGCCCTTAGAATTCTCCGTGCAGTTGACAAGAAGCATGGGCTGTGGCCAACTGGGAATACCTGGGTCACTACTGCTGGCTAAATAATGGTTATTGCTGTAGTCTGGACTAGCGGACAGGCAAGGCAGCAGCCAGCGCAACCAACGGGTGTGGGAGGGGTGTTGTCTAGAGGCAGAGAGCCGCCCACTCACAGAGTCTGGGTAGAGTCAGACCCCTCCCTCCCTCTGTCAGACCCCTCCCTCCCTCTGTCAGACCCCTCCCTTCCTGTCAGACCCCTCCCTTCCTGTCAGACCCCTCCCTTCCTCTGTCAGACCCCTCCCTCCCTCTGTCCTATCTTTTCAGGACCGAGCAGGGACACACATTCAAATGGTGAGAATAGCCTGGGACAAGGAGGCTGGACTAACGCTCCATACCGCCTGGAGGCACACAGGTGTGAGGTACGCGCAGACGCAGGGGACCTCTCTAGCTCCTTAGGGATCCTGCTCCACGGCCAATAAGGAAGCAGAAGAGAATGCCACCGGGAAGGCTCACAAGACAATTGCTCCCCCCCCACCCCCCCAGGGTTTTTCTGTATATCCCTGACTGTCCTGGAACTCACTCTGTCGACCAGGCTGGCCTCGAACTCAGAAATCGCCTCCCTCTGCCTCCCAAGTGCTGGGATTAAAGGCGTGCGCCACCACTACCTGGCTTGGGGTCTCATTTTATATACATCTTCCCACAAGTAGAGACTCTGACTTTGTTAGACAGGGCCTTGCTATGTAGCCCTGTCAGGCCCAGAGCTTGCTATCTAGACCAGACTGGCCTTGAAAGTTTGTGGCATCCTTCTGCTTCTGCCTCCTGAGTGCTAGGTTTATAAGTATATGCCATCATTCCTGGCTGCACACAGGGACTTTTAAGATGTGAGGTGGGTGGAGCTAATGTGGAAATACACATCTCCAGAACTGATGGGCATCCTCAGGATCACAGGGGAATAGGTAGTAATTAGAAATGTAAGTAAGTAAGTAAGTAAGTAAGTAAATAAATAAATAAATAAATAAATAACGTGAGAAGGTTGTAGACAAAAAAGTTAGGAGCAATTGTTGCCAGGCAGTGGTGGCGCACGCCTTTAATCCCAGTACTTGAGACGCAGAGGCAGGCAGATTTCTGAGTTCGAGGCCAGCCTGGTCGACAGAGTGAGTTCCAGGAAAGCCAGGGCTACACAGAGAAACCTTGTCTCGGAAAAGAAAAAAAAAAGACACCAAAGACTCGGGCATCTTGAATAGTTAAGCCTGAGCCAAGGCAACCTCATTTTCCCTTGACACACGGATGCCACTTGCCACTGTCAGTATTAACAGCCTAACATCTGGCCAGGCAGCGCTTAACACTAAAGCCATAAAAGCATTCCAGCCATTATCTCCCTGAACTATGAGTAGGGGGCTGTAGAGATGATGCAGAAAGTAAAAGCACTCGCCTGATGACTTGGGTGATAATTCAAGATGGATGCACACTTTAACTCCCATCTCAAACAAGAGGAAATAGGACTGGAGGACCTCTATGGGGTCCCTTTCACTGGGACAGTGAACAAAGTCCCACCTAGACAAGCCTTTTCCTAAGAACAAGTGTGGGGTAGGACCACACCCCTCCCTGTTCTCTCAACTTCTGTCCAAATAATGAGAATACTTCAGGCCCCCTAGAAGTGGGGATAATCGCTGGATCACCCTATCCTGGGGAGGACCTAAACGCCAACCCCAGCAGCATGCAGTATACTGGATGAAATGTGAGGCCCTGTTCAGGCTGCCCACTGACCTCCACTTCCTCCTCAGCAAGAAGGGGAAGCTGGGTGATTACTCCTGGCCCACCTAGTAGCTTCCTAAGCAAACAGCCAAACAAACCCCTCCCAAGGATCCTGCCAATCAGGACCCAGCTCTGATCGTGAGCCGTCATGTGGGTGCTGGGAACTGAACCTAGGTTCTCTGCGAGAGCAATAAATGCTCTTACCTGCTAAGTCAGCTCTCCAGTCCCCAAAGTTCTGATCTTTAAAAAACCCAAATGCTGGGCCTCCATGGAAGGAAACCAAGCCCTCCTGTACCTGAAGTCTCTGTGCACAAGGGTTCGGTGACTGGGGCTGAAGGACTCTTGTCCCGGCCGGCCTTTTGTGTGACTAAGTAGGGTGCCCTTGAGGCAGGTCAGCTTACATTCTGCTTTCTGACTACCTGCTTCCTGTCTGTGGGTGACAAAAAAGCCCGACAGACCACACGTCCCTCCCCACATGATGCTGTGTCATGGCTTTCTAACATTAAGTGTTAAGTGGAATAATCAGCTCACTCTTGAAAGCCAGCCCATTTGGGAAGGGAGAGAGCTGAGAGGGTGAACTCCTGCTTTGCCCCCTTTTCTCACCACGCTCAAGAACATGTGGCTATTGTCCCCATTTTATAGATGGGAAAATCAAGGTTAAATGGATCATCACTATGTTAGTACATAAGAGCGTTAGTTCTCCACCAACACAACCTGGCTTCCTATTAGAGATTCGTGTTTTTGTTTTTATTTTTTATTTGAGACACAGCTTCTCTGTGTAGCCCTGGCTGTCCTGAAACTCTCTCTGTAGACCAGGCTGGCCTCAAACTCAGAGATCTGCCTGCCTCTGCCTCCCAAGTGCTGGGATTAAAGGCAACTGGAGAGAGTATGGTATTTTTAGAACACACATAAGCTGGCATGTAACCCCAGCACTCAGGCAGGAAGGACCAGTTTGACGCCAAACTTGACTACATCAAACTTGGCTCATGTGGCACAAGAGTCACCTGAGATGGCTCAGCAGTTACGAGTGCCCAGTGCTCATGCTGATGACCTGGGTTCAGTTCTGATTGTCTCCAGGCAATCCACAGTTGCCTGTAAACTACAATTCTAGGGGTTTCCATGGCCCATTCTGGCCTCTTAGAGCAGCAGACACACAGTGTAGTACACAGGTACACAGGCGAACAAACACTCCAGAAAAAAACAGATCTCGAAAGACGAAGAAAAGCTATGGATAAATGCTGCCTTTCAAAATCAAATTCGAGAATTAGGACCACAGAGAAGGCTCAGTGGTTAAGAACACATGCTACTCTTCCTGGGGAATCCAGTTTGGTCCCTATAGCATCCATTCTTGTGAGGTGGCTTCACAACCTCCTGTAAGTCCAGTTCCAAGGGATTCCACACCTTCATCCGGCCTCAGAAAGCACCCCACACAAGTGGCATAGAAACACACATACATAAATAGACACAAAACAAATCTTTACAATTGAGAAATCTAAAGGATCGTCTAATGAGCCTGTCTGCTGACCATTTAACTCAGGGAAGGAAATGAAAATTTACAATTTTTATCTACCTCTTTCTCTCTAGTCTGTCTGTCTATCTATTTGAGGTCTCACTGTGGCTTTTTAAAACTCTCAGCATCCTTCCTGTCTCAGCCTACAGGGCACTAAATTACAGATATGTCTCACAATACCCTACATCTAATTACTATTTATTGATCAGGCCCGGACACTGAAGACTAAAACTAATTTACTGCATAGAATGAGGATTAGTTTTAGCTGACAGAAAAGCAAAGGATTCTCGCCTGGAGCAAGGGTGTCTGCAGAGTTTATGGTTTTACTATCCTGTGGGTCATTAGCCAGTGTGGAACCAGAAAGACTTGGCTCTACCTCTGCCTCTCTCCTGCTCAGGAGTCTCTAGCTACTTATAAACCTGTGACATATGCGAAGAGAGCCTCAGATCTAATGCTCTACAAATCCCTTAGAGCTGGGCACAGGAATGAAACTTTCTTTCCTTTCCCTGTTTCTTTAAGGGCTCTGATGATTAACCCTGAGACCTCATGCATGTGAGGTAAGTGCTCCACTACCATGAGACACCCCCGGTTCTTGATTTGCACAATGAGACAAGAGCAGTGTACTGTGCCTGGTTCACAAGGGGGAAAAAAAAGACACAAAACTGAGGCTGGACATGTACACATGTAAAGATTGGAAGGAAGGCTCACACAAAAGGCTCCAGCTAAAGCGTTTCTCACCCATTAAAGTCCTCAGCATTCTGGAGCAAACACCAAAACTGCAAATGCAAGGGCTCCTGCTCCTATAGCACAGGGCCAGGGCGAGCCTCCAATAAAGACAGATTTCTAACAGATATGTAATTTCCTCTCTTCCCTCTCCCCTTCTCACTTCATGGCTTCACACATGCTAAGTCTACATTCTATCACTGAGCTGTACCCCAGGTTCTTCAGGTCCCTTTTCTACTCACAGTGTAGAGCAGATAACCCTGCTTTGAACACTCCTGACAGCATCACTAAGCAGGCACTCAGCATTTCCCGAGCTTTGCTACCTGGAATGAGGCATGTGTCTCTCTCACTCTCTTGCCTTACATAGGACTGAGCTAGGAGACTTCACATCCCCAAGCAAACATCAGGACTCCAGGAAAATGGGCACTTGTTTTTCAACAAGTGCTCTGGCTGATGAAAGTCCTCTGTCTGAAGTGATTTCTCCTGGGAAGCCAGTCCCCATCTCCATAAGACAAGTCTGACCTTCAGAATTGACCACTAGTCATTAGGTGCTAAACTGGGAAGGGATGAGCCACACACAGGGTGCTATTTTAGAACCAAAATACAGTGTGGCTCTGAACAGCACCTTTCTCAGAGAGTGATGCTGGAGGTTGGCCCAACTTAGCCACAGTTCTGCCTGTGGTTTAAAGTTCCTTCTGGGTTCTGGGACACAGCCATGTCCAGTACCCTTGGACTTAGGGGCTGGTAAGACCTTTTAAGTTTAAGCAATAAACTGGTGCAGTCAGTACCACAGTAAGCCAGGAGATGAGCTGATGATGCCGAATCTTAGGACCCAGTCCAGGGGTGCCAATCTGGAATGCTGGGGAAACAGAGGCCCGAGTTTTCACTCAGTGTCTGATGACAGAAGGGGATCCTTTATTATGGGGGAGACTGAACCCACAGGTCCTTGTGCATACCATACACTCTTCCTCGGAGCTATGTAGCCCAGCTGACTGTGCAGGGCTCCGATAGAGACAGACTCTGGTCACATTCACTAAAACCAACAGAAAGACTTCCAGCTTTTCACTGACATTTCCCAGCTCAGGCTTTGGCTGCTCTGGAAGCCCAAGTCAGATTCAAGGCCCTCCGCCAGCCAAGAACCAGAGCAATCAGCTAATTGCCTCCCAGAAGTGGCTGATAAGATGCTATCTGGAGTGTAGATACCTTGGCTACAGTGAGCTTTTGTTACTAGAACTCCTCAGGCATTTAATGTGTCCAATGTCCAATAACAGGGAGCAGGAAGGTAGGTGAAAAAGACTGTGTGTCAGAACATTCTGGAAACCTTCCAAAAAAAGTAAGGCAGGGACGGCTAGGGCTTGTTTGTCTCCTCCAAACTAACCTGGCAAATCAATGAATGAGTGTCCCAAAGGTTGACTGGAGGCATCTCAAGACACAAAGCCACATGATTCCAGCTCTGTGAGCCATCCGTTTCCCAGTCACCCAAGGCCACACCACTTCCCCTCTTTCGATTTGGGGCACTCCAAACAAACCCTTTTACCCTTTGTGTGGTCTGAGCCAGAAAGGAAACTCCAGGGTGTGAGCCAAGCCCAGACTGGAAGGAGCAACTGTAACAGGTTTTCTTGGGGGCCAAGAAGGGTTTGAAGTCTTCTGAGGGAGACCCTCCAGACTAGGAGAAGTCCGTTTTATCAGGGTGTTCATTTTAAACTTCAGCTCAGCAACTGGGTTGCAAAACCTATTTGGTTAGACTGTCCCCAGCATTTTTTACAAAACAAGAGTAGAAAATACTGAATGAACTCTCCAACCAACCCCCCCCCCCAAAAGCAGTTATTCATGCTTCCTCTTCGTGGTGCAAAGGAGGGGACTTTGGGCACTGTGCATGATCTATCACTAAACATCCTGAGCCTTCCTTTAAGAAGTTTTCTTTGTTTCGTGTGTGTGTGTGTGTGTGTGTGTGTGTGTGTGTGAGAGAGAGAGAGAGAGAGAGAGAGAGAGAGTGAGTATGTGTGTGCACTCACGCATGCGTTTTATTACAAAGCCCAGGATGGCTTCAATCTCTTGATTGTGCCTCAGCCTCGAGTGGCTTTGAATCCATGAATCTCCTGCCTCAGCGTCCCAAATGTTGGGGTTAAAGGCATGTGCCACAAACAAAGGGCAGAATAAGAAAGATACCACCCTGTGAGAGGGTGCTTCTGTCAGTGCCCGGTGTTTATGGAAGCTGACCCTGCACTCTAGCTCTCCAGTAGCACAGCCCAGCGAGCTAGGAGACTTGTCCAGCAGCAGAATAGAGAGTGATGAGAATCCTAGAGAGTACGTGCAAGGTGTGCCTGGATCTGAATCTGGATCTTGACTTCCCCATCCCCAGTCCCCCAGCCCAGAGTGACACAGGCAAACTGGTAGAGCCTTTCCGGTTACAGACATGAGGATATGGGCCTGCTTAGTCCTTCATGTATAGGAGGAGTCTGTTGCAGCTGACTGGGCATGTTCTAGAACTCAGCAGTCAGGCTTGCGTCCATGTTCTGTGATGTCACTCCCAGCAGCACCTACTCCCACCTACTCCAAATCAGGCCCCTGCAAGCCCATAGCCATATATACAAATGGCTGGTCTGCAGCTACGTAAAGAAGGAACTGAGGGCTGTTCTCCAGCCCCAGCTGCTCAAGAGAGCCACAGAGAAACTGTCACTCAGCCACCCACTCTCCACGCCTATGTCTAAACTACCAGAAACCAATGACCAGTCCCTGACTGGGCCAGAAAGGGCCTGGAGGGGGTATAGGGCCTGTGGGCAAAGCCAGCTGGGTTTTCACACAGGAAGGAAGAGCAAACTGAGGTGGGAGGCTGGCGAGGGAGGGCGGAAATGACTGCTGCGTTAGCACCCAGAAGCAGATGGAGGAGGCTCAACCCCCAACCTCAGCTTTGACCCTGGTGCTAAAAACAAGCATCTAATCTGCACTCTGACCCCCACCCCCACCATGCCCAGGGAATGGGGCCTGCTCCAGAGAACGGGAGGTGACTTAGACATTCTGTGTGTTTGTCTGTCTGTCTGTCTGTCTCTAAAAGGGCAGTCTCTTTAGGCAGGAAATGCCATCTGGGCAGAGTGCCTACCAAAGAGGGAGAACAAAGAAAAGACCTCCCCTTCCCTCTGATCAGGCCACGGCCAAACAGGCCTTTCCTGAGGTGGTCAGGGAGCAGATGAGAAAGGAGGGCAGAGAGTAGCCTGGGCATCAGGGTCTCACATTGCTGATTTGGTCCTGGGTCTTCTTGATTCTCTGCAGCTCGGGTGTGTCTGCCACCACGCTGAATCCTTTGCCCTTGTTCTTCTCAAACTCCTCCTTGTAGCGCACCTGGAGGCAAGAGGCAAAGAAGAGCCTGGGGTCAGTCAGGTGGACAGTGAAGATGAGCTTGCCTGGCCTGAGGCCCCTGGCCAGAACCCCCAACACAATGCAGAAGCCTGAGCCAGAAAGCGTCAGAGCAATAATAACCCCATTACGGGATATCTAGAGGGTTCTGAAGGGAGGTCACACATGGAATGCCCATAAAGAGGCAATATCTTATCAGGGGAGAGATGGGGATGATTACTAGCTGCTCTTCCAGAGCACCTGCAATAAATACTTAGAACATAAAATAAAGAAAACAAAGATGGAGGCACTCCTGCTCAAAATCCCGGCATCAGAATACACCAGAAGAGAGCATTAGCTGGGTATGGTGGTGCTTGCAGTGGGCATGGGTGCGATGCTTGCTGAGCACTGGGCTTGCATAGGACCTGCAACCTGCTCATGCCAACTCTACCCACTGTCTGTGAATGAATTGTCCCTAGATATCTGTTGCATTAACTTGGAGTTAATTTCATTTGCTGTGAGTTATTACCTTTTCCTAAAGTGGGGCATGTGAATAAACTGTACATTCAAAACAGACACCAGACTGCCCACCTCTCTGTGACATGTAACCCAGGTCCAATTCCTAGCACCACATGACAACTCACAATCATCTGTAACTCCAGCTCTAGAGAATCCGAGGCCCTCTTAGAGTCTCTGAGGGTGCAGGACACACACATGGTACATAGCATATAGCAAAACACCAGTACACATAAAATCATCTTTTTTTTTCCTAGGTGGTGGTGGCACATGCCTGTAATCCCAGCACTTGGGAAGCAGAGGCAGATAGATCTCTGAGTTCGAAGACAGAGTTCCAGAATTGCCAGAGACAACTACAGAGAGAAACCCAGTCTTGAAAAACCAGGGAGGAGGCCCAGCAGTGGTGGCGCACGCCTTTAATCCCAACACATAGGAGGCAGAGGCAGGTGGATTTCTGAGTTCGAGGCCAGCCTGGTCTACAGAGTGAGTTCCAGGACAGCCAGGGCTACACAGAGAAACCCTGTCTC
>JADRCH010000113.1:232800-251720 GCA_019843965.1 Rhynchomys soricoides
AAAAAAAAAAAAAAAAAAAAAAAAGAAAAAAAAGAAAAAAAATACCAGGGAGGAAAAAAAAAAGCCAAAAAACCTTTTTAATTAAAAAGGTCATTTCTACTGCCTGAGGTCACATGACTTAGCAGCAAATGTCCAGAGGCCTCAGGGCCTGGCTCCTAACCCTACACTCCTGCCTACAACTATAAAAACACCCTTGCCAAATCTGAGTGTCAGCAGCCTGCATCCCAGCCAGGACATTGCTGGACCCACCAAGATCGTGGGAGAATTTTAAAGCAACTAGCTGAGCAAAGGCCGTGCCAAAGGACAAAGCCGCTGCCCAAGAGAGCAGTGAGCCCATCAGTGAGCCTTTGACAAGCCAGAATAGCTTCCTGGAGCCTGCCAAGTTGGCCTCTGAGAGTAACTACAGGAGAGGTAGTCATGGGAAGAACCTCAGAATAGAGGTCCATGCTCTGGAGATAGCA
Organism: Rhynchomys soricoides; assembly: GCA_019843965.1. NCBI lineage: Eukaryota > Metazoa > Chordata > Mammalia > Rodentia > Muridae > Rhynchomys > Rhynchomys soricoides. Next base: position 233,262 of record JADRCH010000113.1, read on the forward strand.
CCACCATGCACTGCTGCACCACTCTCCGGAGAACTCTGAAAGACTAGAGGCACCCAGGACACACTATAGAAAGGACTTCTACAACACGAACGGAAGTGTAAGGAACAGCTAACCCCCCTCTGGGGATTTTGAAGAACCGAGGCTGGGAACTGTTTCTTGGCTTTGGCAGCTTACTGTCCACCTCAGGAACCATCTGTTTCAGGCCTCACCAGCTGTCTGGTTTTCCTCTACAATGGCGGCACTATCCTGAACCAGGTCAGTCCAGGACACAGGGGCCAGGATGTTGGGAGTTTCCAGATTGCAGAAGCTGAGGCAGCTCCCACGCCTCGAGACATTGGTCATGGAATTTAGCTACCTCGCTGAGCTCACAGCTCCTGAGCTCTGTCAGGCCCTTCAGGGTCAGGATCAGTTTGGGTGGATCTTTCCTCCTCTGATGCAGATAAAAAGGAAAAGTCTAAACCAGCTTTGGTAGCTCAGGCCTGTAATCCAGCATTCAACTGGCTGCTAAATCAGGACATATCTACATAATGAGACCAAAAAGATCCAGGGGTTTAAATGCACTTGGTTCACACTAGAAGCCAGAGACTGTGGACCTGGACTGGCACAGGCCGTCACCTATCTACCCTCCAAAAAGGCCTGAAACAGCACATTACTACTAGAAAACCCTTCAGAAAAAGACACCTGCAAAGAATGGAGACAGCAGGAACCCAGAAGGGTCCCACCCAGCCGTAGTATTCTGTTAAAAGAGCCACCACAGATACTAGTGAAAACATGAAGAAAAAAAAAAAGCCAGGTAATAGTAGTGAACGTCTTTAATCCCAGCATTTGGGGGCAAAGACAGGCTGACCTTAGTGAGTTCGAGGCCAGCCTGGTCTATACAAAAGTAAAACCCTGTCTTGAAAAACAAAACAAAAAACCCAAGCCAACAAAAGAAGCGCGCACACACACACACACATACACACACACACACACATACACACAAGCTGAACATGGTGACAGATGCCTCCAACCTGCTGTGTTATCTTAGGTCAGCGGCTTAATCTCTGAAGCTCAGGTTCCACATCTGTTAAATGGGAAAGCAGTGGTGTCGACTGTGCTGAGGTAGAAGTGCTGGGCTGCAGACCACATGGGGGCAACTGTGCTGAACCAACACCACGCCCCACTCCCCCTAGTCTCCTGCTTTTCAAGGGTCAGGCCTCTAATCCAGGGAACAATTGCCATGGCAACCCTGCTATGACATCAACTGGTTCCCAGGCTTAGGGACCACCTTTCCTCCTCACTGGGAAAAGATAATCCATTTCACACTAACACAAGAGGCAGAGGTGAGGTGGGAGGGGGGAGGGAAGCCTGGATGCCACACAGTGTGGCCACGGGTCCCAAGGCAAGCCAGTGCTCCTCTTGAGGTTGGTGTGTAAGGAAGAACAGGCTACCTAGTCTCTAAAAGTCCACTCGTTCTGGAGTCTATGACCCTATATCTAAGCATTTTTGGACTTAACTAGAGAATAGAGGTGGGAAATTCTTTTTTTCTTTTTCTTTTCTTTTTTTTTTTTCGAGACAGGGTTTTTCTGTGTAGCCCTGGCTGTCCTGGAACTCGCTCTGTAGACCAGGCTGGCCTCAAATTCAGAAATCCGCCTGTCTCTGCCTCCCAAATGCTGGGATTAAAGGCGTGCACCACCACTGCCCAGTGGGAAATTTTCTTTGAGGGCTTTTTATTTCATTTCATTTATTTTATTTTGCTAAAAGGTGTAGCCTGGAGGCCCTCAATCAGACTCTCCCTTCACCCATGCAAGAGTGTTTGCATTTGGATGGCTCACCAGTGTGACAGGGTAGCTGTGTGTGTGTGTGTGTGTGTGTGTGTATGTAGGGGGGCCTGCCTGGTCACTCAACCCTCTTGTCAGTTTGGCCACAACAGAGCCTGAACTTTGGCCAGATGACTCTGTCCCTGCTTGGTGCTGCCAGGGCCTCCCTCTCTGGAAATTCCCACAGCAGCATTGGGCGTGATGCCCAGACAGCCAGTATCCATGAAGATCTACCTTTTCTGGGTAGGTTTGATTACCCTCTCTCGTTTATCCCTGCTGAGAGCAGCCCCACACCAGCATTTGCCAGATAAAGAAGAATGAACTGAACGTAGACACATCATCTCTCATGATCCAGCAGAAGAAACCAGTAGCTTGGCAGCACACTGTAAGACCAGTGAGACACAGGCAGGATCGAAAGTTCTAGGCCAACCTGTGCTACAGAGCAAAACACTTATCTCTCTCTCTCTCAAAAGGGGAGGGGTGAGGGGCGTAGGGGGATGTGCATGCTTCTCATCCCAGGCAAAGGCAGGTGGATCTCTTTGAATTCCAGGCACTCTTGAAATATATCAAGTCCCCGGCCAGGCAGGGATATGTAGTGAAGCTGTCAAAAAAAAACCCCAAAAACCCAGAAACACTCTACCATCCATTTCTACTTATGTTGGATGCCTACTGTGTAGCCGATTCCCCTCTGAAAAATCAACTGGATTTTACATCAGGCCCACAGATGTGAAGAGCTAATGAAAGATCAGAGCTGGGAGGGGAGGTCAAAGTCATCGCATCCACTTCCTCTCCCTTCGTGGAGAACAGGAAAAGGAAATGTGTCAAGCTCTGACACCATGCCAAGAGCGGCAAACACCTAATACATAGTAATGTTCCCACAGGCAAACCTGAGAGATGATTGCCATTTTATACATGGTGGCCCTGTGGCAGAGTGCTAAATGACAACACCCAAGACACAGCCAAAGGTGGTAATCTGAGATTCAACTTTAGGCTGCTAGTTCTGGCAATTAGACAAGGGCACGCCTTTAATCCCAGGGCTTGAGAGGCAGAGGCAGGCGCTTGAGTTTGAGGACAGCCTGGGCTACACAGAGAAACCTTACCTTGAAAATCAAAAACTGAGACATATATAGCCTAGGCTTCTCTTAAACTCACCATGCAATCCAGGCTGGCCTTGGACTCCTGAGGATATATATCACCATACCTGGCTCAAACTATTAGACCATTTTTATGATTTCTGTACACATATGCATGTTCATTGTTTATGTTCATGTCTGTGTGTGTATGTGCGTGTGCACACGCTCCCAAGCACGTGCATGCAAAAAGGCATGGAAGTTCAGATGTCGTCTTCAGGAATACTACCCACCTTCTGTAAGACAAAGCTTCTTATAAGCATGGAGCTCACCAATCTGGACAGAGCTCCCAGAATCCTTTGGCCTTAACCTCCCCACTGAGGGATTACAAGCATGGGTATCTGGCTTTTTTTTTTTTAACCTAGGTGCTGAGAACTTAAGGGGTCAAGAACTTTACCAATGGAGCTATCTCCCTAGTTCTTTTCATTCGGGGATTACACATAAGTGCTACTGTATTCAGTAAGAGTGGTACTTCTCGGGGTATGCTGCTTGCGTGCAGGTCACAGGATCCAAGACAGGAGTGACAACCCTGCCCCAAGACGAGTGAGGGAGGCACTGCATGTACACGCTTTGCGCTCTCTCTCTCTCTCTCTCTCTCTGTAAAGGTGACAAGGAACAGAAGAACAGAGAGACACTCCCAGCATGTTTGCTTGGGAGAGGGCCTAGCCGCAGTCACACACATCCTCTATTTCAACCCCACCCCAAGATGTTGTCTCTATTTAGTGGGGGTACAGTGAGAAGAGGGGAGCGGGACAACTGCCAGCTTTGACTGCACCACTCAGAGTGTTACTTCTGGGCAGCTCTGTGGCTGGGGAGGTTACAGATATCCCAAACACCCAAGGTACCACTCTTGGGACCAATATAGCAGTGGGAGAAGAAAGCAGAAACAAATCAGGCAGCTTCCCAAAGGAAAAAGAACCCACACATGAAGCCAGGCCAGGAAGCAGGCAGCCCTGGAAGGAGCCCAGGATGCCCTGCTGGGGTGGGGCAGGGAAGGGAAAGAAGGTTCCCACTTTGCTTCCAGCCACACAAAGCTCCAGCTAGCCCTGCCCCCATACAGCAGCCCCAGATCTATCACTAGGCTGCCCAGCCAGGCCTGTCCTGCCAAGCCCTTAGCGACAGGCCCAGCCCCCAACTTCCAGGCAAATGGGTCTCTATTTCTATTTCACTACAGAGGGGGGAAAAACTATGAAGGGAAAAGAAACACAAACAAACAAACGGCTCAGACTGCACAGACGGTAGATGGTGGGAGAGACACACCAGTCCAACACTTTCTTTTCCACATGGTCCTCCAGGTCCCCAGGGCCAGGAACAGAGCTGTGTCCCCAGTCAGAAGGTCAATTCCTTCACCTCTCACCCTGTTGACCCTCCAGTGTGGCACCATCCCAAAGCTGCCACCTATTGGCTTTATTAGCTCTACCCAGCTTGCTCCTAACTGAGCAGCCCAACAGAGAAAGCCTCCAGAGCACCCCTGCCTGGTCTGGGGATGGGTGCAAAAACCAGTAATCTCAACCCACAGGAGGCTAAATCTGAAGGATTAGCAGGAGCTTGAAGCCAGCCTGGGTTAACCTCCTTCAAGCTGGTGTGATGGGCAGTCAGTCCTATACAACAATTCCAGATGTGCACTGAGGCTCCACTTGCCAAGCTCAAAATCTGCCCAGCCAAGTGGTGTTGAGAGACTAGGAGTTAGACAGAGTCCCAGGCAGGCAGGCAGGCAGGCAGACAGACAAGGAGAAGGGGGCCATGGCTAGAGAATCAAGATGGTGAGCATTCATCACCATGGCTTCTCCAAACCTCAGTAACCCCATCTACATAATAAGAACAGCCTCTTCTTAGTTCTAGGAGTGGGGGCTTACACCTAAAATTCCAGCACCCAGGAGGTTGAGGCAGGAGAATTCCATCTTGAACTACATAGGGAATTCCAGACCAGCCAAGAATACAGTGAGACCCTGGCTCAAAGAAACAACAACAAAAAGAGAAGCCAACCACCAAAGAGGTAGCCCCCCACAAAAGCAGCTCTTCCCCTCTTGACAAGACAGTTGTGAGTACTAATACACACAGGGCCTGCATGTAAGAGAATGCTAGGGCAGCAGACCCCTGGGAGTCTAGGAACCTGTGTGTGGAGAGCACAGCAGTCCTACAAACAGCAAGGCCAACCCAGATGCTCCTATACACAGGCACAGGTAGGAGGACAGGCTGGCTAGTTGGCTGCCTTTTGATATCAGCCCCACCCTACAGGGGTCAGATTCCAGAAGCAAAAAAAAAAAAAAGCTGAGGTGGAGCTCTTGTGGGCTCCCAAGGGCAAGTGGGTTGGGTTTCTCCTTAAAGTAGGCTGTAGAAAGAAAAAAAGAAAAAAAGAAGAGCAAGAGGAGGAGGAGGAAGACGAGGAAGAGGAGGACCAGGTGAAAGAGGAGGGGATCTCTTGCCAGGCCCAGGCATCTGGTCCTCTGACCCTCTCCCTGCCTGCTGGACCATTCCATCTGTCACGTGAAGTCATCTGGAGCAGCTTCCCCAGGAACACACTGGAGGGCTACACACATTCAAGGCACACCCTTGTGTGGGGGAGTGAAAAAGAACGGAGCCCAAATATGGCGACCACCCTCAATGTGGCCTTGAACTCTTTAAGACTCACTTTCCAAGCAGGGACAGGAAGGGAACTGATCCCAAACCTGCCCTTGGAGTTGCATCAAGGACAAGAAAAGAGAAGTAACCACATCACTTTTAGGCTTCACATGTTCTCAGCAGCATTGGGGACTATTGTGCTTCTTAAGGAGGGAAACTGTTCCCTTCACGTAGGAGATAGAAAACCAGAAAGCCAGATGTGCACAGGACCTGCAGTCCTGACACTTGGGAGATGGAGACATGAGGAGAATGGATTCAATGCTATTCTCTCTTTTTTTTTTTCCTAAGTTTTTTATGTTTAATTATATGTAGGTGCATGTTTTCATGGGGTTATATGCACGTAAACACATGTGAGTGCATGTGAGTGCAGACGCCGGAAAGCCAGAGGCTTCAGATCCCCTAGAGCCTTAGTTACAAACATTGTAATGCCGTGTGTTCTATCTGAGCTGTCTTTCCAGTCCCCAAGGCAATTTCTTAAAAGGGCTGTGACAATATCATCTCTGAACAAACAAACAAAAAACCCACCTGAAACAATCCTGCAAGGGTCTGTGAGGAGTCAGCCCTTGGGGCCCAGGTGTCACCAACCTGGGCACCTTGCCAACTCAGTAAATTCCCCCACTGGATTCTCTCATTTAATCCTTTAATCCTCCCTGAGGCAGGCCAGGCTGGTTCCAGCCAGGCTCTCAGACCTCCAGACCACCTAGCACAGTGCAGCTCAGTGGCCCTGAAGGATAGAGTCTTCCTCTCTGAGTCAGGGCATATGATGTCTCCTCCTCTATTGTTGGAGTCTGTGCCACTCAGGAAAGTCAAGCTATAGAGAGAAGGGAGGATGGCCCCCTCACGCCGCCCTCCCTCCACGAGATACAAAAGGTCTCCAGACACGGTTACAGACACTCGGTTACTGGTCCGTTTTTTGGTTGGCTCCAAGCCCTTCTGTGTCAAGTGTGAAGGGGACGGCAGGCAAGGGACAGAGCAGCAGGCTCTAAGAGCCCTAGCAGAGTCAAACAGATGCCCACAACTTCTCCAATCAACTTCAGGTAGGAAGGCAGTATTTATGTCCTCCCAGACCTCTGCAGAAGTCAGGAAGTGTGAAGTAACTGAACCAAGGTGGGGGCAGGGAGACAGGCCAGCCTGGGATTTCAGCACCGCAGGCCTTACAGAGACCACAAGTGCCCTTGCCCAATCTGGTTACACAAGTTCCTCCCCATCCGCCAGCCCCAGAGCGCAGCCGGGCTCTCACCTGACTCTGCAGCTCACTCTGTTGCTTGAGACGGAGGTTTTCCGGAGTGTCGGCCACCATGGTGAAGGACTGCTTGGGGTAGTGTCTGTGGGACAAAGAGTGGAGCAGGCGTCACTCAGGGAAAAGACAAGGAATTCTGGGCTTCTCTGATCGCTAAGCAGCCTCTGCCAGACTGCCAATGCTGAAGGGAATCGAGGGCTTCCCAGGCACACAGCTTAGGCCAGCTGAGAGGGCAAGACACAGCAGGTCTGAGTAGTTGCCTGGCAGACAGAACTGTCCTGGCCTACAGGGAGGCTTCTGAGGATTTCAGATTACTTGTTTCAGATAATCCACACCTTGGAGTCCCCCAAAGAAGATTTCCAGGGACAGGCCACCCAGGAAAGCAAGCCTAGCCAAACATGCAGGAGGTGGATGCAGGGTCAGAGCTGAGACTTCTGGCAGTAGAGATGAGGGACCCAAGACTGAAGGAAAAATGGACAAAAATACCCAGGAGGCCCCCTGTCATTGTGATAAGAGAATGATACGTGTGCAGGATAGTGGTGGCGGCACGTGCCTTTAATCCCAGCACTCAGAGGCAGGTAGATCAGTGAGTTTGAGGCCAGCCTGGTCTATAGAGTGAGTTCCAGGACAGCCAGGAATCCAGAGAACCCCTGAAACCAAGAAAAAGGAGGAAGACAGAGGGAATACCATGTCAAACATGGTCCACCTCACAGATAGGTGGGAAGATCTGCTCATGGCCAGTCACACTTAAGTGACAGGTAAGAGCAGCTAGGGTTGTCTTGTGCTAAGAGCTTACTTCTGTGAGTTAAGTTATCAAAATGGCAGTCACCTGACCTCAGTGTTGTTACTGTCCCCCCCCTTGACAGACAGAAAAACAGACACGCTAGAAAGGTCAAACAATCTAGTCAACCCACAGAAACAGATCAGAATTCTGACCTCTAGAAAAAGTCGGCCTAGAGGTGGCCCACAGTCTAGCCTGCAGGGACTTGAAGGATGTCATCCTTACTGCACAGAGATAAACTATGCACAGTTGTCACTCAGCTGGCCCTGAGTCCCTGTTCTTGTCACATGGAAGCTCCCCTCCTGATTCTCCGTGAGCAGAGAGGCTTTTGATCATTTACCCATTGAATTGTCCACTCTTCCAGAACAGTAGCTGAAGCTCCACAAACGTCACACCAGGAGCTGAAGTTGATCTAGGACCAAAGAGCTCTTCCCCCCAAGTATCCCCCTGAGGTCCTCAGGTAAACCAGCCAGAGGATAGGCAGGTCTGTGTTTAGTGCTAGACTATAGAATAGCTGGGGCCCACATAACCTTCATCCACCTCAGGGACCTGGTGGTTGGCTTCTCCCAGTAGACATTGTATTAAAAAGCCTGCTGACCATGTTTAGTGCTGGGTGACTGCACCCATCATAGCTGTGACCAGTGCAGATACCCTGACTCAGACCCGCAAGCACCAGGTAAGAAAAAGAAGGCCCTGACGGTCCTTTTTCCAAGTATGACCCACCCCGGCTGGCCAACGTGCCAACGGGAAGTCATGAGCTGCCACCTGCTTGTGCACTTCAGCCAAACCTGGCACGTTCTCTAGCCACCTGCACCATCCTGTGAATGTATTATATCCCTTTGGGCCACCTAGGGTAGAGCTGACTCAACTAAAGAAGGCATGACCAGCAGGGACACAGTGATGGGCTCTTTCTAGGCGACCAGCTACACCTCCATGCTGATGTCATTGTCTTAGGCCTAGGAGATGACAATGTGAGTTCTGGCCATCCCAGTCAGCCAGATAAACAGCTCACTCAGCAAAATGAGGGGCTGGATGAGAAAAGCAAACACAGGTACCTGCAGCTGGCAGCAGAAATGGACATGGATGAAGACAAGCAAAGGCAAGGTCCCACCCCCAGGTCTGGCCCGGTGCCCTGAACAGCCAAGCCACACACAGCTCAGAAGCCCATCCAAAATTCCTGCTCCTGTCCAGGGGAGGGAGGACAAGAAATGAGCAAAGGGAATGGAAGAGAGATCTCTAGCAGAGCCGGCTGGTCCTGAGACCCTAGAAGACAGGGCTTCAGAAAGGACCCTCCATACAAACTGAAGGGAGGTAGAACACAAACCAGGGTGAACTGGGCATCTGTCAATAGAGATGCACACAGCAGTAGGGAGGGATACAGGATCCAGGCAGCTCTGGCTGAGTGTGCAGGGCCAAGTCATTATGTTGGATAGGGTGAAGGCAGCCTGAGGAGATGAAGACAGGAACTCAAAAAGCATCCATCCACAGAAGCCATACACAAACCCTGGGGAGATTGTTCTCATTTGGCTGCATATAGATTTAAAGCAGAAAGCCATCTTCACTGGCCCAGGGATAGCCAGACACGTGTATCAGACTGCCACACCCTCTCCCCAGGTCCTCAGCTTCTGTGCACACAGCATCTGCCTCGGGAGTGATTACTATAAAGATGTGTCCTCCACCTTGACAAGGTTTCCTGGACACAGAGCTGGCAGCTGTGGAACCTCCACATTCATACCTCCTCCACTCGCGCTGTCCCTGCCACACCCTGTACCCCATCAGAAGATCCCAGGCACCAGATGCTTCAGATGGAATTGGGAGGCTTCACCTCTTTGTAGCCACCATCATCTTCTCAACCCCTTAGGACAGGAATGTTAGTGGGGGGAGGGGGCAGCCTAGACATAGACTCTAGCGTGCTAGGAATGGGGAAGGAATTTAATCCTGTATTGGTTCAAGTAGGTTAAGACACTCCGTCGAACTGCTACACCCAACCCCAGGCAGAGGAAGGGCATCACAAGGACTACATTACTCCTGATGGGTCAAGCCCAGTCCCCACACACACACACACACACACACAGCCCCCAACCTTGGGTGAGACAACCCTGCCTTTCCCTTCTGCTAGCTGCTGTGCTTCAGGTTCCCATGGCAACCTCATCCTCAGCTCCAGGCTGGAGAGCAGAGAAAGGGAGAGAGGAAGGAGGGAGAGAGAGGTCTACGGGGGTATGGGGGTAGGGGAAGACAGACTACAAGAGTATCCTCCACCGAGGAGATGCCCAAGGGGCCTGGGCTGGTTTCTTGCAGACAGCTGTGCTCAGATTTGTTTCTAGAATGCAAGATACCAGAGTATTGGGGCTGCTCCCCTCCCCCAACAGGGTGGTCTTTGAAGAGGACTCCAGGTGATCTTGCAGAAACTGATGCTCAGAATTGACTTTCCTCCGCCCTCTTAGACCCCTGGTTGGAGCCATTACCTCACCTTCGGATTTAGGGGGGAGGGTGCTGGGGGGGGGCAACAGAAACACCCCAGTATAGCTTTGGAAACAGTTTAGACCACAGGTCCACCCACCCTCCACGCCAGCCAGATCTTCAGGCTCCCACAGACACAAAATGAGGGGACAGTGTAAGGAAGGGGCAGAGATAAGAGTTGAGTCCACAGAGAACAGCTGCTCTTTGTCCCTTCCTGGGCTAGCCTCTTATTAATCATTCCCAGAGAGTGTGATGCCTTCGCTAAGGGCCTCATCATAGACCTGTCTTTGCCAATGATAGCTCTGGGGGTGGGGGTGGGAGGAGACAGATAGGCCAATAGGACAGAAAGCTGGGTGGGGAGGGAGGGACAAGGAAGCTCCTGGCACCAGGAAGGTGAAAGCAGGAAAAGCCTGTGGTAGCCAGAAGACAGGCAGGGAGCAGGGCAGCTGCTGGGGAAACCCTTCAGGCGTGTTGCTCAGTTCTCTCTCTGTCCCATCAGGTCCCCAAACACCCAGCAGGCTCTAGGCTGGAAAAGGCAGCATTATCAGAGCACCAATCTTGCATATAGGGAAACTGAGGCTTGGATTCAAAGAGAAAAACTTAGTTCGGTGAATTTTACCCTGCCCCACAGCTGTCTGGCCAGATGAGGGCTTGCAGACCTGTTGGGGCGGATGGGCTCTGCTCCAGCTTCAGCTCCGAGGAAGGTATAATTGGCAGAGCCACTGCCCAACAAAGTACCTCATCCTTCAAGCCCAGCCTGACCTTTGAAACCCTTGAGAGGACAATGGCCTAAGGGTTCAAGAGAAGCAGCCTCCATCCCTGGAGATACGCTAACCCCAAGGGTCTGAGCTACACTGTTTTATAGCAGGAAGACTCATGAAGCGCTTGGCTGGGAGTGTGCAGGACAGTGTGCACAGGAGCTGTATCCCGGGCAGAACAAGGACAGGCTCAGATCCTGAATGTCCAGCTGCTCATTTTTGCAGGGAACATTACCCCTTCCAGGCTGGGACCTCTTGAAAACAAAAAACAAAAAACACAGCTTTGTGTTCAAAGGGGAATAAAAATACATCAACAAAAATAAGAAACTGTTGATTCTGCCAAAAGGAAGGGGGAGAAGAAAAAATCCCTAACATCCTGCCTCTGGTTAGAGCCGTGGATACCCAAAGCCCCTGCTAGGAACACTGCCCACAAGCAGGCGTGAGAGGACAGGCTCCGTTAGCCTGGATTCTTACAAGCCCAGCTCCAGGCCTTCAGGCCTAAAGAGGCAGGAACAGGAAGGAGAAAAAAAAAGAAACACAAGGAGGCATTGTTTGACCAGATGGGTGAAAATGAGCAGTCCAAAAGATTAAGTGTAGACTGGAGGAAGAACTTACCAGCCCTTAGGCTTTGCAAACAAAATGAAAAAAACACGGCTTTCTATTTCTTTTTTTCATTCGCTAACAACTTTACATGATGCCCACACTTTCTCCCTGTTGGCAATATTTAAAAAGATTGTGCCAAGTTAAGTAAGGCACGGAAATATTGGGCCTCCATTTTCTTATCAATAAATAAGGCCCTGGCGTGGGAGAAGTGATCCCCAAAATTCCTTGAGGCCTCTACAAGTCTACGCGTGGAGCTACGGGTGAGACAAGAGGATGGCTGGCTTTGACACTCTGGCTGCCGGTTTTTGCTTGCCTCCTTCACCCTGAATACACCAGACACACCCTCAGTCTGTGCTGGGGACTGGGCTGTGTCTCAGCTCCCTGAGACATCTGATTCAATTTCTCCAGTAAGAAGCAGAGAATTTGAGGGAGGTAAACAATCCTGAGATGCCACAAATGCTCCTCCCATGCCTGTAGCAAGGCCAACCAGATCTACATACATAGGCCCACCTGTGCCTTGAGGTAACTCATCTGGTAGAATGCTTGTCCTAGCTGGCACGCACAAAGCCCCCAACCTCCAGCCCCGATTAACCAGGCGTGGTGGCACACACCTGTCATCTCAGCACTTGAAGGTGGAGGCAGGAGAATCATAAGTTCAAGGTCAGGCAAGGGAGCAAGATGACTCAGCCTGAGAACAGGAGTTCAAACTTCAGAACTACAGAGAAGGAAGAGAGAACCAACTCCTGACTTTACCTGTATCGCATGCACACCTTGGCGTGTGACTGCCTGGACTCACACTCTGACTTCTCCCTCTTCCCCCCTTCACACATACACAAAAAACAAAACAAAACAAAACAAAAAAACTATAAGTTCAACTTCATCCTGGGCTACTTAGTGAGGCCTAAGACCAGTCCTGGTTACCTGACTGTTTCACAAACCAAAACCGAACAAACTGCAATTGGGATCAGTATGCTAGAATATACTGACACACTGACTAGACCCTACTCCCAGTTAAGGCCCCGGAAATGGGTAGATTCCCCGTCCCCAGCAGAAAGAACATTTTCACCCTTCTTGACTCAGCCCCTTACCCCACAGCTCAGAAAAACCGAATCAGGAACTCAGATGGCTTTTGCTAGTCTGAGGAGAAGGGTCCTGCTGAAGCCCCTCTTCCTTCCCCAGATAGTTCCTCTAGCCCATAGTGGGCCTCTTGTCTGCAGGTCCCCAAGGCAGTTTGTCCCCATCTCCATTCCAACCCCAGCCCTGACCACCACACTCTGTGACTGTTTTGCATGGTCCCAGTGAAACAGCTTTTTGCATGAACCAGGGCTCTGATCCAATTTACACAACAAATAACCCGGGGCATAAATATTTCTCTAGCCAACAGATCAGGCCCATCCCACCTACCTGAAAGTCGCCATGAAAGTGAGGAGGGTGGGCAGGTGGGGGTCCTTTGGCAGGTAAGTGTGTGGCTCCTGTCTTACATCAGAGAGCTGACCATAAGGAATCTGCAGGAAGCTCAGTGGGAGCCTAGTAGGTCCCCAGGTGAGGATGAGACCACTCCAGGAGTTATGTAATTGCATGCCTGTGGCTCACAGCCCCAGGTGGGCTGGCTGCGAGCCCTAGCCTGTGTTCATACCGACTCCTCCTCACACATGTCTGGTGCAAGGAGAGAAACAGAAGCCTTTCACTGTTCACTTTCTAGAATTCTGGAAAGACTGAGAAGACAGCCAGCTCTCATTCCTTCTTCCTCCACAAGAGCCTACCTGCCCTCGGGCTCAGACACTGGCCAGAAACAGGCAGCACACCAGAGTCACTCTGTGGGTGGCCTAGAGCCCTGGCAAAATGCCAGGAGATGTCACCTGGCTTTGTATGTCCCGCCCCAGTCAGGCTTAGCCCAGGGGAGAGAAGCAGTGCTCTGCAGAAGGAGGCCTGGCCTGGGGCCCACAAGCACAGCTAGGTTTGGAAGGAGTCTCCAGAGGCCCCAAGATTCAGAAACCCTAATGCCACCGAAAACTAAAGCTAAGACAGTTGGAAACAGGAGGGGATGAAGCCTGGCATAGACCTGGCACATAGCAGAGATTCTGGTCTAGGGCAGGGGAGACCCAAGTTCAGGCAGGTGCAGAGGCCACATGTCTGCATTTGGCTTTGGAGGAGGAACTCAGCAGACAGGACCAAGCACAAAGCCACCAGGGAGCATCAGCTGTGGCCAAGAGGCTGCTGCAGCCGGAATGAAACACAGCAGACACACACAGACCCACACAGATGCACACATGAACACATGTATGCATGCACCCCCCCACCCCAACCAACACACACACACACACATCCCTATGCAGGACCTTCCCAACAAACACCCACTAGGCCAGAGGTCAAAGGTCACCTGGATAGGGCTGAAATTAGGGTCTATAAAAATGGCTGGAGAGGCAAAGGGAGATGTCATGCCAACCCAATCCCTAGCTGTCAGGAAGGGGAGAGAGCTGATGACTCTCCAAGCAGAGAAGACTTCATCTCCTACTTCACCCAGATCCCAACTGCTGCAGGCTCTCCCCCCTTCTGTTTGCTGCGGGTCTCCCCAAGAAGACTAAGCTAGAACTCCGGCACCAGAGCTAAGGGAATTCTGACAGAAAACATTCTCTCTCCAACTTCTGATGCTCACAGGATGATAAGCTGACTGGAGAAGAAGAGAGCAAAGAGAGACACTGGAGGGCCAGCCTGAAGATGCCAAAAGGAGGCTGACAGAGCAGCCGGAAGCAGTCCAGCATCCAAATGGTTAAATGCCCTGGGTTTTTTTTCTGAACCTCACCCCACTCTCCAAAGGGGGGAGGGAGGAAGAAATGGCAGAGAATCAGGGTTTGTGTGAGCCCTTAAGAATTCAAAGAATGTCCCATTTCCCTTGGGGCTGGACTGGCTGGGAGTTGGGGTGGGGGAGGCAGAGGAGCCATGGAAATCAGAACTAAGGGACCAAAAAAAAAAAAAAGGCCGTGGTCCTTCTACTCCAAAGTGCCTGAGACAGGTCCTTTAGAAGGAACAATAGTCATGCTGCCTCTCGGGCTTGGGATGTTATCAGAAATCAGGTTCTTAGCACTTGATAGAAGTTGGTATATACCGAGGGCAGGCAGCAAGTGTCTGGTTAAATGTTCAAACCCCCAAGGAGGCAGCTAACCCTCAGAGAGAGTCTCCATTGTCCCTTCCTGGTAAACTTTGGTTAAGTAGAATTAAATTAGGAGACCAACTGGTCATGGTGAAGCAAGTCCATAAACCAGAAATTTGGCGGTAAAGGCAGGAAAATCAGAAGTTATCTATCCTTGGCTACATAATGAGTCTAACCTACCCTGGGACATACGAGACAAATAGTTATATATAACTAGTGTTGTTGAGCTATAGAGAATTGGAATTTTTTTTAATTATTTATTTTATGTCTATGAGTACACTGTAGCTGACACACCAGAAGAGGGCATCAGATCCCATTACAGATGGTTGTGAGCCACCATGTGGTTGCTGGGAATTGAACTCAGGACCTCAGGAAGAGCGGTCAACACTCTTAACAACTGACCCACCTCTCCAGCTCCCTACCTGACCTTTTAAAGGCCAGACCTTGCAAGTGGCCTGAGGTCAGATGCTATACCTTCTCTGGACATCACACGGAGGTTGAGTACCCCTGGAAATGGAGTTCCAGCTCTCTCTGAAACTGCAGGAGACTCATTTGCTGGATGGTGTCCCTCTAGGGTAGGAGACAATAGCCTTTCTCCCCAAGCCCTGCCTCCAGCTGCCAGAACAGAGCCTAACAACTCTCAGGATAATGGTCAGTGTCTGTAGTCTCCTTTCGAAACAGAAAAGGAGCTGGCTCAGTGGTTAAGAGCACTGGCTACTTTTGCAAAGGACCTGGGTTCAGTTTGCAGCACCTATATCTAGGCTCACAACCACCTATAACTCCAGTTACAAGGGATCTGATGCTCTCTTCTGGTCTCCATGAATACCATACACAAACGTACATAAAAACATTCATACAAGCCGGGCAATCCCAGCACTTGGGAGGCAGAGACAGGTGGTTTTCTGAGTTCGAGGCCAGCCAGGACTATACAGTGAAACCCTGTCTCGAAAAAAAAAGAAAAAAAAATTTCATATACCTAAAATAAAATAAATGAATAAATGTTTTGTATTCTCAAAAAAGAAAGAAAGAAAGAAAAGAAAGGAAGGAAGGAAGAAAAGAGAATAAAATAAGGTGTCTAGAATCTTCTAAAAGGGACAATGGAAAAGAGTCATCAAATGATGAGACCAAGGGGAGAGTCGCACTCCCAAGCCTGGATGCCTTACAGCAGGCACAGAATGGGTCTCTTAATCCCTTTTGTGTGTGCCCTTTGCACAATTGGATAGTTAAAGTAGCGGACTGGCTTCACCATCCAGAGGCTCTCCATGAACCGGCCTCACATTGGCCTTACTGTGTGATCTTGAGAAAGCTCCCTCAAGCCTGTTCTCTCATCTGTAAAATGGGGACAGTGAGAGCCCTCTGCTATGATGGGACAATGTGATCACAATCTATCAAGCAGGGTGTGCAAATGCTCCAATGTCATCTTAGGCTATCAGAGGGGGAAAGAACTGGGGAGGGAAACAGGGTGCCCCCAACACTGCTGTGTCCCCGAGACTCACGCATTGCAGTAAGGTTTCTTCTCATAACCCTTGTAGTTCTTCATGTTCAGGGTCATCTTGCAGGTCTCGCAGTGAAAGCATGCTTTATGCCAGAACTGAATGGAGACAGACGGAAGACAGTGATCAGACAACAGAGCTTCCCTAGGAATGGGCATCCAAGTTCTCCACCCAGGTCCCATGCTGAGGCTGTAAGAACACCTGGTGAACAGGGCCATTTCAGGTCACAAGCTCTGACAGCCAATGACACGGCCCTCCACTCCTCATGCCCCACTAGTTATTTAGCTGTCAGGAGAGGGGTCTGATCTGAGAGTAAATGGGGAAGACCCACTTAAGAAGGAGATAGCAGTCCCCAGAAAGGTCAGCTCCACCTCCCCAGACCACTCCAGCACAGAACTGGATGGGCCTCATTGCTTATGCAAAGCAGCACTCTGTTGCTAAGCAGCACACAGAAAGAGCTGGTCCTTCTGCCAAGCCTGCAAAAGAGACCTCGCCCCTGGTCCACAGGCCCAGACCAGGGTACATCTAACGCCCCCTCTAAATGCCTATGACTCTCTGAGCTTCCCTACATGACCCTCTAGCTCAGTTGGCTCCCATTTCCCAAGAGACCTGGGATTAGAAGAACTGGTGTTTGCCCCAGCCACACCCATATCCGGTCTAGTCCCACCTCTCCCACCCACAGCAGGATAAAAGGGTGGTAGACACCTGTGAAGGCAGGAGAGCTTTGTTTCAAACCCCAGTAGCTAGACTACAGGTTAAGTCCATATCACAACCCCACCCAGAGCGCTAGACGACTTTGGCCTCAGCCTACCTGCACCAAGCCTGGGAGTCTGATTCTACTTCCTGTCTATGGACTGCAGAGAATAATGCCTATCCTCCTGGACTGTTAAAAATTCATGAGAAATCCTCTGCCTCTGGCAAAGCACCTGGCACCTCCATGCAGGTGCTGGAGGCGGTCACCGAGCCCAGCTTGAGTTTCAACATGTCTATGGGACTGAGGGGTGACTCCAGTAAACTTGGGGTTCTAAAACTGAGCCATCAAGATTAATCCAGGGGGGGTGATGGAGGGATGGAGAAACCATATGAGCTAACTCCATTCCAAAAGTCTAGTCTGACTGGGTGTCTCTGCTTCTCAGCAGTCAATAGAGACACTCCTGACCCCCAAAGGAGGCCAGAGAGGGGCCCAGGTAAAACCCCAGAAAGAGCTTGAGCAAGCAGTAGGATTCCCAGCTTCTGTCAAGGAATTCTAGAAAAGTGGTGATTTTTAAAACATGTTTCCCAAACTCAGAGAGCTTCAGACACACTTGGAGGAGGGGCCAAAAGAAAAGAAGCTCAGATACTGGGTCTCTAAACCAGACACCAGGGCTATTCCTGGGGCAATTGCCCTCCAATGGGACATTTTTCCTATCAAGGAGACCCAAAAGGAAAAAAATCTAACAGGGAATGTTAACAAGGCGACGGAGGAAACCACTCTTTGGGAAGAAAGCCAGCTGTAAGTCTGGATGTAAAGGGTTGGCTGGTCTGAGCTTGACCCCACCCCCACCTGCACCCATCCTGGAGCCATTGCCCCCGCTCCCACTCCCCAGTAACTTCCAGAATCCTTACTGTTTGGGGATGGCACATAACCTCAACATATAAACCCCAGAAGAAAACAGGGTGGTCCTTTCCCCACAGATTCCCCTGACTGGGAGGCACTGGCAGATTGCCCTAACTCTGTCACCAACCAGTCTGCGGCCTCTGCCTGCATGCCCCTGCCTGGGCCCCTGCCTCCCCCACCCCCGCAGGGGCCTGCCAGGAAAAACATTCTGCAGAATCCAGACCATGACCCACTTTCACGAACACATACGCAGGAATACACTGTCCTAGGGCTAGGGATCTCCAAGGCCGCCTCCTGATTGACTCTGGATCAGGAAAGAAATCTTGAGCAGATGGCCAGGCCCTCACCCTCCAGCCAAGCCATGTGGAGAAAGAGGGTAGGTAGTAGTATATACAGACCAGCTCTTCAACACACCACCCTTGAGACTGACCCCAAGAGTCTGACCTGTTAGCAATTTACCACCAGAGATCCTTAGGGATCCAGTGTTTTCAATGTGACAGATCAGTCTGGGACAGTGGAGGATGGTCATCCGTCAAGGGCAGAATAATGGAAACCAGAATGGGATGTGGACCTGCTGGGAACTGAGCAAGGGAGGTCTCTATATCTGTATAGAGGGGCCACGACTATTATCTCCCCTGGGAACTGTAAGAGAACCAGAAGGCCACTCCTTCAGGGGGACAGGAAATGGTCATTCATTCAGTTGTGCCTGTGAAGCAACTCCAGGATAAGAGAAACGTCATCCTGTCTCTGTCAGGTATGGGGAAGGATGATGCTAAGGGAAAACAGCCCTATCCCAAGAGGGTCTGACTGCCTTCTTCCCCTGGC
>JADRCH010000113.1:251730-365789 GCA_019843965.1 Rhynchomys soricoides
TTTTTTTTTTTTTTCCGAGACAGGGTTTCTCTATATAGCCCTGGCTGTCCTGGAACTCACTTTGTAGACCAGGCTGGCCTTGAACTCAGAAATCAGCCTGCCTCTGCCTCCCAAGTGCTGGGATTAAAGGCGTGCACCACCACTGCCGGCACATGCTGGCTTTTGTTCAGTGCCATGCAGTGATTGCACAGATGCATTTCTATACACCAAGAAGGATGTGCTTAAGGCTATGAACTGGGGGTACTCTGCTGTTCTTGAACCAGGCTTCCTGATTTCTATCACCTTGCATCTTGTCCCCTCCCTCTGCTATAGCCACATGGTCCTTCCCCTGCCCTGAGCCAGGATTTCATATATACTGTCTGCATAGTTTCCCTCCCAGCAGCCCTGTACTCCTTCACACCTCCTCTTTCTGCTAACTAATCACTTTCTACCTCCCTTCTAGAAGTAGGTCTAGGTCTGTTCTGCATGCCTAGAGTCTCCTTCCTGGACCACGTAGCTCCGTTGCGATGAATGACTTGGCCATTGCTGTACAGAAAGGTCCATGAGAGAGGAACTGAGCTATCCAGGGCAATCTTGTTTACTGAGCATCTGCCATGTCTTTTAGTCATAGTCAGTTCAAGAAATGGCTGTGCTAGAGTGACCATGGCTACCTTCAGGCTCCTCTAAGATGCTAACCAGCCTACATCCATGCACTCCTTAACTGTATCTACTGTCTATTCACTTGCTCAAAGGTGTTTGCCTCAGTGGCTAGGGTGATGGCTCAGTGGGTAAAGCACTCACTGTGAAATCATGAAGGCCAAAGTGCAGTCCAAAGCATCCAAGAAAAAAGCCAAGCACAAAGAAAGGTGGGGGGTGGGCAGAGATCCCAGCACTCAAAAGGTAAAGGCAGGCAAGATCCCCTGTGAGTTGGAGGCCCTAGTCAACGTAGTGAGTTCCAGGGAAGTCAAAAAGCCAAAAAAAAAAAAAAAGGCAGAAGAAGATACCTGCTGTCAGCCCCTGGCCCCTATGCACACGTACACGTATGTCATATACATGTGTATCTGCAGTAGGAGTTTGCCTCAGTGTGACTTCTGGTGGCTCTTGTCCCTCCAGGGTTCCACTGTTGCCAGAGAAGCCAGTGACAAGGAAAAGGTATGTGAAAGAGTCACTTGCCCAGTGATACCTTCTGTTGGCCATCTGTCATGTCCTCTCTGTGACCCCCAGCCCAGCTCCCAAACATGCAGTCTGTCACCATGAAATGTTCTGTGTCATTAAGCACCTGCCTGCCCTTGGCATACTTAGTCAGCACTGATGCCTGCCTTGGCTGGGTTCTTTGTCGTTCTGCTGGGATGGAGAAGGTGTCTGTGCCGAAGCCAGCCTGAGCCAGTCAGTAGTTCCCTAGGCTCTGCTCAGGCTCAGCAGGAGGAAATCCTCCATTTTGTCCCCATTGTTTGGTACATGCCACATTTGCTGTCACTGCCTGTCTCACACTCATCTCTCTGACACTGTGCATCTGTGTTAAGACCCCTCCCCTCTCTGCACACTGCTCCCAGCACAGCAACCATTCTACCTGGCTGAGTGAGTTAACCTGCCTAACCTGACCCCACTGTTGCTCTCCCAGGCTAAGGACTTGCCAACATTCAAAGATAATGACTTCCTCAACGAAGGGCAGAAGCTGCACGTGGGAGAAGAAAGTAAAAAGAACTTCCTGGAAAAACTGAAGCGGGACGTTGAGGTACCCTCTAACCTTTTCTTCACCCTGTTTGCGACCAGGAGCCTCTTTAACCTTCAGAGAGTGGAACTCACTATTCCCCGCAGTGTGGTGGAAGGTGGGGTTCCTGTGAGCCTCACCTAAAACAGTGGGCATTCCTGGGTCACACTGTCTTAGTTACTTTACTGTGGTTGTGACAAAACACTATGACCAAGGCAACTGAAAAAAGAAAGCGTGGAATTGGGCTTCTGGTTCCAGAGGGCTAGAGTCCTGTGATGGGAGAGCAAAGGCATGGCGGCAGGAACAGCTGAGAGCTCACATCTGCCTGCAGGCAGGAGGCAGAGCATACGCTGGGAATGGCCCAGTCTTTTGAAACCTCAAAGCCTACCTCAGTCACACACCTCCTCCAACAAGGCCACACCTTCTAATCCTTCCCAAACAGTTCCACCAGCTGGGGACCATTTGTTCTCATTCAAACGTCCACAAACATCATTTTACAGGTGGGGCATTTGTAACCCAGGATGGACTGCTTTCTCCCTGTGTCTTTACTAGAGCATTTCACACACACAGAGCTCCCACCGTGGAAGGGCATGTAGCATTAGTGACAGGAAACCAGCTGTTGAGATCCTCCAACCAACTGTTCCCTGGCTCTGACTCCCTACTTCCCCAGGGAAGGGTCAGGATTCTTCTCTGCTCCACATGGCTTCTTTTGATCTTCAGCAAAGGGTGGTGGGCCGGGGGTCTCTTTCCCTTTTTGTTTTAGTGTGTGTTTGTGTGTGTGTGTATGTGTGTGGCCTATCTCTGTGTACCGGAGTTTGTGCAGGTGCCTGTAGAAACCAGAAGAGGATGTTTGAACTCCTGGAGCTGGAGTTACAGGCTGCCTGATGTGGGTCCTGGGAACTGAACCCAGGACCTCTGGAAGAGCAGCCAGTTCTCTTAACCATTGAGCCATCTCTCCAGCTCAGTGTCGTGTAGTAAATATATTTTTAAAAAAATCTTTTTTGTTTTGAGACAGTTTCTCTTTCTCTCTCTCTCTCGGTGGTGTGGGAGTTGGTTGACACAGGGTTTCTTATGTAGCCCTGGCTGTCTTGGAACTCACTCTGTAGACCAGGCTGGCCTCAAATTCATAGACATCTGCCTGCCTCTACCTCCCAAGTGCTCGGATTAAACATGTGCATGACTGCACCCAGCTTAAAAAGAAAACCTTAAGGCCAGCGTGCTCTATTGGCTTCCGACCCAGAAGCAGTTGGGAGTCATGGTTTGAGGGGAACAGCTGTGCAGCGTCAGTCTCTCCACCATCTTCTACTGTACAGCATGCCTTGTTGCTCCTCCTCAGACTCCGTTGATGCGACACCATTCTGGGTTGCTCCTCCCTCAGGCAGCGGGCACTTTGATGTTTACCCTACAGCCCGCGCTTGTCTGGCTCCTCTTCATCCTGTAGCTGGTGCCTGTCCTCAGGGAGTCCTGTCACCCCGCTGCTGCCAGTCTCATACCTCCTTGCTCTGCTGAGCCGTTGCCTCCCCTCAGACACCACTCTGGTGGTAGAGACTACTCCCAGTGCATCTTTAAAGCCTGTGTAGAGGCAATTGAAAGGATTGCTTTCTCCCTTTCCAGATACCGCGGGTTCCAGATACCGCGGGTTCCAGATACCACGGGACATCCCCTATAAACCTTTCACCTGTCTGTTTTCACCTTCCTAGTTCCTGGCCCAGCTGAAGATCATGGACTACAGTCTCCTGGTGGGCATCCATGATGTAGACCGGGCAGAGCAGGAGGAGATGGAGGTGGAAGAGCGAGCGGAAGAGGAGGAATGTGAGAATGATGGGGTGGGCGGCAGCCTGCTCTGCTCCTACGGCACGCCTCCAGACAGCCCTGGCAACCTCCTGAGCTTCCCTCGGTTCTTTGGCCCAGGAGAGTTCGACCCCTCTGTGGATGTCTATGCCATGAAAAGCCATGAAAGTAAGGGTTTGTGCCTCTCTGCCCAGCCAGCCCCGAATGCTTCTGCTCACGGTTGGGATTCGGGGTGTCTGCATCCCCACCTCATTCACTGGTTACTTATCACCTCCAGCCTCCAGGCTTCTATTTACTGCCACCGTGAGGACTGGAACCTGGGGTTCCTTCTCAAGGGTCCTGTGTCACTTCTCTGGCTTTCTTGGGTGATAAGGCACAGCTCATGGGAAGGACAGACCTTTTAGCATTGCCACTCTGGTCCTACGGAGTGACTGAAGGTCGAAGGAGATAGGACCATAAGGAACCCTCTGCTCCCTGACTCCAAAAGGACAGGAATTCTGAACCTGGGATCCAGGAGTTATGGGTGTGCCCCAGACACATTTTGTTTTCTCCATACAGGTGCCCCTAAGAAGGAGGTCTATTTCATGGCCATCATTGACATCCTCACACCATATGACGCCAAGAAGAAAGCTGCACATGCTGCCAAAACAGTGAAACACGGGGTGAGTTTCAGGTCTCCTCCCAGGGCCCAGCCCAGTGCAGTACACCCAGCTCAGAACACCGGAGCATGGTCTTGGCCTCCTGCTCTGGGAATGGGCCCGAGTCCTTCCTAATAGAGTAGGGGAGCAATCCTGCTGCCTTCCCTTGTGCTGTCTGCTTTTCTACCCCTGCCCAGCCTGGCCAGGTAATAAACACAACTTGCTTTTCCCAGGAGTTGTCTGGCCTTTGGGCCCGAGCCGCCAGTTGCTTTCCTTGGGGGCTGCTGGGCATGCTGTGCATCTTGTGGGATAGCCAAGAATAGCTTTGTTTACACGTGCACAATGCTCCACAGACCAGGTTCTCCACATACTGCCCTCCCCCCCCCCCCCAGAGGCCAGGGCTGCCCCCCTCAGAGGCCAGGGCCTTTGTGCCACCTCCACTTTACCTTTCTACTTCTTTAGTGGCTGTGTCAGTCAGAGGAGAGCCCCAGAGAACTCTGAAGTGACATATAAGCCACTTCCTTAGGTGGCCTGCCCAGCCTGGTGATCCTTCATGTTGAATGACAGGCCCATTGCCCAATGACACACCAGTGCTTGGGAGACTGAGGCAGGAAGATGATATAAATTCAAGGTCTGCATGGGTCATACCTAAAAACATCCTTTAAAAAATTTATTTTTTGTCTAAGACAATGGTTCTCAACCTTTGAGTTGCAACCTCTTGGGGGGGGGGTGTTAAAGGACTCTTTCACAGGGGTTGTTTATCAGATCTTTATGATTCATAACAGTAGCAAAATCACAGCTATAAAGTAGCAACAAAAGTAATTTTATGGTTGGGGGGTCACTACAACATGAGGAACTATATTAAAAGAGTGCAGCATAGGGCTGGAGAGATGGCTCAGCAGTTAAGAGCACTGACTGCTCTTCCAGAGGTCCTGAGTTCAATTCCCAGCAACCACATGGTGGCTCACAACCATCTGTAATGGGATCCGATGCCCTCTTCCGGTGTGTCTGAAGACAGCTACAGTGTACTCCCATACATTAAGTAAATAAATAATTATTAAAAAGAGAGAAAGAAAAAGGTTGCAGCATTAGGAAGGATGAGAACCAGTGGTTTAAAATTAAGTTTTTTGGTTTTTTTTTTAAACAAACAAACAAACAATAGAAAAGCTCCAGCAGACTCCAGGCCTCTCAACTGTCACCTTCTATGCTCTGGTTAGGCTTGCGTCTGACCCGAGTCCATGTCTGTGTGTTCCAGGCAGGGGCTGAGATCTCCACTGTGAACCCGGAGCAGTACTCGAAGCGCTTCAATGAGTTCATGTCCAACATCCTGACGTAGTCGTCTCTGCCTTCTGCCAGAGCCAGACTGCTGTACAAGGGGTCAGGGATCGGGAGAGCGAAAGGGTGTATTTGGGCTGGAAGGGAGGGTGGGGAGCCGAGTGAGAGATCATGAGGGCTTAGAAAAGGGACTGCAGCCTGTGACACAAAGCAGCTCTAGAAAGGAGACAGGGACGTGTGCGCACATGCTCACAGGATGCAGCCTTACTTCCCGAGCACCCTCCCGAGCCCCTTTAATCCCTGGTTAAAACTGGGTTTCCTCTTTGGTATCTTTGTAACCTTTTATGATACCTGGGGGCTGGAGTTGACTTTGTGGGTTGATTTGGGTTTGTTTCTTAAATTCATTGCTCCAGGATTGCTCTTTATAACACTGTATGCCATCACCCTAGGCACCCTTCCTAGGCTCTCAGGTCCCTTCAACTAAGGCCAGCACAAGGGACGAGAACAGCAGTTGCTCTGACACCATGAGAGGTCAGACACCTCAGTCAGCCACGTTTTGATCTCACCTAGATGGACTTTTTATTTCCCGGAGTGTTGTGCATACTTTCTCCATGTTTCCACCTTGGATCCAAGTGAAACATTACATTGGCCCCTCCATCCCGTCCTCACAGAAGAACATTGCAGGTTGACCCTGACATCTTGGACTCGAGTCAGAGGCCTCAGAGGGGAACAGGTTCGTCGTCATGAGATGGTGAGTGACCAGAAAGCAGCTGGGCCCTCAGACAGCCGGTTCTCAAAGAACCCAGAGATCACCACCCAAGCCACCTGCGCCTCTGAGTGAAATTCTGATGTCTGTCAAGCCTGCCTCCCACCGGCTCAAGGGGGACTACAAAGCATCGTTGCATTTATTGGAACCCCTGTGTTTCGATGGCTGTTTCCCTTCAGGAAAATCCCAGAAACTAATATGTATCAACTGGGGCTGTGTGCATCATCTGTAGCCTAACTACTGACGTCTGGGTATAGTCACCTGTAACTGGCATATGGTTGGTGCAGAGTTCATTACAGAGTTGCCACTCCAAGCCCTGGCCTACCGTACAGGTGTCTGGCTCCTGTGCCTGTGACTTCTCACCTGGACAGCTTTAGCCAGCAAGGTGCTCCACCTGAGGTTGCCTGAGTCACCTGAGGAGGTGACCCAGGAAAGCCTATTTGGAGGCCTGATGTGGGACTTTGCCCATCCCCCAGCCTCAGGGCTGACTGATTTCCCTTGTTACTGGCACTCTTTCTGAACGTGGGATCTGCCTGCGGTCCTTCTTGGAAAGAGTGACATCCTGCAGCTTCCTTCAGGATTCTGGCCCAGGGCCTCAGAAAGGAGCTACACAGGTCATTCTGATGCCACCAGAGCAAGTGGTTGCCAGGAAGAAAAATGGCCTTGTTGGCCTGCCCTTGGGAGAGGTACATTCTCTATCTCTTCCCAGCCCCCTCAGAAGGAATCAGAAATTTAGGATGAGATGGAAATTTTGTAGATAACCCCAAAGATGTGAAGCTGGTTTGTGGAACTGTCTTGGGTGAATAGATGGTTTCCAACACCTGCCTCCCAAACTGGCCGAGCTCAGCATGGGGAGCTGGAGTCACGTTCCTTCCTACCCAGCACTGAACTAAGAAAGGATGCAAGATATCAGTCTTGGGCTTCTGGGGCTGCCAATTGGGTGAGGCAGGTGGGGGACCACTCCTTCCCAAGAAGAAAACAGATGAGGTTCTGGGGAGCAGAACCACAGGGGTCTTGGGGAAGGACTCGGAACCATATGGTTCGTGGAGAAAAGATTTTAATGTAGGAGAGGGGTTACGTAGGAATAATGTCGAGACTTGATTTCCCACCTCACAATCAAGAGTGAAAAATCTGGATCTGCCCCAGGCTTGGAAGCTGAAGCTCCTGGCTGATCCTGTTGTGTGTTTGCAATGCCTAATAGTCCTATCAAAGCACCTACCAGCCGTCTAACTAGGTTAATGGTGGGTTTTGTGGGGATTTCATTTTGTTTTGTTGTATATTGTTTACAATTCTGAGAGGTAGTTTTTCTGTTTCCAGCTCTTTGTTTTCCTGACAGTATTGTTGAGTGGGGTCAAAATATTTGAGCTGTGGTTTGGTGGGTTTTGTTTTTGTTTTTTTTTTTTTTTTTAAAAAAAGGTCATTCTCTGCACCGTCTTCAAAAACCTGGGATTTGACTCTCTGGTTCCTTTGGCATTCATGTGTTTCAAAGCTATTTATCTTTGTTTCATACAAGTTTTCTTTCTCTTTGTGACAAAGATGTGCTATTTGGCTTCAATCTCCGAGTGATTACACCCTCCCCCCATTTATCTGCTCCCTCATTCCTGAGTCCCACCAGTCACACTCTGGGCAGCAGGTGTCAAGGGGAAGACAAGACTCTTCAGTGCCATGAAGAACAGCCAGACTGTCTTATGGCATCCAGAATCATGTTGGGTCTTCCAGGAATAGATATTTAAGAATAGAGTCCTGGACAACTGGGTGAGGTCTGGATGGGGGGTGGGGGGAGATTCCGTTCCCCATCCCTCACCCTGCCACTTACTGTGTAGCAGCCAGTCCCTATCCCTCCTGTGGAAATTGTGGAGCTGAGAAAGTATGTCTCACATCCAGCTGACGCAAGGGGTACTATGAAAACTCTTGACACCAAGCAATGGCCTCAGGCCATGTTCCCAGTTTAAGGCCACAGGGGGTGTGGGGGGGCTGTGGGGCAGGGCTAGGAGTGCAGTTCAGTTCCGCTGCAGTGCTAAATCTCTCCTTATCTAGCTCAGGGGTTACTGGTCTGTGGCTGTCGCCATGAGTGGCCCCCAGGCTGTTCTCAGTGGCACTATAGTCCTTCCACCCCCACAGGCAGCTCTCCCTTCCTCTTTTCCCCTCCCCAAATCACTTTTCTCAGTCCTGGGCTTTAGGTCTGAACAGCTCCCCTAGCAGTGCTCAAGGGAGGAGAGACTGGACTCCTGTCAGAGACTTCCCCTGTTCACAATGTGCCAGGCCTCCTTGGGGAGGTGGACCAAAGACCCAGGACTTTCTCAGTAGCCAGTCTCCCCACCCCTGACCCCAGTTGTCTTTTTAACAATTCAGGTTGAGAGGCAAAAACCATTAGCTGTTTCTAGTGCTTGACCTACCCAAGTATTCCGGGCAGAAAGGACAGTGTAGTGAGACAGCCCTCAGAGCTCTGGTCTTGTGATATCCCAAGTTTAGAAACCTCCCTGGCAGTAATGGCTGTGGGGGATAGGGGGTCTCAAAGGGAAACACATTTAGACAGAGCTACCCAAAATCTGCCAGCCGTGGTCCCAGTCCTCTGAAATGTGCCACTTAGGAATGAGTGTCACTAGGGGGAAATGGGATTCAGCTGTCCTTTAGGTTGAGTCACCAGGAAGGAGGCTAAGGAGACACCGGAAGAGCCTGTCCCTTGCCCACAGCCATTTTGCGAGGTGGGAGCCCAAACATTCAGGGGGAACCTCAGCACATCTCAGCAGCAAATCAGAACATTGCACACACCAAATGTGAATGAAATCTCGAGTCATCTCCTTTGGGACCGCAGGATTCAAGTACTACCCACCACGTGTGACTTGTCCATTTCCAGCTGCAAGTTCCATTTTTTTAAATAGGAATTTTCACCCCTTGTGCTTGTCTAATGTCTGCTCTGAACAGTTCAAGCCTCTGTTACTGTTTTAAAATGCATGCGTGTTAAAAAAGAATCTCCAAATGGAGGACGAAATAAAACTCAGAAAGCTTTGTGTACATCTGCTATGTGAGTCCTTTGAGATGCAACCCACCCTCGTTCAGAATTAGAACGTGTTTGTCCCAGTTTTAGAGGCAGTGCTGGCAAAATCAGTGTATGCTCTGGAGAAGCAATGTGGCAGCAGCCCGTTCTGAGATGCAATTGATGAGCAACACTAAGCTCACAGCACTGGGCAGCCTGCCCACTAGATAATATTACCGTGTACCACTGTCCCCTCCCGCCTGTGGCTAGGACCATCTCTTCCCAACTGCCTGTGTGGCTTTGAATACAGCGTCCCTGTGAGCCTTCATCTACCCATCTGTATTCTATACTTGTACCTTGAAGTACTTGGGCTGGAGGATGTATCTCAATGGTACAGCACTAACCTAGCATGTGCAGGGTCCTGGGTTCCGTTTCCAGGACACACACACACACACACACACACACACACACGCCAAAAAGGTGGGGTGGGGGTTGGAGTGTTAAGAGCTCTTCCAGAGGTCCTAAGTTCAATTCCCAGCGACCACATGGTGGCTCACAACCATCTGTAGTGGGATCTGGTGCCCTCTTCTGGCACACAGGCGTACATGCAGATACTCATATACATAAATCTTAAAAAAGTTTAGTAGCTCTCAGTGTGGACCTAGACCAGCTATGTCACTGGCAGCTGAGATTCAGAAACAAAACTTAGCTCATCTCAGACCTTCTGATTCATAAGGTTAGGGAAAAAAATAAAGAGGTCCCTGGAGTCTGGAAGGCCTGGGCTGTGGTGGTAGAATACTGCCCAATACTGCAAGCCTTGGGTTTGATTTGCCCCTGGAACTACAAAAAACTTATTTTAAATAGGAATGAGTTTGAATGGGCCCTCAGATCACTGGGAGGCTACCTGGGAACCACACAAACATCCATGCACTGGAGCACTGAATCTACTGCAGGTTACAAGTGTGCCAGCCAGTATGCTCTGGGTGGTCAGTGATATCATCTTGGAGACCACGCCCACCCCTCCCTGCCAAAGTGATGAACTGAAGACAAACAACACTGACCTAGATCATTCATGGGTCCTTGGCCAAATCCCTCCAAATCCCTGGAAGCATGGTGAAAGACTGCCAACCGAGCTGAATGGGGAGCCAGGGTTGGGGACAAATGGAACATGGGCTTATATCCTTGCACCACCACTTGGCAAGCAGGCTTAGACACAAGTATGGGTGCTTTTCAGCCTTGGCTCACACAACCCAGCACAGCGTGGACATCCACTGGTGACTAATAGGGGGCCCAGGTGTGCCACTGAAGCAAGGGTAAGTCCAAAAGGAAACATGGTTGGGGTGTAGCTCAGTAGCACAATGTATGCTTAGTGTGTCTGAGGACCCAGGTTCAATTCCCTGCACTAAAAAAAGGGAAGCCAATGACGACTGAAATAAAGTGGCTCTGTAAAGGACTCTCCCTGATGGGGACAAAGCTGCAGAAACAAAGGCAGGCAGGCATGAAAGAAAGGTGATTTTATTAAAAAGAAAAACAACAAAAAGGAGACGGGACCAGAGCACAGGTTACTCCATTCAGAGCACAGGTTAGTCCATCCGGGCCTTCAGAGTCCTGGTGGTGACCTTGTCTTTCTCACTGTTAAGAGAGAAAAATCACACACAATCATATTTACTGTCCTTCCCGCCTGCCTCTCCTCTGACCCTCAGCTGTAAAGGGAAAGGCTGCCTGGTGACCTGAGAGTCTGCTGCCCGACAAACCGTTTATGAGGGCAGCATAGGCAAAGCAGGGAGGGAGCTTTGCTGCAGATGTTTGGGGCTAGACCAAGACACTCTCCAAGGATCAGAGAGCCCAGACCTACAGAGCAAGTGCTCTCACAAGCCTGTCTCACTGGAGAGCACATGAAAACCTTGGATCGCTCAGTTCTGCTTTTCATGGTGAGTACGCAGGACCCATGAAGAAAGGAGACACTGTCCCATTCTACTAGGGTCCTGGGGATGGCCTCAAACAGGGAGAGTGCAGTATGCTGCAGGTCTGGCTAGAGACTGGGATATGAGCCACACACACAGTTCTGGGCACAGGGAGGATGGGGAGCCACAAGTCACTTAGTCCATGATCATCCCTGAAACTCTGGGGACACTGTTAGGGAAGGAAAGAACTGTCCCCTGTGAGGAGACTCAGTCACAGAGTGTCACCTGAGACCTGGAGAGTCTGGGCAGCACCCAGCTTACCTTAGTAAGGCATTAACTCTGCTGTTCTAGCCCTACTGTCTGCTCACTCCTTCTTTCTGCCCTTCTCTTCCTCAAACTAATCTTGAATTCAAAATCCTCTTGCCTCAGCCTCCCAGTGCTGAGAATACAAATGTCCCTCCACCTGGCTCCTGTCACCAGGCTCTGCTTCCTGTGGCACCTCTCTGATCTTACACCTGACGAGGGTCTGCGGTATGCTGCGGGGAAGGAGGAGACACTGTATCTGTGAAGTATTTACAGAGTTCTTCCAACTTCTACTCACATGATGTGGACAATAACGCCCATGCCTGATACAGCATCCCGGTCCACAGCATTCAGCATGGCCTGAGAAATGGTTTCAAACAAGTGTTCTGGATCCTGCCAACAGAGTAAAATGTTCAGACCCGGGACATGTTCTGGCTCCTCAACCCTCTTATTTTCTGGACTATCTGCCCTGCTCTAGGCCCCACCATGCCTGTAGTGAGAGACAGTTCCTTGGATAGAGGAACCTCTCAGCTCCTTGGAAAGAAACAGGACAGAGAAAACACTTCAAACCTGAAGGTGTGACACTGGGTAAGTGTCATAATCATCCCGTTACAGAGCCTCCACCCCTCTGTAACGTGACGAGCATCCCACGTAGTTCTGGCCTACTTCTCAGCAGCCCGAGACCATCCCACATGCACATCCAATCTTACGAGCCCACCCCCAAACCCACCCCTTCTCCTGAATTCTCCACTTTGACTTCCCACTGTGACTCTGGCTGAACCCTGTCCTCAGTCAGGACCAGCTCACCACACCAGCTGCAGCCCTCAGGTTCCTTCCGCCAAAGGAAAGCCTTTAAACATGGCGTGGTTTTCTAGCTACCCCCACCCCCCCAAGCCTCATTTCACCACATGAGTTCCCCCACTACAGGCTGGACATGTCTGTTCTGCCTGCCCTGGGCAGCTTTTTCCTCTTCCTCCTCTAAGCAGGCATTTGAATGTCTGTCTTGTTCATGGCAGTAAACCCGTGCAGTCACTTTGTACCTGGCTTCCCGTAAGCCTGAATGGCGCCTCCCTGTGAAGGGTAGCCCTAATGTTTTCAAGTACTTCCCTCAGTGCCCTGTCTGAGGAATGTTCCCATTCACAGCTGAGGTAAATGGAGGTTGACTCACTTATGCAAGAATGGGTTTCTACTCAGTACTTGGGAGGCAGAGGCAGGCAGATCTGAGTTCGAGGCTTAGCCTCATCTACAGAAGGAAACCCTGTCTTGAAAAACACCAACATCAACAAAAAAGCCTAGCAGTGGTGGTGCATATTTTCAGTCCCAGCACTTGGGAGGCAGAGGCAGGCAGATCTCTAAGTTCAAGGCCAGCCTGGGCTACTAAAAAATAGTAGTTTCTAGTTCAGACCACCAAGTTCCATGCTCACTCTCATGCTGCCTGTCATGGGGGAGGAACCTGGGAATCCAGTATGATGCTGTAGTGAACATGTGACCAGGGTGGGTAAGAAGGCTGTTCTTGAGGCCAGCCCGCCCACTTGCCACACCTTCCTTTCTATCTCCTGCTGCACAAACACATTCCTCTCCAATGGCCAGCCTTGCTGTCGATATCTTACCATGTTGGGCTCCCAGAGAGACTCACACATCCCATACATTTGTTCGGAGCAGGTACCACTGACTACAAAGTCATCAGTCACCATGGGACAGCCAATGAGGTCCAGAGAACAAATGAAGGGCTTAAAGGTCTTCGGGTCCAAGCCAGCAATGACAGGCTCTGTGTAGTAGGGACCAAACCTGTGGCCGGGGTGAGAGAGAGCCCAGAGTTAAAGAGCCTGACTGTCACACATGCCGGTTCAGGCAAGGGAGGCTAACGAGGGTGGGGCTTGGAAATGTCCTTTCCTCCTGGCTAGCTTTGTGCAGCCCCTCTCTCCTCTCCTGGCACCTGGCAATGTCTAAGGTGTGTTCACTCTCTTCTCTGACCTCTCCTCCTCTTGGTCTTCCCTCCCTCCCTAGTTTCTTTGAGAATTCTGCCTTCTCAGCCTCCTTGTTGATTCAAATCCTACCAGACTGCACTCAATCTGTACTTCTATCCCTTTAGAAAAAGGATTTGAGGGGCTGGAGAGATGGCTCAGTGGTTAAGAGCACTGACTGCTCTTCCAGAGGTCCTGAGTTCAATTCCCAGCAACCACATGGTGGCTCACAACCATCTGTAATGGGATCTGACGCCCTCTTCTGGTGTGTCTAAATACAGCAATGTACTCAAATAAATGAATAAATAAATCTTTAAAAGAAAAAAAAAAGAAAGAAAGAGAGGATTGAGACCAGGCTAGGGTGTGGCTCTGTGGCAGAACCCATGCCCATCATACATAGGGACCTGCATTTAAGCTCCAATATTGCAAAAACAACTTTAAAAAATTAGAAATCAGCTGGATATGGTGGTACATTTGTAGTCCTGGTATTCAAGCAGGGGGATCTCGCTGGACGCCAACCTTGACTTCAAACAAAACTCCCAGGGAGCTGGGCCTGGAGAGGCAGGAACATCTGAGTTTGAGGTTAGCCTGGCCTATACAGTGATTTCTAGTTCAGCCAGGTCTACAGAGAGACCCTGTCTCAAAGCAGACCAAAAAAAAAAAGTTTAACACCAAATGGCCAGTCTCTCAGCAGGAACTGTGCACATGT
Source organism: Rhynchomys soricoides (assembly GCA_019843965.1). Classification (NCBI taxonomy): domain Eukaryota; kingdom Metazoa; phylum Chordata; class Mammalia; order Rodentia; family Muridae; genus Rhynchomys; species Rhynchomys soricoides. Next base: position 265,748 of record JADRCH010000113.1, read on the forward strand.
GTCTCTGAGGACAACTTGCATAACCTGGCTCTCCTTCCACCACGTGGTTCCAGGGGACCACACTCAGCTAACAGTGTTACTCAGGGCACGGTCTTCAGTAATAACACTATAAAAATTAGTTATGGCTGAATATGGACCTCAAAGGTACAGCATTTACCTAGAAGGTATGATGCCCAAAGCTTAGCCCACATCACCACAAAACACTTAAAGGAAAAGGAAGGTTTCGGAAGGGAGTCTAATGCACACTTGCCCAGTCTGTGGGAGGCCTAGGCGCACCCATGAGCCTGGAGGGGTCGGAAAGAGAGGAGAGGCTGCTGGGGCTTCTCTGTCCCAGACAGGCTCCAACAGAGCCAGGTGGCCTCCAACTTTCCATGTGGCCGGCTTTGAACTCTGCATCCTCCTGCCTCTAACTACCCAGTGCTCGGATGACAGGTGCATGCCCCCATGCCCAGGTCAAATAGGATACTTTGATGCAAAGTTGTTTTTTTTATTAAAAGTTTAAGTGTGTGTGTGGGGAGGGGAGGCTTTGTTTGTTTGTTTGTTTGTTTTTGTTTTTCGAGACAGGGTTTCTCTGTGTAGCCCTGGCTGTCCTGGAACTCACTCTGTAGACCAGGCTGGCCTCCAACTCAGAAATCCACCTGCCTCTGCCTCCTAAGTGCTAGGAGTAAAAGCATGCGCCACCACTGCCCGGCTGGCACACACCTTTAAACCCAGCACTGAGAGGCAGAGACAGGCAGATCTCTGTGAGTTCGAGGTCAGCCAAGGCTGTTACACAAAGAAGCTCTGTCTCAAAAACCAAAAAGGAAATAAAAAATTTTTTTAAAGTTTTTAGTCATGCACATGTGTTTGTGCTGAAGCCAGAAGCATTATGATCCTGAGTTTTCCAACCTCACAAGCATAGATTTCTATAAGAAAATTTTAAAAAATATATATTACCCTCTCTAGATATAGGATGACCTTGAACTTCTTGTTTTTTTTCTATTTTATGTGTATGGGTGTTTTGTCTACATGTGTGTCTGTGCACCACATGCGTACCTACAGTGTCCCCAGAGGCCAGAAGAGGCATCAGATCTCCTAGAACTGGAGTCAGAGATGTTATGAGTTGTCCTGTGGGTGTTAGGAATCAATCCTGGGTCCACTACAAGAAGTATAAGTGCTCTTAACTGCTGAGCCATTTTTCTAACCCAAGAATGTTTTTTTTTTTTTTTTTTTTTAATTTATTTATTCATTCATGTATTTCATGTGTAGAGTGCTCTGTCTTCATGCATATAAGAAGAGGCAATCAGATCCCATCACAGATGCTTGTGAGCCACCATGGGCACCAAATTCTGCAAGAGCAGCACTCGCTCTTACATCTAAGCTCTCTCTCCAACCCTGTCTCCATCTCAGTTTGTTAAGAACCTTTCTATAAAATCTAAACTGACTTCAAAATAACAGGTTAAGAGCATCAACGTTAGATAAGAGACGGAAAACAACCAACACATTTCAACTCCCATCCTGTGGGGTCTCCCTAATATTTAGCTCACCCCAGCCACTGTATCTTTACTAGTAAAATCTACCACACTGGGGCTGGAGAGACCTGCATCTGGTTCCCAGCACCCACGTGATGGCTTATAACTGCCTATGACTCCAGTTACAGGGACAACTCCCTCTTCTGTGAGCATCGATGTATACTATGAATACATAGTACACATCCATGCCCATCGAATAAAATAAATGAAGCAAAAACGAACACATCGACCCCAGACTCTAGCTCGGAGAGAAAAGCTCTAACAGTGCGGAAGACTCCAGAACTCTTAGGTGGGGCACTAAAGGACTTCACAGCTCTCTGGATTCCCTGATGTCAGTCCTCTTGCTCCTATCTGGTTGTGAGACAGGCCCAGAGAACTCAAGAGCATTAAATAAGGACAGTGCACTGCAAATCAGGACCGGGAGGGCAGATCCTGTGAGCTAGTATTCATGAGTTAAAGGCAAGAACATTACCATGACCTCAGGGCCAGCTTGGTGTGTGTGAGGAGTTGCAGGCCGGGCAGGAATGAGGGAGGGACAGAAGGACAGTAAGGTGAGAAATAAAGGAAAGCAGGGAGCCACTGAGCGACTTCCCCACAGCATTCTCCACACCGCTGGGTCGACCAAGCCCTGAGCCCCGCAGGTGCTGAGCTTTGTTTCTACTCACCGTTTCTCATACAAGAGGTTGGCCACCATGCTCATGAGGGTGTAAGGCTTGATCTGCCGACCTTCCTTCAGCTCATACAGGTTCAGTCGGAACTTGAGACGCTGGGCACTGGGGTAGGAGAAGCAGAGAGTGAGTCACTGCTAAAAGTCCTCTAGTCTTCAACCAGTGGCAGTCAGGAGTAACACAAGGAGACTTACGATTTCTGTCCCTACCAGGGAACACTTGAGCAGGTGCTTGCTGGCGAGAAGGTGCCTACGAAGGACGACCTTGTGTCCCCAGGGCCACCTCAGAGTTCTGGGATAGACCTTGCATAGAACCAACCAATGCCACACCTACTGAGCAAAAGAGGGCTTCCCAAGCAAGACACAGGAACAAAGAGTCTTGGGGATGAATTTCATTTCATCTCTTACAGGTAAGGCAACCGAGGTCTACTGAACCAGGAGTTGCCGTGCACAGTAAGTAGGCAAACCTAGTGAGAAGATTCTGCAGAAGGCCACAGTAAAGGAGGGCTGCCAGAGTCTCTGAGCCAGCATGGGGCATTCTGTGTTCTGGAGACTCCGTAAGATGCCCGATGAGCTTCCCTCCCATCTCTTCTGATGCTACCACCTGCTGCTGCTGAGGCCTCATGCTTCTGGAATTCCTAACCCAACCTCTCCTCCTCCTCCTCTTTTTCTTTTGGCTGTTGTTATTTTATTTAGAGTGTGTGCACACATGCTTGCAACTGTACCTGTGTAGGTCAGAGGGAAACTTGTAGGGAGTCAGGACTCTCCTTTCACCATCTGGATTCCAGGGATTGAACTCAGGTCACTGGGCTTGGCCACAAGCACTTTTACCCACTCAGCCATATTGCCTTCCCTTTCCTCTCCTTTTCTACTTCTCCCCAGTCCCCTACTAAAAACGAAGGCTCAGTTTTCTAAGTGCAGCTCACAGCCTGCCCCCCATACTCCCCCTCTAGTCCCTGCTCCCCTAGATTCAACATGCCACCAAGGCCTCTCCAGACCGAAGGTATAACTTCAAAACCCTACCTCTTGGAGAGGCTTGTCTTAGCTCCTCAAAATCCTACCTCTTGGAGAGGCTTGTCTTAGCTCCTCAAAATCCTACCTCTTGGAGAGGCTTGTCTTAGCTCCTCAAAATTGGTATTAAAAAAAATTACCATCTGTCTCAGTTCTAACTGCTGGATTTCAGTCCCAACATGTTCATAATAAGAGCTATCTTGGAAAGATCACAGCCAAACACAGAGTAGATTTAGTGTTGTTCCCTCAATAACTATAAAGACTGGTCCCAGGATCCTCCACAGATCTGAAGCCCAGCAGGGCCGGTTTCTTATATGAAATGGCATTATTTCTAAATCATTTTGTTTTTTAAAGATTTATTTTATGTGTATGAGTGCTCTATCTGCATGTACACCTGCATGCCAGAAGAGGGCATCAGATCCCATTACAGGTGGTTGTGAGCCACCATGTGGTTGCTGGGAATTGAACTCAGGAACTCTGGAAGAGCAGGCAAGTACTCTTAACTGGTGAGCCATCTCTCCAGTCCCATCTAAGTCACCTTTTAATTAGTAACTGTCCCCTGGGTTTTCAAACACCCCCTCAGTGACTGTGTGCTAAAACCAACGTAAACACCAAGTGAATGTTTCTTCTACCCCAGTGTGTGACAAGAAAATTCTGAGCATGTTCAGTATAGATGAATCTTTTCCTCCAAATTGATAGTTGGCCCCTTCAGCTCTGTAGCCCAGGCTAACCTAAGCTAGGTAACCCGGCTGACCTCAAAGTCAGGTATCAGTCTCCAGCCTCAAGCTCCCTAATGCTGGGATTATAAGCATGAGCCATCCATGACTGTTTTTCTTTCTTGTCCCAGTGCTAGCTATTGAACCAAGGGCCTTGTACATGCTAAACACACACTCTACCACTGAAACACAGCCCCATTTAAGCTAGTTCAATCTGATGCAGAACCTTCAGATTGGACCCAGAACCTTCAGAACCTTCAGGGTGGATTGTACTATACTTCAAAAATAAAAGGGCACTGGGGAGATGGCTCAATGGGTAGGAAAGAGTGCTGGTTGCTCATCCATAGAACCCAGGTTCAATTCCCAGCACCCACAAAGCAGCTCAGGACTACAGTTCTGGGCAATCCAACACCCCCTTCTGGCCTCCTGGGGCACAACATGCGGCTGGTGCACAGACAGCATGTGGTTCAACAAGGCATCATATGCTTAAGCATTCAAAATCCTGGTTTCAATTTCTAGAAGCAGGGTTGGGGGTCAGGGGAAGACTGGACTCTTGACCTCAGTATCCGGTGAATCAATGGATGAATCACAACACCCCAGCCTTAAGACAGGGAGATGGGTCAGCGGGTAGTAACACCTATGCCAAGCCTGACCACTTCAATGCCTGGAACCCCCATGATAGAAAGGCAGAACCAACTCCTGCAAGTTGTCCTCTGACCGCCACACACGTGCTGTGGAACCTGGGCCTTCAAACACAGTAAAATGATAATAACAAATGTAGGGGCTGGAGAGATGGCTCAGTCATGAAGAGCATGGCCTGCTCTTCCAGAGGACCTGCTTTTTATTCCCAGCACCCACAAAATGGCTCACAACCGCCTGCAGCTCAAGCTCGCTTGGGGCATGAGGGTTGTGCAGGAGAGTGTTGTCCAACAACCTCTTCTAGCCCATGCAGGCACTGCACACATGTGGTGCACAGACACACATGCACATAAAATAAAAATAAGCAAAATAATAATCAAGGAATTTTGTGTTTAAAAGTCCCACACTTACTTTCCCACCACCAACCACAGCGATCAGGACCGGCACACTAGGGCCATGACAAAACAACAACCCATTTCCTCTCTCAGACTCTCAAATCACATAACCACAGTCAACTAGGTAAGGTAATTGGGCTGTTAAAACCACCAGCTCATCAAGGTTAGTTATCGTTCTGTGTGTCTGCTTTGCCAGCCACCTACTGCTTTATGGAGTGCCCACTGTCAATCGCTTTAGAGAGACCTGCACTGGGATCCTGGCTGACGTTCATTGCTATGCATCTTGAACAAAAGACTCAATTCTTTCAATTGCAAAATGAGACAGCTAGCCAGTAATATCAAGGCGGTGATTAAGGGACTCCCTAGCAAAGATGCTGCTTCCCATAGAGCCCAGCACAGAGTAATCAGAAAGGACCCGTTAGGACCCATCTCTGTATCGCTGTAGTGTTCAGCTGAGTCTCACACTCAATCGTGACTTTTGGCAGATGGTTGACATCAGGCTGCTCAACGAAGAAACCTGGGTGAAGGTGGGGCTGGAGAAATGTAAGACACTTACACTGTCTGGACATCAGTGGCCAGGCCGGCCAGGCCTATGTAGAGCCTGTCACCCATGGGAAAGATCTTCTGGAAGTCCGTGGTCACCATCTGGGCCTGGATCCCGAAACGCCTGTCTGCAGCGATGGCCACACAGTTCTTTCCCTTCATGGCCATGACGGCCCCTCCGTTATAGGACATAATAGACTGGGGGCAAACAAATCAAGGGGTTCAGTTCGTGGAGCTAAGTGCGGCCGTAACCTTCAGCTCAGTCCTGAACCCCAAAGCTCCATGCCCTCCACTCCGGAGGCGCCAGGACGCTAGGAGCTCCAGCCCTGAGATGGGCCCGGTGGGGCACCCAGGAACCGCACTCACCCGCACGGTCCTCCCATGTGCATTCTATTGACTACAAGAACCCATGCCTTACCAGTCCATGCTTTCAGTTCCCATCCCAGACTCCTTTCCTTAGTCCCCAATCTCACCATGATTGCGCTGTAGTGGAAGCTCGACCGCCACTGCGTTGCCTGCAAACCGGCTCTGACTTTCTCAGGGCCGGCGCACTTCCCCATTGGCTGGTGGGCGACTCGGATTGACTAGTTCAGCTTTCTATTGGATACCCTTCCCGTCAGTCACAAATATGCATAGTTTGGTTGAGACACCAAAACGGAGGTGTGGAAAGAGGAAAGTGAAAAGTCACTGTGACTGCGGAAGAGCCTGCGGTCCGAGGCATGTTGGGATCTTGGCGGACCTGGAGTCCTGGCCGTCACGCCTTAGGGGCGGAGTTTGCAACACGTGGGCTTGGGACAGGGCCTGGTAGGGCTGGTGCTGTAACGGAGTAGGTAACCTTGCGCTTACTGTGGTGCTGTAAGAGTTAGGCATTTTACTCAAGCTGGCTGACTTCATGTATTCATTCACAAATCCCTACTGTTTACCGGGATTTTTGCGGGGCTGTGAATACCCATTGGCGCCGAGTATACCGAAGACGCCCATTCTTTGCAGAATGGGAAGACCGCGCCGAGGATTCGTGCTGAGCGGGTTCAACTATAGAGTGGAGCTTTGTTTTGTTTTGCGGGAGTGGGCTACAGGTTGTTCAGCTTTTGGAGTCCCTCATCCCCAATCCCTGCTGGCCAACAGACGTAGCCCTAAGTCTCTGTTCATTCTATAAACAGGAACGTTCTGTGCCACATCCAAGACACTGACCGAAGATAGCCTGGACCAACGGCTCCAGGACAACCCAGGTGGGACGTGGGCGTCTCTCGCCTTCCTCTCCCGAGCACAATCCCCGTTCCCCCCGCCACAGCCACGATTCGTTGTTCTTCGAGCTCGGATTTGTTTCTCTGAATTTCAAAGCTACTGTAACTGCTTGCACTGTGGCCGGTCTTGCGCCATATCAGGCTCAGTCCTATTGACTCAGCTCTCTGCTCTACTAGCAACTGTCACCGTCTCTGTGGCGCAATCGGTTAGCGCGTTCGGCTGTTAACCGAAAGGTTGGTGGTTCGAGCCCACCCAGGGACGGCTTGTGCTTTTTAGTTGCTCCCCTTTTAAATCGCAAATGTTCAAAAGCCAAATTCGGTACCGATGTTCCAGAAGCAATAATTGTAATACACTAACCCAGATGGTCAAGGTATTATTTAGAAATTCGTTTGTGGTCAGTGACCGGATCTCTCCCTAACGTCTCACTGCCACCTCTCACCATTCTTTCTCCCAATCAGGATGACAGAAAACCAAAGCCAGGTTTCTGTCTCACTGCCATGTTTAACAATGTATTTTTCCTGGGATTAAGAATAAACTTTGCCGTGGAGGCTGGACAGGTTTCCATTGTCTGCATCAGTGGATGATATCAACTTGAAATCGGACATTTATCCCGATGGATGGAAACTGTCAGGAAAGAAACCACAGGACAAAGTGAGGGATAAAAGGTGAAAGAGGAAGAACCTAGCTGTGATCTACAGAGAAAGACATAGAGTGAGGGGACCTAAGTAGACAATGAGGGTGATGGGGGAATAAATGCAGAGATCAACAAAGGGTATTGTTTGCAGGCGGGAGAAGTGTAAAGGACACGGAGGTAAAACTGCACACAAGCAAGGAGGATCCACTCTCTCCAACTATTGTCACCATTAAAAGGGGATCGTCTCCTTTGTGTGGCTCTAGTATCCGATGGAAACAGATGCCTGTTGGTCCTTGCCTTGAAGTCCTAGGTTCCTGCTCTCTGGGAACCTGTGATTTATGACGGATAATTCTTACCACCAGTGGCGATCAGCTAGAGGACAGGGTAAGCTACAAACCTGGTGGGAACTAAGTGCTCTTCATGTTTGCAGAACGCATTGGAAGAGGTGGGCAGGAGGGGGATGTGCAAGGGACTCTCCATCAGTTCTCTAGACAGTTGGCTCAAAGGAAGTCTCTTCTGGACTCCCTCTCCCATGTTTGCAGTCGTGCACAAGCCTAGAGGACCACCTGGCGCTCCAAACACAAAAGGAGAAGGGTCTTTTTAGACTTGCCCTCACTAGCCCTGCTCTGTGTCCAGCTTACCTACTGTGCCTAAAACAGAACAAAGCCTGAAAGACCAGAGAACTTGAGGTATTGGCAGAGTTGAGTCAGGGGTTCTCTTGATGAACCACGGGGGTTACCAATATCCCAGCATAGATGATTTATTAGAGTTTTAGTGGGTGATGGGTCGTCAGTGTGCTCCTACTCTCCAGCGGCTTTCTTGGAACTGGAACTTAATAGTTGTTTGAGGGGCCAATGGAGACCCACCCCAATAAGCAAAAGTAGCCAGGCGCAGCCTTTGGATCCCTGATGCGGTACCCTTCGTGTTTAGCATTTATGTTTGCTATAGCAGAGTTCAAGATGCCGGGACGACACATGGGCGCTGCTGACAGTGGGCGTGTCTAACTCGAGACCTCTTTCCACAGTAGCCTGTGAGCTCGTACCTGATGTAAGGATTGGGAAGCAATTGACCGATCCTCTCGGGACCTCTTCCGCTTCCACTTGGACCACCCGGTCTAAGCGGAAATCTCTTGCCTTCCCTCTACACCGTCATTCGGTTATGTGGGCTGAGAGCTGAAACTGGTGGGATCACTGAGTGGACAGCCTTCACAGGGCTTCTGATAAGCCGACCAGTATGAAAGCACTCACTTCGGGACTGCTTTAGACTTAGAACAAGGAGAGGAAGCAGGCTCGACAAAGATTCGCTCCTTTCTAGAGCCAACCCACCTTCCATGCGCTTAAAGGCATTTCAGGCCGGATAATCGTGCTCTCTGGAGGGACAGTCACAGTGGCCACCCCCAATAAATCATAAGTAACGAATCAGCGAAATCGAGCGACCTAATGAGGCCCACGGTTCTTGTGGTAACGCAGAATCGATTCGCTTCCTTGGCGCCGTCTCTTCCAGCTCTCCTTCCTACCCTGCCCGGGGCCCGGGGCCGCTGGGGACGGGAGAGCGAGCACTGGGTGGAGCCGAGGGCGACAGTCGGAGTGGGCTGGCACCAGCCACCTTCGCGCTCGCCGGCCCCTCCGCGGCCGCGAGGGAGGCGCACCGGCGGCGAAAAGGCGCGCGTCCTCTCTCGACTCCTCGCTTCCTACTGCGTCGGGGCCTCTCGAATCCGGCTAGTTATTGTGTCTCTGGCTCGGCGCCCGAGTTCGTGTCTCGGGCTGCTCTCCCCGCCCCGGACTGCGTTCCATTCTTCTCCGCCTGAGCACACTGAGCGCGCCAGCCTCGGCCACAGCCAAGCCCCGCGGCCACCGTGCGCTTCCCGCGAGGTGCGATGACCCCGAACCGGGGGAGGGGGGGCGGTGAGGGCACGCTCGGGGTCACACACGTACTTAGGAATCCCAAGAGATTCAGCTGGAGTGAGTGAACCTCACTCGGACGCGTGGCCGGCGGCGCCGCGTCCCCCGCCCAAGCGCCCTTTGGTAGCGGCGACGCACCGGGTGCTGCGAGACACATTTCCGCCCAGTCTGCATCTCACCATTTTCCAAGCTCCCTAGCTAGAGTAGGGATCGTAGGGTCGGTGGGAGGGGGGGAGAACACATTTATGTTAGGAGGAGGAGGAGGTTTCAATACGGAAGGTAACACAACAGGACCTTTCCTCTGGGTTCAAGGGATCTGTTTGGATAAGAGGTGGTCTCCCCTCGGTTTGGGGGAAGCCCAGCGCAAGGCGGTGGGGAGCAGCTGAGCTAGCCTCTCCCCCTCCTCTTTCCCTCTCTGCAAACATCCTGAAGGAATGAGGTCACGTGGGTGAGTAGTGGGCGGGACCTACTCTTGTCTGGAGGAAAAAAGCCATTTTGTCCCCCCCCCAAGGCCCCTCCCCTCCCCTCAGGTCCCCTCCCCTCCCCACTCTCCCTCCCACCCCAAGCTGCTCTTACAAACTCCTTTCTTACCATAGGTTTCTCCCCTCCCGCCGACCGAGCGAGCGACAGGGCTGTGGTCCCCCTCCCCTCCCTTCCCTCCCTCCCTCCCATCCCCCCCTCCCCGAGACCCACCGGACCCCGAAGCCAGGTAAGCAGACTCCGACTCGCGCTTGCCTCCTTGCTACCTCGTAAGCGTCTAGGGCTGGCGACCGGGACCCGTTCACCTTTCCCCGCAGACCCCAGTGGGAGCCGGGACCCCCGGCCTGGCCTGCCGCTCGCGTCCCCTTCCCGCCCCGCCAGACGCTGTCCAAGCTCGCCCGGTCCGCCTTTCTTTCTCCCGTTCCCGGTCTCTCTCTCTCTTTTTTTTCCTTCCCTCCCTTCCAAGATGGCCGAAGTGGATTCCCCCTCTTAACGATTTGGAGTCTCCCTCGACCACCTCCTCTTTGTGCAGCAGCCCCCTGCTAAGACCCTGCTTGCGAGGTATCGAGGGGGAGGGTCCGGGTGGCCACGAGGGCTTTGGGGACATACGCTAGGGTGGGTCTAGTCCCCAGACTCGAGTATCTGTCCACAAGCTGGAACAGACTGTGGCTGTGGCCGATCAGCCCCCTTCGAGTCGGGCAAGGGTCGCCTCCCGAGTGGGCAGTGAGCGTGGTAGATTCGCGAGGCCCGGAGGAAGGGGACTTGGCTTTCTGGTGGCCGAGGGAGGGCGCCCTACTACTGGGGTCGGGATCTTGGGCACCTCCCCCAGAGGTCCCTTTCGTCCCGGTGCGAGGCGCCCCGCCCCCTCCCTGAACCACCTCGACAGAGCTTTCCCCCTACCTCCCTCCTGGGGCCCCACCAAACTTTGGCTCAAGGGAGGGAAGGAGTGGCCACTCGGTCACTGGGGTGCCTGATCCTTTGACCTAGGCTTCGCCGGGAAGCACGGGAGGGGGAAGAACGGGAGCGAGGAGAGATTTAGCATGCTCTGTCCTTCCTTGGTGGCCAAGGGGTCTGATGAGCTGGCCCTTCTGCCACAGGGGGCGAAAGGGGAAGCGGCTACTCTTTTTTCTCCCTGAGCCCTGCCGCTGCCAGCTCAGAAAGCTGGGTAACCCTGGGCCTGCAGACACCCTGCGCCCTTCCTGTCTCCCTGGGGCGTCTAGGCAAGCCCCCTACTCACATCCCTCACTTCTTGGGTTTATCCAAAATTGCTCTGGTTGCTTGATCGAGTATGTATGTGTGAGTTTGAATGTTTAAGTATGTACAGGTGTTACCTCGAGTTTTCCCTACGTCTTTGTCTCTCCTAGCCCCCAGCCTTGCTCCCGCCAACCCCCATGCTGCCTCAGTCTCTCTTAGTCTCCTTCTCGCAGAGGGAGGGGCTTCTCTTAGCCTCACAGTCCTGGACCTCCCGCTCTGGACTTCTTGCCGTTGTACTGTTCCCGAAACTCATGACACCCCCCCCCCCAACATACACATATCCCTGCTCCAAGGTGTTATTACTGTAATCGGAGGAGCATAAAGCTAGCTCTGTTGTAGCATTTTGGTGGAGAGGTTTTCCCAGGGGTTCCCCTGGTTTGAGGTTGGGGCTTGCGCACTTAGAACTGTGTTTGGAATGAGGCAGGAAACGGCCTCCAGGATCCAGTCGGGCAGTCGCCTGATCCTGTTCAAGTTGAAGTATTGGGAGGTGAGCAGGGAAGGGAGAAAGTAACTCCCAGAGTGATCTTGGTTGGTGGAGCTGTTGCCATGGGAATGGAGAGAGCCTAAAGTGGAAGAGGTTACATGTTACACAGATCAGATGCCAACTGGAGCCCTCCAGCCTCTGGCCCCACAGCGGAGTCGGGGGCTGACCTGCCTTTGTTGTTGGAAGACTTAAATTATAATTTACCCTGAGAGGACCAGAGGTTCATAGAAGGTTAATGTCTGTGGCTCCGGTTTCAGGCAGGGATGTGATGGAGTGGGTAGAAATGATTTCTGCATCTGTGGAGTAGGAGCCTGGCTCCAGCCTAGCTGTGCATGTGGTGATGTGTGTCTGGCCAAGTGTCTGTCTGACTTGTGTGTATGACCACGCTTATCTGGCTCTGGGTGCTGTGAAGTAAGAGATGTAGGGGGTGTGCCTGGCTCTGGATATGTGTATCTTGCCATGCAGCCCTGGGCATATTCTTTGTTTTTATTATTGTTTTATTTTTTAATTCTGTCTCCAGGAACTGAGTGATAAGTAGAAGCTTCTTTTTTTCCACTGCCTAAGGTTAGGAAAAGATAAGAGAGTCAATGTCCTGGTGCAGAGCCCTCTGACCCATACATACATAAACACATGAGGTTTGCTTGCAGAGCTGACCCGTACGTACATAAACACATGAGGTTTGCTTGCACAGCTGGGTCTATGAAGCCCGGAGGGGAACCAATGCTAGAAATTCATGTCTACACACTATACTCTGGCTGGCTCTGTTTTCCATTGTGCCTCAGTTTCCCCATCTATACTTCGGAGGTGGTATAAGGCATTAGCTTTTGCCTCCCATTCAGCAGACCCACAGTCTGGGGCTTCCCGCCCTTCTAAGCAGTGGCCCTCCACCCTCCTACCCACCTGCTCAACTCTTCTGCTGAGTAAGGAGTGCCCACCTGGGTGCCAGCTTGTGACATTAGCACTGGAGGCAGGCAGATACTTGTCCGAGGCAGTTTTTCTGAGTGACCTTGGGCAAGTCACTTCTAAGTTTTTTCATCTGTAAATTGAGAAGACTTCCCAACGTGCTTTCTAGGGCTAGGATATGACCTTGAATGACCTCTCGTGGCCTAGGGCTTGATTTGATTTGGTGCACCAACATGGCAGAACTGGTATCCCTGGGAGGCAGCAGGATCCCCTCTCTGTGGTATCAGGCCAGTACCTACAGGAGAAAAGTCTAGTTCCTAGTTCGTTGGAGATGTGGATGTTTGTCAGCTGTAGGCTGGAAGCATAGGGAGAGACCGCTGAGCCCAAACGGCAAGGGACTGGGTGCTAGGTGCTGACCAAGCCGCTTTCCTGCCTGGGGCCCCTGGGAGCCAGGAGCTAGAGCCAGCAAGGACTACAGACTGGGTCGGGGTGTGGAGGGACCTGTTAGAGGAGAGTAGAAGGGACTGGTCTCTTCCCCAGCTCCACTGACACCAGTTCCAAATGGTCTCAGCCCCTTTTCTGTTTCTTGGGACCTGTGTCTTTCGATTTTTCTTTACACGGGGCCCTTTGTCTCTCCCAACTGTCCCCTCCGTAGTGATGTGGTACATCTTTCCTTTTCCCTCTCTTCCCCACCAGCACCACAGGCCCCTGCATCAGGAAGGAATGAACACAGGTCCTGATCCTGAGCAGGGAAATGGGGAGGGGGTGCTCTGGGGACGAGGAGCTCCTGTTTACAGCCACTCTTGGCACCTGCTGACAGAGCCCTGCAGGTAACCATGGCAATCAGGTGAGGAGCCAATCAGTGTCTTTCCCCACCCCCCAGCCCCAGTGGTGGCTTTCTGAGGCCCCTAGGGATGGGAATGGGGAACAGGGAGGCTCTCTTGCTCCCAGGGGAGACAAGGAGCATTTCTGTCCATAGCATCTCCTTTCCTTATGACCCTGAGCTTAGAAAGAGAGCTGGGGGGCGGGGGGCGTTGCTCTGGTGTGAAATCTCTAAAATGACGGACTGATGACAGACTCTGTGGGGCTCCAGTGGCTTCTTAGGTACCTGTATCTCTTTGCAAATGAAGTGTGTGTGTGTGCTGGGTGGAGGGGATTTACCCTGGAAGCCTGGATTCCCTGGCAGGATCCTTCTCTGATACCGTTTGTTTCTGACTCTTGTGTGTCTCTGGACACAGACAAGCACAAGGCAAGCAGTCACACGACGTACCTCTGGAAGCCCAGACAGCACGTACACATGGTGGCTATTACACACGCTCAAAGAGACAGCCACTTGGAGTTTGTTCTATGCTCTGGATGGTTGTAATAATATTTGGGCTTCTTGCCAGCGACTGTGTTACCATGGAAACAACTAAACAGTAGAGTAGCCAGCAGCCTCTTTGAAATTGTGAAGGAGGAACCCTTGCAGGAAGTACCAGCTAAGGCCACCTAGAGGGCAAGAACTCTGCCCCAGGTTTGCAGGTCAGGGTGGTCACAGCCGGGTCTCTGGGCCACCTCTGGCTGGCTTGTTCCCTTCTATCTTCTCTGCAACTTGGTGTCTGTCCCAAGTGTGGCCTTTTGTGTAGCTCCATCTATCCCAGCCTCTGGCCAGGTGCCCTGGGGCTTTATTAGCTGTTTGGGTTCTGGCCAGGCTCATCCTGGGGTCTCTATAGAAACTGCAGATCCTGGCTGTGAATTTCTTGTCCTAGAAAACCCTGTGTGGTGGCTTTAGAAATCTTTCTGGAAAAGAGAGAAGGGTGTATGTTGTAAAGGAGCAGTTGGGGCTTGGCCAGCCTCTCAAGGATCCTGGGCTTTTGCTCTAGGAGAGAGGAAGGAGGTAGTAGCCCCCTTCAGTCCTGAGTCAGAGCCAGCTTCGTACTGACCTCTGCCTTCCAGGGCCTGGCCAGATGCACTGGAATGCTGGGGACAGAGAGCGCTTTCTGCCCGCTTTTCCACAGGTGTCTAGGAGAGCCTGTGGTTTGTTGGTGGACAGCCGGTAAACAGGTGGCAACAGTCACCAAGTTGGGACATGGTGGGATCCCAGTGGCACATGAAGCCATTCTGTGTATTCATGAGAGTGAGTTCCTAAACCATGTGCCCTGGAGGGCCGTTGTGGGGTGGGCAACATGGGGCGATTGCTGCCACAGGACAGGAGAGGTCTTTTTGCCAGGTTCTTGGATCACCTGCAGACTGCAGTGTCAAGTTGGGCCTTCAAGCTCTTTATAACTTGGGATGTATGAAAACTAGCCTCAGGGTTGACCAGGAAGCCAAAGGGTCAGCAAGTGGTAGACTTGCAAGGAGCTGTCTGTCCAGAGACATTAGAGGAAGGGAGTGCTCTAAGGCCTGAGTGGCACACAGTCAAAAGGACAGGTGGTGGGCCTGTGTCCTAGTGTCTCTCTGGCAAGTTCCCTCATGAAGAATCTCTCATTGATGGAGTGGTGATAATTTATTCTTCATTTTGGTCTGTGAATTCAGTTGTCTGGACTATTTCTCATCACTCTTAGTGCTCGGTAAATATCTGACCACTTGAATGGATATGGGTTGGAATCAGGAATATTGTTAAAAAATTTTTTATTGTTTTTATTTTCTCTGTGTGTGTGTGCATGTGCATGAGTGCATGCCCATGTACATGTGCAGATAGCCAAAGGACAACTTGCAGGCATCGTTTTCTTCTCTCTCTCCAATGTGTGGGTCACCAGGCTTGACCTTTCTTTACCAGACAGGTCTACCTTTACCTGCTGAGATCTCTCACAGGCTCACAGGTCCCAAGGAGATCTTCCCCTTTCCTGCCCTCCCACATCCATCCTCAAGAGTTGGGTAGTGCTTCCTATGGTCTGACTTCAGACTTTCCTACTGCTTCTGAGATGGTATATGACCTTGCTTCTCAAGGTGGCAGAAACCCAATGAACACTCAGAGGGAGGGCCAGAAGCAGCCAGTCTCAAACTGGTACCCAGTTGCACATCTGAAACAGGAAAAAAAAAACCAAAAAACAAAAAACCGGACTTTGGGCTCAGGGGGTGCAGTGTAGGAAAGCTTAGCTAAGAGTGGCTGGATTTCTGACTCCATTTCTATTTCAGGGTGACACTTTCCAAGTCTCCTCAGTTCTGACCCCGGCATCATGCATCGAACCACACGGATTAAAATCACGGAGCTGAACCCTCACCTCATGTGTGTCCTCTGTGGGGGCTATTTCATCGATGCCACCACCATTGTGGAATGTTTACATTCCTGTGAGTTGAGTTCAGGGGTGCCCAGCTTGGGGATACTGCTTAGGGAAAATGGAGGACATGCCTTGCTGCCCTGGAAAGCAGACCCTGGATCACTGAGAGACTACCAAGATGGGACTGTGTGTGTGTGTGTGTGTGTGTGTGTGTGTGTGTGTTGGGGGAAGGGGTGTCCTGGACCCAGAAGCTCATTCCTGGGACAGCATCAGAAACCTCCACTTTTTCTGTTATCTCTGGCTGAAGTTTGACCCCTGTAGATTCAGGGGTCACTCATTTGCACTGTCAGATTGGTTACATGAGATCCAGGACTGGTAAGGTGTCTTACCAGCTGGCTCAGGGGAGCCTAGGACTTGGTGCACCTTCTATGTTAGGCAGGACACCACCCTGGCTCATAGAGAAATAGAACCCATTCTCGCCTAAGACTAGACAAGGTACAACAACCCAGATATGTGAATGTGCATTGCCATGATGGGCCTGTGAGCAATCCTGAGCTACTGGGTCATAGTGGGAAGAGAAAGATGAATGTAGGCATAGGCCTGGGCAAGAAGGGGCTCTGACTGTCTTCTCTCTGTTTACACTCCAAGTCTGCAAAACCTGCATCGTGCGCTACTTGGAGACCAACAAATACTGCCCCATGTGTGATGTCCAGGTCCATAAAACCCGACCACTGCTGAGCATCAGGTGGGCTTCTGTCCCCATACCCTGCCTCCCAGTGGCTTCCAGCTTGACATGGGCTAAGAAATGCCAGACCAGGAACCTGCATGCCTGAATGCTGGGTCTGAAGAAGGGGTACAAAGCTGATTGATCCCTGACTAGAGAGATGAAGGAACTGTGGCTGCTAATGTTCGTGTACATTCTTTCCCAGATCAGACAAAACCCTCCAGGACATTGTCTACAAGTTGGTGCCTGGGCTTTTTAAAGGTATCACGAGCCCCTGTGTCCTCCCGCTCACCTTCCCTGCTTCCCAGCCGCTGCCCACTCATCCCTGCCTCCTTCCTTTAGATGAAATGAAACGGCGACGGGACTTTTATGCCGCATACCCCCTGACAGAGGGTGAGTGTATGTTCACTCTGAACCCACAAGCACGTTCTGGTCCCTGAAGCAACGTGACTCCCTAGGGCTTCCCCAGCTTTGAGGGCTGAATGTACCAGCTTTGGCCCCCACTGCCCCTCCAACCTCCAACAGACCTCTCAGCCAGACTACTGTCCAGAGGGGACTGGGCTCAACCTCTGAGCCCTCCCCCCTCCCCTAGGTCCTCAGTCCCTTGCTCTATCTTTGACCAACTCCTCTGAGCTGTCTCCCTCTGCAGTCCCCAACGGCTCCAACGAGGACCGGGGAGAGGTCCTGGAACAGGAGAAGGGGGCTCTGGGTGACGACGAGATTGTCAGTCTTTCCATTGAGTTCTACGAAAGCGTCAGGCAAGTTTAACGTAGGCCCCTTTTCTACCCTGGCCCAGTCGCCAAGATCCAGTCCAACATTTCCACAGTCCTTAGCTTCTTTCTCTCTCTTCTTCCAGGGACCGAGAGGAGAAGAAGAGCCTCCTGGAGAATGGGGATGGGGACAAGGAGAAGGTGAGTCTTGGGGCTTGTCTAGGAGTGAGCTATAGGCTGTGGGCTGAGAGCACCATGGATACACCTTCTCACTGGGGCCTCTTCTCCCACAGACAGGAGTGCGATTCCTTCGGTGCCCAGCAGCCATGACCGTCATGCATCTCGCAAAGTTCCTCCGCAACAAAATGGATGTGCCCAGCAAGTTCAAGGTGAATGCCCGTGCCGTCTCGGACAGAGTTCTGTCCATGTGTCTGATCGGTGGGAATCATAGCCATCACATAGTTGTCTAGCTGGGCCTGCAGGGTAGCTGAGCCCGACTGTTGAGGATAAGACAGTCTGTAATTATTTTAATGTACAGAGGGCCTAGGGCCAGGGATGTGTGCATGCAAATAATGCCAGGCCTTTGTTAGGACCAAGGAACTCTAGGATACAGACTGGTAAACCCTGTTGAACCAAGGATCCCTTGGAGGTCTCTGATGAGCTTGACCTTGCTTCTTTGACAAGTTCCTAGGTACAAGGTTGCCCTTAGCCTACACGTGGGTAGGGAGACAGTAAGCATTGTGCTCATCCATCAGGTCACGTACGGATGGTGGTATCAAAGCTGCTTCTGTGGTTCCCTTAGGGGTACAGGCAAGAGCCTGGGTCAGAGTGGTCCTAGAGAGAGAAGCCTCTCCCTCCCCATCAGTGGGCTGGAGGAGTTTCTTGGTTCAGTTCTGGAAGGGAAGTCAAATCCGCAGTAAGGAGAGGCCTCCTGGAGTCCACCTTTCAATTCATTTACCTTTATCCTCTAAGACTCCCAACCCTGGCAGCCAGGGTGCAGCTGCCAGGTCCCATGGGTGCCATTCCCTCCCTGCAGGTGGAGATTCTCTATGAAGATGAACCCCTGAAGGAATATTACACCTTAATGGACATTGCGTACATCTACCCCTGGCGGAGGGTAAGCCTGTGAGCAAGAGATAGAGGGTGGGGGCAGTCCAAGGTCCTACCTGGTCAGGCCTGGCATTGGTCAGTGGCCACGGTGACATGAGACACCCTCTTATGTCTCCATCCCTTGTCTCTGGAAGCCAGGCCTGGCCCTGGTGGCTCATCATTCCCAGGTCAGCCCTAGGCCATTTCTTTTTTTGTTTGATATGGAATCTTTCCCTGGCTGGCCTCAAATTTGGTATGGAGTCCAGGCTGGCTGAGAATTCAAAGCAGTCCAGCCTCCCAGGTGCTGAGATTACTGCCATTTCTCCCACATGTCCCTTGCAGATTCCCTGGTTACTACCGCTCGGACTTGGGGTCAGCAGTAGGGGCGGCTACAGTGGAGTGTGGTGCCTTCTGTACTGATCTCTACCCCACCCCTAAGTCTCTTACACTTTTTCTTCACTGGGTCTATGTCTCTTTATTTGGTTGTCTCTTCACTCTGCAAGGCCTCTCCTCTTCAAGGTTCAGACCTTCCCTTTGCTCTGGTTTGGGCCCTAGTTGGGTTTAGGGATGGGTAGTGCCTGGTTGGTCTTTCTTCTGACACTCTTTTTTTTCTTACTGCTGGCCTCTTCCTTCCCACCACAGAATGGGCCTCTCCCCCTCAAGTACCGAGTCCAGCCAGCCTGCAAGCGGCTCACCCTACCCACAGTGCCAACTCCCTCAGAAGGCACCAACACCAGTGGAGCATCAGAGTGTGAGTCAGTCAGCGACAAGGCTCCCAGCCCTGCCACCCTTCCGGCCACCTCCTCCTCCTTGCCCAGCCCTGCGACCCCATCCCACGGCTCTCCCAGCTCCCACGGCCCCCCAACCACCCATCCTACCTCCCCCACTCCACCTTCAACTGCCGCTGCGACCACCACAGCTACCAACGGGGGCACTTCGAACTGCCTGCAAACGCCATCCTCCACCAGCAGGGGGCGCAAGATGACTGTTAATGGAGCTCCTTGCCCCCCTTAACTTGAGGAAAGGGACCCTCTCCTTCTGCAGCCATCTTTTCCCTCCTTTTTACTTTTTCTGAGCCCCCTTTTCCACTTTGACTTTCCCTGGTTCCTCCCATCTTCAGAGTGGGGGGTGGGTTTTATAAATAAATCTCTCTATATAAATATATATATGTACATAGGAAAAACCAAATATACATACTTATTTTCTATGGACCAACCAGATTAATTTAAATGCCACAGAAAACAAATTCTGTGTGTGTGTGTGTGTGTGTGTGTGTGTGTGTGTGTGGTCCAGGTCTAGGGGGTCTTCTGTAGTTCACTTTGCTCTTCTGGGGGGTTACCTGGTGGTCTTAAGGGGCCATTAGAAGTATTAATGTCCTTCCCTATGTCCGTTCTGCTTTCCAGGGCAGAAGGCATGTTGGATCCCTTAGCTCTAGCTGACTAGGGAGTCCATCTTGACTTTTCCCCATCCCTGTCCAAGCAGTGCCCCCCCCCCCCCCCAACTTCAATGTTCAGAGTTGCTGAGACAGTGCCTTTTACGAGTGCAGTTTGTCCTCTGGCTGTGAGGATCAAGTGGCTGTGGAGAAGGCATTTCCCTCATCTCAGATAGTAGAAACCTTGTGCAAAGAATTGATAGTCCTTCACCCCACCCCCACCCACTTTTCTGTGGGAGACCCTGGCCCTGCAAAGTCTGTGTGACTTTGGCATTGTGAACACTTCCATTTTCTCCTGCCCTACCGTGACCCAGGAACCCAATCTAGCAAGACTGGAGGTGACACTCACTGAGGGCCTAGAGTAGAGGGTTGGGGTGGGTAACCCCAGACAAGCACAGACCTCAGTTCTGCCAAAAGCCAACGGCCCTCCAGTCCACTTCCTCATCCCCAGCTGAGGCCAGGCAGGGACAGGACAGAGGCATCTAGAAGCACAAGAATATAATGAACTGACCCCAGCTCTACCTGGTGGACTACCTGTTAGGGGCAGACCTTGCTCACCTGGTTTTCCTCAAGTGTACATAGATCTAGGGGGAGGGGGGAGGAGGACAGGGTAATGGCTTAGTGTGTGAAGTTCTGAGCCTATGGGTCTATTTGCACCATGTCCTGAGTCTGAGGTCCTGTGACTGTACCCTCCTGTCCTGGGTCATTTGTATCTCTTGGTTTTGTAATAAACGCTGTGTACACTCTTGAGCCTGTGGTTCTTTAGAACAGAGGAAGGAGGAGGAGTGTGGTGCTCCCCAAGCTTACTGTGCTAATGGGAATGGATCTCAACTACCCTGCTTTGGTTACCAGATACCCTCTGCCTCTAGCAGACCTGTGACCTTTGCCAGTGACCACAGGAACAGTTAGAGGGTGGCCTCGGTGTTTAATGACAGCTTTACCAGATGTCGAACCAGGGCCTGCTCTCAGCTGCCCAACAGGAGAACACAGGTTTTTCAGGATACAATTGTTAACAAGAAGATGTGTCCTTGGATGTTCCTCTTCTGTGTATGGCTTGGCATCATTGCCTTCACGGAAGGGAAGCCTGGAGGCCTGGAGTCACAGCTTCCCTCAGAGTGGGGAGCCTACTTCTGCTTTCTGTACCCGCTCACTCTTGTGGGTACCATCACAGTAAGGGGGTCGCTGAGTGGCCTTGCAGGTACATAGGGCCACTGTGCGTGTCTCTTGGGCCTTGAACTTGAGTGGGGAAAGGCCAGTGCGCTGGAAGAAGTGGGAGCCATCACAGAAGGGCTGGTGAGAGAGAGAGAAGTGGGGGGGGGGGTAAGCACTATCATTTCCCCAAGCCCTGCAATGTGGGGGTCACAAGGAGAATAATGTCTCTGTACAGTGTTGCAAGCATTTGTCATTGTTCACCTTTGGGAGATCCAAAAGGCCATGACAATTTGCAAGGGGAACTGGGCCTCAGGTAGACGCAATGTTACTACCCCCAGGTATCATATGACATTAAAAGGTTGGCATTTCCTGTTGTTTGACTTTTTCATTTTTTAAATTGTGTGTGTGTGTTGTGCACAAGAAGTCAAAGAACTTGTGGGGACTTGGTTTTCTCTTTTCACTGTACGGGCCCTGGGGATCACACAAGTCAGCAAAGCTGCGTGGCAAGTACCCACTTTACCACTGAGCATCTAGCCAGCTGCGTTTTCTTGTGACCCACACAGACCGACCTTGAACTCCAATCTTCCTGTTTCCATCTCCCAAGAGCTAAGACTATGGATGTACGTTGCTACACCCTGCTTATTGAGTGCTGGAGATAGACTCCAGGGCTTCCACGCACCTCAGACAAAAGGTTCCATCCACTGGGTCACATTCACACCCTCACCCTCAAGTTTCTGTTTTTGTTTGTTTTTCTTTTTTAATGGATAGGTGAATCCCCATTGGCCCATGAAAGTGACATTCTTTTCAATGTTCCTCAGGGTGGGAGAGAGCCTGGCACCCTAGTGCCTTTCCAGGGTGGAGACAGTCTTGCCTGGTTACAGGAAACAATAAGTGAGAGGGTGTCTAGACAACCTGCTTGCCTGTAGTACCATGGATGTAAGCACCCTGTCTCTCAGGAGAACCTTTCAAAGCAGAGGATGGTGAAGACAGAGGCCCAAAGAGGGGAGAGGCCTTGTCAGGAGCAGAGTGTGAGGAGAGATGTACTGGTGAAAACCAGCACCCTGCCTAAAGGGCATAGGCGTGTTCCCACAGTCCTCTGGCTGGCATGCCCTTGAAACTGCCCCACCCTCTGGAATATCTGTCTAAAGGCCACAAAGCAAGCCTCCAGAGCTGGGGTTTTTCTCCCAACCACGGCCATGGAAACAGGGCAGAGTTCTCCAGAATAAAAGGGAGAGGCTCTGGCTACAGCGAAGGGCTTCTATACAGCTGGGATGGCATCAGAAGGCAGCAGGCAAGCAAGCAAAGTCACATCCAAGGTGAAAAGAGAGGAACAAGACCCTGGGAGGGGACACTGGGGAAGACCGAACAGAATCTTCCCAGCTGGCACATGGACAGAGATGCTGCCGGAAAGAAGAAGGACAGGCATACAAGTCCTTGGTATCGTACACACAGAGGCAGAACTTCGAGGAGAAGATTGAGCCAGCCACAGAGCTGTGGTCACTACTGAAGGGCCGTCATCCACTTCTGTACTTCGGATGCTTCTCAGGAGGGACATGCGCATAGGTTGACAATGCCCATCCTGATGGTGATGTCCCTGGCCCGTGAGCTGGTTCCTGCCATCGAGCCCCATCCCCCAATTGTATCTCAGGTATATACAGAAAGAAGGGAAATGTGGATGGACTGAAAGTTGCCAGGATATTCCATGCTGGTCCCAAGCAAGAGGGGAGTGGAGGAGATGGTTGTATGTGTGTCACACTGCCAGGCCTAAGTGTTAGCTTCTGAGATCAGGCTTGTTCAGATTGGTATGACCATAAGATGTGTCACATCTAAGTGAAAGGCTACAGGAATAACTCACCTGATTCTTGCTTCGGCCACAGACACACCACCTGTAGGTTTTCCCAGCTACCAGCTCCAACCTGATGGGTGTTTTCTGTGCCACCACTGGCTTGGCTGGGTCTTTGGGGAACCATCGGGCCTATAACGAGGAAGGATGAGTGGCTCAGGATCATCCCAAGCCTTGGATGTAGCCAGTAACTTTCTTCAAACTCTGGGGCTTGACCTATCAGGTGGCTGTCCTCCCTTCAGTGGGAAGCCTGGCTCCTTGCCTTCTGCCCTCTGGTCCATCAAACCTTCCCTAGAGCATGCTGGGAGCAAGGATGTCCCTGTCGCTGTCTTTGACATAGCTCTTGAGGCTTGGGGAATTGATGAGAGTTGTGCTGAGGGAAGACGTGAGGTGTACTCACCAGCCAAGAGGAGATTTCCCGCCTCTGACACAGCTTCGACAAGGCAGGTAGGCAGATGTGATTTGGAAACAGAAAAATAAAATCAGTGGAGAAAGGAAGACGCCGGAAGCCCATCAGGGAAGGGAAAGACCACAGGCCAAAGGAGCGTGGGAGCTATTTTTTTAAAAAGGTTGGGAAAAGGGTCAAAGAAGAGTCCCCGCGGATCTTAGCATTTATTCGGGCTCTCCCTCCGGAAAAGACTGCCCCTGGGGACGCGCGGCCGAGGGGTGGAGTCTGACCTGGGCCGGGGGAGGCGGGGCCGAACGGCCAGGGTCACCAAAGAGGGGACGCTCACCCAGACGCCGCGCATGACCACAGCGTGCAGGCTCGTTCCCCACGCTACGCATTGCCGCTCTGCGCGTCGCCGCGTCCGGGTCGCCGCCCTCTCCGCTCCGCCCTCAAGGAAGACACCGCCCGGCCCCGCACAGGAGGGGCAGGGCCAAGCCGCCCTGGAGCCGGCAGGTGCCGCCCTGGCCCTACAGAGTCCAAGGCAGTGTAGGGATCTATCACTGCAGGTCTCGGATGTCTGCATCTTCACCTGCACCGTACATCCTGTGCATTCCGGTTTGAACTATTCTTAAAAGTACTTGAGGAAAAGGGTCACTGACCATATCCTGTCCTCCTCCCATAGGCCTCCACCGTTGGCAACCCATCTCCCTCCCTACAATGAAGCCAGAAAAAGCAAGGTCTCTTTGGATTTTGTTTTTTTAGTAAAACATTCTTTTATTAAAAGAACAAGTGCTGTTTACGAACTGCCCTTCGTACAAATAACATCCGTTATACAAAGATACAAGACCCAAGCTATGCACAATTCCAGGCTTGGAGGTCGCAGGGGAACACTGCCTCTTGGGCTGAGGATATAAAGGTTTCAGAAAGAATGAAAAAATGAGCCCCTGGGTTTGCAATCCGTGGCTTCCCTTCCTTGCTCCCCCTAGGAAGGGTCTGCTACATGGAAACAGGCTGGGATGGAAGAAAGGGAGCCAGAGTCCTTCGGGTCTTCAGTCCCAAGTGGGGCTGGAGAAAGTGACACAGGAGAATGAGGACAGCCCTCAGTCCCCAGCTCTTCAGTAGGTCAAGACAAGGTGGTCTGCTGGGAACTAGACACACCTGTAATCCAGGAGGAAGTGGCTGGAGGGGACAGAGAGGCTCCCTCGCCCCACCTTCCATCCTGTTGGGCACCTCTCCCTAGGCATCAGCTGCCTGTTACTCCCTTTGGCCCACTGCACTCTTAGGATGACAGAGACTAGCAGGGCGAGCCTGTGTCTTTGAAAATCTGTCAGCATTTCCAGGGTGGGAAAAGGAAATGGAAATGTTAGCTTCTCTTTGGGCTCCCCTCATTTGTCTAGGCCCTTCCTATGAGTCAAGGGTGGGCACTCCCTGGGTCTCAATATAGGGAAGGGAAGGGGTCACCAGCCTCATGATCAGGCTACCTAGGGCCAGCAGTAGACCCAGGAGTCTGAGGGGGGGAAACCCACGATCTGGGATGAGGGAGAGGGGATGGGAGATACAATTTATTTCTTCTCTTAAAGGCAACCCTTAAAGTGTCATTGTCTGTGGAGGATTCGTCAGCTCAGAGATAAGACAGTCAGTGCTACATAGATACCTTCCCACCATGGGGCACAACTCTACTACACTCACACCATCACACACCCACCACACACAGGACAGCCAGCCAAGCAGCTGCAGCTAAAAGGCTTGACAGTGGGGTAGTTATGACCAGAGGCCAGGTACAAAGGCTTGTCATTGCTGTCACTGAGGTCCTGTCCCTCCTAGGCTTAGAGCAGTCACCTATAAAGCCAATGACCCCTAAATACAGCCAGGTCCCTTCTGACATCCACCAGCCATGACCCCCCACCCCCAGCCCTGGTGGACATAGGCTCAGCATGTGTCACACGCTCACCTCTTCTCACTGAGGGTGGTGACATTAAGATCCACTCATGCATTCTCAGACTCCACTTCCGCTCCACAAACCACATCCTCCCCCTCCCAGATAGAGACGGCCCCAAATCTGCACCCTTTCCCTCCTTCTACCAAGCTCTTTATCAAAAAAAAAAAAAAAAAAAAGGACCAAAGCCAGACATAGTGGCACACGCCTTTAATCCCAGCACTCGGGAGGCAGAGGCCAGCCTGGTCTACATAACAAGTTCTAGGACGACCAAAGCTACGTAAGAGTAGACCTTGTCTAAAAAATAAAGTAAAATTAAAAAGTGAGGTTGCTGCAGTATCCCGTTCCCTTTCAAGGCCCCTCCTCTCTCCTTGTGATGCTGCGCCACGTGACAACTTTCCTGAAGTTTCAGTATATGGAGCAGCACCACCGGCCCACCTCTAATCCCAGCACTCGGGAGGCAGAAGCAGGCAGATCTGAGTTTGAGGCCAGCCTGGTCTACAGAGCCAGTTCTAGGTCAGCCAGGGCTACACAGAAAAACCCTGTTCCCCCCCCCCCCCCCAAAATCCCTCTCTGCCCTGCCCCCAAACCATACAGCCCAGAGCTCTTGGTAAGCCGAACCTGACTTCCTGCCAAGGCATCCTGGCCCAAATCGGGTGGAGTTGAGAGCAGAGATCTAGAGCACTAAGCGCTCCTGCTGCACAGGTGACAGCCTCGTCAAACACCACAACACAGGGTTCTGAGTGGGGCAAGGGTGTGGGCCTGGATAAAAAGGTGGTCTAAGAATCTGAAGAATCACTGGCTTGTAGACAAGTAGTCTACAAAAGCTGAAAAGATAACGTCTTTCTAATATTAAGCAGTTAGAAAAGTCAGTATTTCTGAGGTCATCTCAGCTGTCCCCCAAAACCCTTCTAAGTGCCAAAGAGTTTGCCTCCAAAGGGTCCCGGCCCGTCCTAACATCTTACAGTCTTATCAACAGGAATATTGTTTCCCAGATCAGGGGAAAAAAAACAAAACAGTTGAGCAGCACAGGCAAAAATATATCTGCACTACGTTTCTGTCCTTGCCAAAAATATACACATCTTTTCTTTATTTAAAAAAAAAAACAAAAACCAACAACAATGAAAAACCCCAACAACAAAACTCAAACATAAACACACCAAAATGCACACATGCAGAGAGACCCACAGACATGAGCAAGGGGAACTGGAACTGACTCTCAGTCCCAGCCAGTGCAACCGAAAGGGACACAGGCTTCCATGGCGGTGCTCTGTGTCCCACTCAACGTTTTCATTACTGCCCTGGGCAGAAAGTCTCTGCCACCTATTACTACACCCTGGAAAAGAGCTGGCAGGTAAAGGGGACAGCTGATAGCTTAAGTGGCTCTACTAGCTGGTGAAAGGATTGAAGAGGCAGGCTAGCTACTTCGGAGAGGGAGACTTGCTAAAAAGAAGTGGCACTTTATCCCTCCCCTACTCTCTTGTGCCAGGACCGATCAAACAACAGTGGGGAGGCGGCCCTGAATGGGGCCCTGAGATGGAATGGGGTCTAGGGGAAGGAAGGTATTACCCTGATTCAGAGCCCCCAGCCCCTAGGAATTCTCCAATACTGGAGTACTGGTCTGTTTTGTTTTTTTAAATAAGTTAACTATTCATGCCCTGGAAGAGGACCAGAGTTAGTGAGGGTAGAGGGTACAAGAGCTAGGCGCTCCTCCTCCGATACTGGCCACTGCTCCTGTCCTTGCCCTTGGCTGCCCCAGGTCCAGAGGAAGAATTAACAGACAGGTTAAACAGACTGACCATTCTCTCTCTCTCTCTCTCTCTCTCTCTCTCTCTCACACACACACACTCACACACACACACACACACACTCACGATCTGTGGAGTCAGGCAGCTCCCTCTCCCCACCCTCGGCACTCCTCAAGCCAATAGTGCAAAAAGGGGCAGGACACCAAGGAGAGCAAGGGACTTCCCCGCCCAGCCCCATCATGGGGCCCCAAGAGGTGCTATCCTGCCCTTCCTCAGCCCTCCACATCTGCAGGCTTTTCCAAGCTCAGCTTGTGACCCTCAGCGGGGAAGGATAAGAAACAGTCAAAGAGATGCATCCCTTCTGCCGGGAAGAGACTGAAGGTCAGGTGGGACCAGCCCTTTATCCATAAGGATCTTCCACACCGGGATAGGCCCGGGGCCCACCCTTCACCTTCCCCATTCAAGTGCTGATTGGTTTATGTGGTAGGTCCAACCAACCCTCCACTTCTTACACCAAGACCTACTTTGCTCTTTGGGGGCCCCTAGGCATCAGCGGAGGATGGGAGCTCCTAGGCAGGCTAGGAGCCTGTTCCTCCCCTGATCCTCTTGGAAGCAGCCAGTGCAGTGAGGGGTGGGCCAGGCAGAACTCCAGGCAATACTCCCTGCGATCAGCACAGGCTCTGGGTCTGGCTCTCCAGAGTCTGGGCCCAGGTGCCCACTCCAGGCAAGGCCCCTCGAGCCACGTAGGGGTCAGGAGGGGCAGGGTAGAGTTAGCCTTTTTCCTGACTGGCTGAGGCTCCTTTGTCAGCGGTCTGGAAAGACAGATAGAAAGGCTTTAGTGCTGGAGGCATCTTGCCCTAACACCCAGTTAGGAACAGCTGTCAAAGGAGAAGATGAGTTGGCCAGGCCGCGGCCCAGGGCCTAGTCAGTGGAGCTTGTGCCAAAAGCTGGACTCTTGGGCCTAGGCAGGCCCTCCAAGGAAGGCCTCTTCTTCTGCCGGCCCATGCAGAGGGCCATCTTTCTTTAACTGTCGTACACAGAAATGTCCTTTCTAATTACTCCTCCCATAGAAGGCTGTTTTCTTTTTTAAAAAAAATAATAATTTAAAACAAAAAATATATTTCCTGCCGGGCAGTGGTGGCACATGCCTTTAATCCCAGCACTCCGGAGTCAGAGGCAGGTGGATTTCTGAGTTCAAGGCCAGCCTGGTCTACAGAGTGGGTTCCAGGACAGCCAGGGCTACACAGAGAAACCCTGTCTCGAAAAACCAAATATATATAGATTTATCCTTATCCATATATATATATATATATGTATGTATAGTATATATACACTATATATATAGTGTATGTGTGTGTGTACGTGTGCACATGCATGTGTGGACAGTAGAGGACAGTTTTCTGGATCAGCTCTCTCTCTCCACTACACTGGTCACTGGGATGAAATTCCAGGCCACAGGGCTTGGTAGCAAACACCTTTTCTTTTCTTTTTACACCCTGGGCCGGCACCAGGCTGGAAGGCTGTTTTCTAAGTGGTCCTTTTATTACTGGTGCCTGCTCAGTGGCCTTTCTCTCCTCTAAGGGAACACCACTGGGAGCTGAGGTCCTGCTGTCTGCAGCAGGCTACCAGGTTGACCTGGGGGTGGCTGCCTCCCACTAGAGACCTATCTGATGATGTTGCTATAACCATCCTCCTCTGCTTGTCCCATAGGAATATAGGAAAGCCTAGGTCCCTTACTCACCCCTCCTTTAGGGCCATTCCCACTGGCATCTGCCCCTGGCAGGCTGAGAAAGGGGTTGGTCTGAGCAGTGAGGACTGGAGGTCCGCCTGCTGCTGCCACTGCTGCAGCTGCAGCTGCTGCAGCCATGAGACTTGTATTGCTGCCCAGTGAAGGGGCCACCAGGGCTCCAGCAGGCAGCAGGGGTGGGGCTGATGCTGTGGGCAGCAGGCCAGGGGTGCCCGCGGACAGCAGCGGGGTGGAGCTTCCAGCCAGTAGACTGGCCATGGGCAGCTGAGAGCCCCCAGCCATCTGCAGCCGCTGCAGCTCCCGTTTCTGCTGAATCTGCTGGATCATCTGGTAGACCACAGTCTGGTGCTCCTGCAAGGAGGACAGCTTGTTTATTGGCAGTGGGCTCCCACTGTCTCTCCCCAGGGCTGACTACCTTGCTAGACCAAAGCCCCAGAAACTAGAACCAGAAAGCCATGACAGGGAGACAATCAAGGTTCTGTTTCTACCTTTGCACTCTTGGCCATATGGACAAGAAAATGCAGACACAAGAGGTAAACGCCTGTGAGCTGAGTACCTGGGCAAGTGCAGACTGTGAGACTTTCTGGCCTTGCCCACTGTGTCAGGCCCTCAGTCCCTAAGACAACCACAATGCACTCCAAATGGAAAAGTGCTACACAGGGACTGCAATCTCCAAGTGCTCCCTCCCCTCCCCTCTTTCCTTCCAAACACTGGCTTGAAAGATTTTAGAAAAATAGGTTATGGGTTGGGTGTGGTGGCACTCAGGAGGCAAAGGCAGAGGCAGGAGGCTCTCTGTGAGTTCAAGACCAATCAGGGCTAGTGGGATACTGCCTCAAAAAACAAAAAACAAACAAACAAACAAAACCTGGTTTGTGGGCAAGAGAGTTGGCTCACTGTCTACTTTTCTAAGAGGACCTGGGTTTGAGTCCTAGCAGCTATGAGGAAGCTTTCAACAGCCTACAAGTCCAACTTGGTCTACAACAGAGTGAGTTCTAGGACAGCCAGGGGTACATAAAGAAACTGTCTCAAAACCAACACCACAAGGCTGGTGAGATGGCTAGGCGGTTAAGAGCACTAAATGCTCTTCCGGAGGTCCTGAGTTCAATTTTCAGCAACCACATGGTGGCTCACAACCATTTGTAATGGGATCTGATGCCCTCTTCTGGTGTGTCTGAAGACAGCTGCAGTGTACTCATATAAATAAAAAATAAATTAAAAAAAAAAAAAAAAAAACCAACAACCCAACACCACAAAACTAATAATATACAAATGAAGTTACACATATTTAGTGTGTTAGGGGCTGCAAGTGCAGGTCAGAAAATCTGTTTTCCCTCCCTCCATGGGTCCTCCAAAGTCAGGCCATTGGCTCATCAGCAGGGCCTTTACCGGTGGAGCCATCTTAACAACCTTCTAACTGTTTGGAGTTTTCTGTTTAGTTTTTCTTGGTTGTTACAGGAGTCTTACTCTGTAGTC
This sequence comes from Rhynchomys soricoides, assembly GCA_019843965.1. Classification (NCBI taxonomy): domain Eukaryota; kingdom Metazoa; phylum Chordata; class Mammalia; order Rodentia; family Muridae; genus Rhynchomys; species Rhynchomys soricoides. Next base: position 295,573 of record JADRCH010000113.1, read on the forward strand.
TTGGGTAGACTGAAATTTATTTATGTAGCCCAGGCTGGTCTTGAACTTATAGCCATCCTCCAGCCTCAGCTGCCAAGATACTTGGATTACAGCACATAGTGCTTGTATGCCTTGTTGGGGACACAGACAAGGACCTAATGCACACTGGGCCACCTGGCCATTCCCTCAGTTTAATAAGTAAAAGTACTTCTCTTCAAAGAGCAAGGGCAACATATGACAGAGCGAGGTGTTGGCTGAGAGAACCTCCCCTGCTCAGATACCTTCCCTTGGAGACTCAGGGCAGCGAATGCAAAGCTCAGACTCTCTAGAGTCTCCCTGGGATGTGACCCAGAGTTCCAGGGCCTCACAAGAGCCCTTACCCAATGCCCAGAAGGCTCTGAAAACAGATTTATCTCCTAACTGCCTGAAAGCCCCACAGGTTCAATCCCACCGGCTTGGACCCTCCCTGGGGGGCTTCATTCTTAGAGGTAAGCAATTGGGGTGTGGCAGGGTGGGGGCACTCACTGGGGTCAGCTGTGGAGAGGCCAGGAGCTGCTGCAGCTGCTGCAGCTGCTGCTCTTGCTGCTGAAGAAGATGTCTCTGCTGCTCTGTCAGGCTGAGGCAGGGATAACACAGATGAGGAGGTGCAGAGAAGCATACCCCACACCCAGGAGCTCCCAGACTCCCTCAGGCCCAGGCAGATGGACGGCCTGTCTAGAAGATCTACAGCAGGGACATGGATAAGATCTTGTCCCCTGGACTGTATCTAGACACTCTGAGGAGCCCCTTAAGTGAACAGACTGCCAGGACTATAAATCCTATAGGGCCAGGGGATGCTTTTTTCCTTTGGGGGAATAAGGGGTTTGGGGGGGAATCCCTCCCACATCCAATCTCCCACCCCCTTCCCTAGGGTTGAACTCTCCCTCACCTGTTGAGACAACCTGGCAGTTGAAGCGTGGGGGCCCCGCCAGCCTGGCTCAAGCCCGCAGGGTTGGGAGCAGCAGCCCCATTCAACCCTCCCAGAAGCCCATTGAGGGGCAGGCTCCCGCTGCCTGCCAGCCCACCCAATAGCCCCTCAGCCATGGGCATGGCTCCGGGCGCCCGGCCCAGCCCGTTCTGTGGCTGGGGTGGGAGTGGGGCAGGAGCCCCAGGCAGGGCCAAGGGCAGAGTAGCAGGGCTCTGCTGGAGCAGGGGCAGCGGTGGGGGCGTGCTGTGGAAGGAGAGCGATGAGCTGCTGCGGCTTGGGCAGCCTGAGTGTGGGTCCTGGGGAGGGAGGGGGAAGGGACCGGTCAGAGGTCAGAGGGCCAGTGTGACCCTCCTGGCCCTCAGCCCAGAATCCACCAGCATTCTCCCATAGCAAAACCTCCCAAGCCTGCAGACACCCTGGAAAAACAGCAAAGCCCAGGGATAAAGGATAGGCCAGTATTCAGATGATGGTTACTGAGCACTCCAGAAGGCCCAGCACTTCAGTTCCTCAGGCTTGGCAAACAATCACAAAGTCAGCGGCTTTTCAAGGGCACCAGGACCAGGGTTATGACGTGACCTGCACTACCCTCTTATTCCCACTTTATGGCTAAAGCCATTAACTTTAATGGCTAAGGAGCTCTGCAGCCAAGAGCAACAGGGCACTCACCAAGCGAGGCTCAGGTTCAAATCCCATGCCCACAACTCAATGGCTTGGGTAGCCCTGGGTTCAACATTTCTGCCTCAGTTTATGTATTCATAGTCTACGGGTGGCAGCAATGTCCATCCCACAGTCAGTGTGAAGAGTGAAGAAACTCACGCTTGAGTCCCAAGCTTGCAACTAGCGTTATTTTTATGATTACGACTGCCCTAAGTCTCTAAGTGGCAGAGAAAAAACAAGTACTGCTCGATTCCAACAACAGCCACAACACAACAATAGCAAGTGCCATTCCAGCCGCCACCAATTACACAGGGATTAGTTTGTATGAGGCCCTGTATAATAAGCCCTTCACAATGCTTCTCAACATTCCTTCCCGACCGCCCTCCTGCTCCTTTAGCCCTTAACTGAGCTCCTTTCTATTTCTCCTTTGCAATCATTGGATGTTTTCCTGGGCTCAGCCTATCTTTGGGAGGATGAGTCCAGTCTTTCACTGCTGGCTTAGTCAGCACCCTGTATTAAGAAGTTTCTCAGTCCTATTACTCATTTAAAATAATGAATAAGAAGATAACCAATTATTCAGTCAATTTCTTCTTTACTGGCCAGCCTCCGACAGCTGCTGGTTAGTGACTAGACCAACAGGACCCTCTCCAGTCCCCTTCCCGGTTCCCTCCTTACAGTGCCTACCTCAGAAGATGTGGACAGGGAGTTGTCCAGGCCAAGGCTGTTCTTCCCGGGAGGGCTCTTGCTGATACTTAGGGAGTCACTGCTGCCAGCTGACGGAGGGAACACAGGAGCTGCAATGGAGCGAGCTCAGGCTATCAGGCAGGAATTCCTCACCCTTGCCTGGACTGGATCCCCTCACCTTGAGGAAGCAGTCCATAGGGCCCCGGAACAGGGCCGTTAGTGGCTGGCAGGGCAGCAGGCAGGGCAGGGAAGGGTACAGAGAGCTGTACATTAAGGATCTGTAGTCGCTCCTTCTTAGCTGTCAGGCTAAGGATCTGCTCCTGCAGCCGCTGGTTTTCCTTCTGTAGTGCATGCAGGGCCTTCAGCATCTCCACAACTTCAGAGAGAGAAGGAGCCTGGGGTTAGTGCATAATGCATCAAAGAGGCAGGACCAGCATGAGGGACAGGGTCTGGAGGGAATAGGTGACCAAGATCTCCTTCGAGAGGCTGCCTCCTGATAGCGGTAAGGTGGGTTTGACAATTTTAGGAGGGTCTTGGTACTCCACAGGGATGGGGGGAGTAGGTGCAACCTGGGGTTTGGTTAAGATCTATGCCAGGAGGCCTTGAGAAACAAAAGTGCCCAGAGCACCACTTAGGCAAGGTTAGAGATGACCCCGACGCCCACCATTGGCAAGGCCAGTGAAGAGGCTTGAGGCCCTGGGGAAGGGGTGGGGGGTGTCGGGGCAGGGCTCCCATCCCTGTGCACCCCTGCTCACTGTTCACACCAGCCTCTCCATCACCCTGCTTCTCCAGCAGCTGCTCCATGTTGGTTGTTCCAGGGGCTGTGGAGTCTAACTGGCCACCCCCACAGGGCGCTGATGTCTGGTCAAAGAGTGCAGGGAGGCTACTGATGGGAGACCTGGGTCCAGAGGAGAACGGAGCACCTAGCACCTAGCTCCAGAGACTCACCTAGCACCGATTCCAGCCCCTCCACCTTCCACCAGGAGGTCCCAATCCAGTCCCCACCCACTCCTCCCTCCTCCAAGGTTCACCCTCCCTCACATGGAAGAGAGACTCTCCTGGGGGGAGGTCCCGTGACATCGGAAGCTGCAGTCTTCTAGGTCTGGCTCTTGGAAGGAGAAGGCAAGGATCAGGGGGGAAAGGGGACTCGAGTCCCCCCTGGAAAGTGGGTGCTGCTCCCAGGACCTCAGCACAGACCTCTTTCTTCAGAACCCCAATTCTAGCCTGGTAGCTCATGTTGGCAAGGGGCTGAGCATGGCACCCCACCTCAGGAAAGCTCTCTTCCTCTTTCCACTGGGTTCCTGCTGCCTGCTTCCAGATCTTTCAGCTACAGAATCTGAGGTCAAGATAAACCTGGATAAACTAAACCTGGGTGCTGGCTTGGTGACCTTGTGTCAGTAACCAGGCTCCCTCCAGTGATTAAATGATAAAATAAGGCCAAAAAGGGAGTGTCTGGCTGGAGGGATCATCAAGCACAAAGCAAGCCTTTAATCACTGTATTATCATAATTAGCTTTGACTTTTTATATTCATAAACTCAGATGAGAAAACTGTTGGCCACACAACCCTGGTTCTGGGCTACAGAAGATACTGATCTTATCCAACTGGGTCCTGAAACTGAGGTCAGATTTGCTTTCTTTGAAAAGCTTACCTGAACTGGCAGCCTGCAGCTGAGCCCTACACTCAGGCCGACAGGCCTGTGTCTGTTGGGTTCTCAGGGGCTGAGGACTCTAGGGTGATGGTAGGGGAGCTTGTCTCCCATCCCTTAACTCCGAAATATCCGGAGAGCAGAAAGCCCAGCTGCCAAGACCTGTGACCCCAACTACAACTGTACAGCAAGAGGGGCGTGGGGGAAAAAGAGATTACATTGGGCTGGGACCTGATTGGCTGAACTGGCTTTGTCATTCTCTATCCACTGCTTTGAGGGAGGGGACTCCCACGCTTTCTACAGCAGCATCCTTCAGAAGGGGAACAGGAGCAGGGGCTGGCATACCTGTGTGGCTGCCCTCCACTTGGGTAAGGAGGGGGTTAACAGTGCCCATGGGGGTTCCAAAGATGTGGGATGAAGGAAGGCTGAAGGTTGAGCCAGCCAGAGAAAACACCTGTTGGGAGGACAAACAAGCCTCAAGCTTGCTCTAGCACAGTTAAATACAATTGTACTGTGTGGTAGGGAACAAGGAATAGCCGGAGGACACAGGACATGGATCACAGAGGGGTTCTATCTGCATCCTGCTCAGGAAAGGAGCCAGGAACAGGGTCTCACCTGAGTGGTGGAGATGGAAGCAGAAGAGGAAGGGAGGGCGCTGGTGAACGGGGACCGGCTGAGGCGGGGCAAGGCTGAGGTCCCAGTGGGCCCCAGCAGGCTAGAAGAGAGTGGGGTGCTGCAGACTGCTCTCAGCATCCCTCCACCATGGGAGATGGGGTCTTTATTACTGGTATAGATGCCTAAAGGTACAAAGAAACAGAAGAAAACCTCGGGTCACCTTCTACCTCAGAATCCTCCAGTCAAGAGGTAAAGGCAGCCCCTCCCTCTTCAGGGAACATAGCATGCCTAGGGTTCGACATATCCCACCACTCTGGGAGATTCTTAGGTTTTCTTGTCCCTCCATGAGAACCCTGTAAGGTCTGCTGGTGTCCACCCCAACCTCTGCGTGCAGGAGACATTTAAGGGAACATCTCAGAGAGAACAGCCACCTCCACTCTGCCCATGGGCAGTTTCCACATAACTGTGTTTCCTCTTTATGCCCCTATCCTCCTACAGGGGACACTAACCTGCCCCCAGCAGAGGTGACTCCAGGCTCAAACTGGGCAAGCTTCCTGAAGGCCCAAAGGTACGGGAGGCCAGACCCCCCAGGCCAGAGCTGACCAGGGAACCCCCAGAGAAGGGTGAGGCCGCAGTGGCAGTAAAGCCAGCCAGCTGAGCTGCAGGGAGGGAGGTAGTCAGGCTTGTAGCACCCTCCTTGCCTCGGCTACCCTTGGGTCGGCCTGGCCCATGTCGGCTCCTCTTGCTGGCTTTGTGTTTCTTCTCTTTCAGGGCCGGCTCAGGGGCCTCCTCAGCAGGTCCAAGGGTGGCACTCAGGGCAGGCATCCGTTTATGGGGGCCTGCTGAGGCCCCAGCCCCTGAGACATGGGGAGACTTATAGTCTCCAGGTGAAGGGGCTCGGGCCCGGCTGGAGCTGCTGCTGGTGAAGCGCATGATGGGCCCAAAGCCAGAGAAGACCACTTTCTGTTCAAAGAGGTCAGCCTTTGGGGGCTCAGGGACCGTGGGCGAGGGAGGGGCTGGCGGAGTGGGAGCTGTGGGCTTGGAGTACTTGTCTTCCTCAGGCTGCTCCAGCTTGGGGAATGCTGCAAAGTCAGGAGAGCTCTGCAGAGATGAGCCTGCAGCAACAGAGGGGGTTTACTGCTGGGCCACCTCCCTTCTTCCCTCCCCACCAGCAAGAGACCCTAGGTAGGAAATGCAGCCTGGTGTCCCAGCCAGCTCTACCCGCCTTTGTCCTAGGCTGACAGTCTCTGCTGGAAACAAAACTGGAGGAAAGCCACTCCCACCCCTGAGCAGACAGAGCAAATGACTGTGACAGGAGAGCTGACAGGACACAGGTCTCCCGCGTTAGCACAGGCTGGCCTCAAATTCAGGCAATGCTGCAGCTCCCAAATGCTGGGTTACGGCCTCTGGGCCTGGAACTAATGTTTGTGTTCTCAAATGGCCCTTTTGACACAAAAGTAGGGGACAGTGCAACAGTTAAAACAGCACTGGCTGCCGGTCTACAGGACCTGAGATCAATTACTAGCACTCACATGGTGGCCCACAACCATCTGTAAGGGACTCCAATACAACCATCTGTAACACGGTCTGAAGCCCTCTTCTGGTGTGTAGACAAAGCACCCACACATATAGATAGATAATTCTTTAAAAGAAGAGGATGGAGAATCCAGCTAGGGGAGGGTTCCCTGCCTTGTCAGGCCTCATCAGTTTGTAAAAGCAAAGGAGAGATGTACATAAGCCACCAGGCAGACCCTTGCCACAACAGCAAAGGTCGGGGGCTCCTGCTCTCCACCTCCTCCGGGACACCCATACTCACCTGCAGGCTGAAAAGGCCCCCCAGAGGAGGAGGAGGAAGAGGAAGAGGAGGAGGAGGAGGAGGAGGAGGCGGAGGTAAAACTGCTCACACCTTTCCCACTGCCCAGTTTCTTGCCCTTATGACTCAGGCTATGGCTGGAAGACTTTCTCCCCTTCGAGTCCCTGCTGCTCTCAGAGGTCTCCTGAGTGCTGGCCTCATGGTGGGAGGAAGTAGTAGCTGAGGAGACCTAAGACAGAGACAAGAGACACTCTTCAGCTGCACAGTCCATCTCAGCCTGACTGGGGAGAGTGAAGGCACATGACCTGGGCTGGGAGTCTGTCCTGCAGAACTTTGAGGCAAGGCGCCTGGGAAGGAAGCCCTAGAACACAGAAATCAGCAGGTGGCGATGGAATTCTAGGCAATGCCCTAAACCCAAAGTCTCTCTCTTTGCCCCATGACCCAACAGAGAGACCAGTTCACAATCTGCACTGGCCCATTCATCCAAGACATCCATAGTAAATAACTCTGGTCTAAAGGCTGGTGCTAGCCTTGGACCCTTCTGTGTTTGCCATTCACAAGCCACCTGGCTCTAGCCCATCTCTGACCACTGCAAGCTCTTGCTGGATACCTGGGCCTACATGTGAACCCTCCACAGGCAGCCTGTCTTTGTTCAGCCAATGTCCAGCTAGGAGGCCCCCACTCCAGGAAGCCTTCCCTACACACCTAGGCAAGCCACCTATTTTGTCTTACTCAGGCCACTAGGAGCCAAGCCTGCATGTCAGGAGTCGCCATGCTGCCCCGGAATGAAGGATATTGCCCCACGTCTGAGGTGCCATACCGGGAGAGCAGGGTGTTGGCAAGGATGGGAGAGAGCCCAGCTGTGAGCCCAGAAGCCTCTGGACCTAGCTCAGCTGCATCATTCAAGGAGCCTATCATACGTCCCTGGGAGCCGGGAGCAGCTCTGTGCCAGGGACATGGCTGGGGTTCGGTACACAGGAGTCTGATGCTGGTGGCTGCTACTAGACCTAGTAAGGACAGCTTTGTGTGCTAGATAAGCACACAGCCTTTCAAGCAGACTACACTGGTTCAGAACTTCGTCATTTAGTATTACATTGTGCTTTTAGACAAATTATACAGCTTCTCTGTGCCTCTGCTTCACTAAGTGGAAGTGATAAGCCATCTTCCATACTGGGATATTTTGAGGAACAAATTAAGGCCTCCCCATGTGCCCTCCTCTTGGTTCTGAAGACCTCTGGCCTTTATGTATTTGTGCCAGGGAAGTACCAGGAAGGAGATTTTCTTTTGGGTGGATACCAGGTATTCACACTGTGCTCAAGGAACAAATGAGGGGGAAGTCTGAGCCACCCCCTTACTGCTGCCCCTCCCTGGGTGGAGCCCTCGTCTCTGTCTTCCTTTGTTCTTTTCAGCAGCTGGAGTTCTGAAGGGAGCCAGATGTGGTTCAGAAAGCCATGGAAGAGAGGAACTGGGGGAGGGGAGTTTAAATGTTGGGATGGGGGGGGATAGGCAAAGCTTGTTGTCCAAGGGGGTTACCCAATTAGTAGGGGACATTCCAAGTCTTTCTACCTGTCTGTAGGCTCCTGGAAAGGTCGGCCAGCTTCCCAGGTGAGCTCAGGGCAGCAAAGCAGGAGGGGAGAGTTACTGGGGCAGTTGCCACAGCAACATCACCCTGGAAACCTGATACCTGAGCCTCCTGCTAAGATGCCCAGTGCCCTGCCAACCACATGAGAGAGCGGAGGTGACTGGCAATAATGGGACAGGTGGGAGTGCTTTCTCCAGCCCCCAGGGGACGAAAGCTTGGATTATCATTCACTGGCCAAGGGTAGGGCTAGCCTTGTGGCTCATTCAGATGCTACCCATTACAAGAGCCAAGCCTGCTGAGAATGGTGGTGTGGGTAGGGATTCCAGGGTGTAGCCTGGTCCCACCTCCACTCCCACTGGCTTGCAAAAGGATCTAGATTGTCTCCTGCTGGTAGGAGTTTGGTAGAAGGTCTTCACAGGGCAGGGCCTTTAGACGCCTGAGGGCCACACATTTACTCTTAGAAGACAAGATCCCAAAGCTGAGCCTTTGCCTGGACAAAGGTGCCCATATGGTAGCTAGCAAGCAGAAAGGTATCCCACATCACCCTCAAGAAGTGTTGAGGCTTGCTGGGCGGGTGGTAGCAGTAGAGGTGACATTAACCACGAGCTGTGAGAGGGTGCCCAAGCGGCCTCTGCTCACCGTATCCTCAACCCCCAGCCCAGCACACCCTGCACCATGAGCATAGCAGTGGTACCTTATCAGCAGTGGGAACCACAGGCGGGGCCAGGATGCTGGGGGGGGGACTCAGGCCGCTTCTTGTGCTTCTGTTTAAGGCGTTCTTTGTCCTTTCGACTCTGGGGGAGGGAAACGTGACCAGATACTGATACAGGGGTTATTTGAAGGAGGTCAACCGTGACATGTGAGTGTGAAGAACTAAACCCCTCTTAGGAGTGGGGCTCAGTGAGTCCTCTCGGTCGACAGAGGGATGGAAAACTCCAGCTGGACAGGAGTGGCTCAGACAAGATCCTCTGAGAGCCAAGAGCCCCTCCCCCATCCTCCCTCCTGCTAAAAATAGCCTGTCCCATTATCGTGCCAGTGACAGAGCGCCACACACGAGCAGGCACTCACAAGAGTGTCCCTCCTGGAACACACACTGAACAGAAGTGGGCACTCCGTGGGATGGGGCACAAAGAGACAGACTAGTGATGTGTGTAAACATGTAGAGACACAAACTGGAGGTTGGGGACACTGGTGTCATGAGGAAAAGTGAAGAATCCACAGACACAGAAGCCAGGTCCCAATCTCTGCCCCTCAAGCTGTGCTTCCTAAGCTCCCTCTTTAACCTCAGTGGCCTCAGAAGGCCGAGGCACCTGGTGGTAGTCTCTGAAAAGAGCTGTGTGAGAGAGCGTCCCTTCACCTTCTTCTGGCCCTTCTCATGGTGGGTAGGGTGCTTCTCCTGCTGGGTGGACGGTGAGGCTGACCGGCTTCTTCTGCCGCTAAGGAAGCTGTTTCTGCTGCCTCCCCCTGTGCCACCTCCACCACCGCTGGTACCACTGCCGCTGCCTCCTCCTCCTCCGCCTCCTCCTCCTCCGCCTCCTCCTCCTCCGCCTCCTCCTCCTCCCCCGCTGGAGTGCCGGGATGTCTTCTGGGGGAAGAGATTGAGAGGAATTGCCAATCCTTTCTTTCAGGAGCTTAGGGAGGGTTCCTGAAGGTCGCATAATCCTAGAAGCAGCTCCCCTGCTGCTGCAAGTCTCCTGTGTCCACCATGATACTCTGCTCAGCCTAGATATCCTAAAGCTTCCCCAGCTGTCTCAACCAATGCACAGATTCAACCACAGAGACTCAGAAGAGGTATAGACCAGCCTCGGGCCCCCAACATGGTGCAGTGGGGTTGGGGGGTGGAGCTAGATCTGGGCTTCTTGCTCTCCTAGCAGATTGGACCACAGCTCACTTCTATCCCCTTCCCTTAGAAATGGGGTCTGAAAAGGACATGCATGGAGCCCCTGCTCACCATTCTTCCTGACCATTCCATCCTCCTCCCTTGGTCCTGCTTTCCTCTGTGCAGCAGAATTCCAGATGCCCTACTGCCCTGGACTGGGGGCTGCTGGCCATGAACACTAACCTAAACTACATTACATCCCTGAGTTTGCCCTCATCCCAGGCTCACAGCTGCTCTCTAAGGTCACCAACTACCCCCCAAGTGCCAAAGCCCAGGATTAACTTCAGGCCTCCTCAAGGCTCTGCTCCTACCTCTTCAAGCTCCAGATCTTCTCTCCCAGGTTTCTTTCACACCTGGACACCCACAGAGATAGCCTCAGCCCTGCACCCTCCATCTGCCCTTGCCACCTGACTGGGGACTCCCAGCAAAACTCTCTCCACTTGGTGCCACTCACAAAGGCAGCGGAACAACTGACCTTGTCCTAAGTTGCTCTGAGACTCTAAAAGCTTGGCAACCAGGTAAGTTATGAACAACCCAGGACACTGAGAAGGAAACTATCAATCATTACAGCCGGGTAACAGGCACAAACAAGACGCTCTGGGGTGCACCTCTCCTCACCCGGTGATAGCTACAGCCTGGATCTTCACTCCTATTCACCTTCCACCTCTCTGACTACTCTTAGGGTCCTCAGCCATGTCCACCTATAGTGACTCCAGCATCAGCTCTGTCACCCACCCCCATCCTCCCAGCTGTCTCTCGACAGACCCAGCTCCATGGTTGCATCCCAGGGTAATCTGCCTGTCACACAAATCTGATCATGTTACTCTCTGGTTTAGGAGCTCTCCAAGTTGTGGCCTGGGGCACAGAGTCCTGCCTGCAGCCTGCCTCTGCAGATCATCCCAGTGTGAGGAATCTCCAAGTCTGCCCAGCCACGAGACCCTTGGACTGAATGAAGCTCTCATCCCCTTGCCTCAAACCCATGCCATGCCTGGTCCCAAACAGCCTCCCTTGCTGCCACCAACACCAGTTCCTTTGCACCTTCCTGGAGAGCTTTCTGATCAAACTGTTTGCCCAAAACTCATTCACCTGCTATGAAACTTTGGGGAATCTTAATTTACATATCTGTGAAATGGGACACATACAGCATACTTGGGGGTGAGGAAGAACCACACAAATCATGAATGTGGCAAAGAAGCTGTCCCAGTAAGAGCTGATACCCTTATCCTTCTAGTTCTCTGTAGCTTAAAGATTCCTAGATTGACAGACGGGGGGAGAGGGGAGTAGCCCCTAGCCTGGACTGCTTGGTTCACCCCTTAGGCTGCGACTCATTCCCTGTCATAGACAGAGCTCCTGGAAGGCAGGGACTGAGGGGTAGGGTCTTTCTACCTCTCCCAGCACCAGGCCCAGGCAAGGCCCAGAGCCATGCGTCCCACTGGCAGGCGGGGCTCACCATCTTGCTGAAGTGGTATTTGCAGTAACCGCAGTACTTGACGTTATCCACCTCCAGCACTTCTTCCTCACACAGCAGGCCTGCCATCTGGGCACTGAAGAGAGGTGAGAAGGGTGTAGCCACAAACCACAGCAGCCCCTTCCTCCTGGACCCAAGATCTAAGCATGGCATTGCTACCATCCTTCAGTAGTTAGGATGCTTCCACTCAGTAGCCACCTTAAAACCTCAGAGCAGTTGGGCACAGGAATCTCACCAGGTAACATGAAAAGCTTGTCGGCATCCATGGCGGTTACAGGTCATGCAGGCTCCTGATGCGGCTTTGCTTTCCCGGCCCTGTTCCTCACAGATGTAACAGGTCTGCGGGGCACAGCACAATTGACCCCTCCTCCAGGGAACCCCACCTTTCCTGCTGAGGGGTCCTTTGGCCTGTCATCAATTCTATCCTGTCCCCCACCACCCAGATCAGTAATATCCAATAGAATTTTCTACAGGGACAGAAAAGTTCTCTAACCTGTGCCATCTAAGCCAGCAACCACAAGCCACAGGACCATCAAGCCCTTAAAATGCAGCTGGTGGGGCAGAGGAAATGAACTCTAAGTATTCAACCTAAAGATTTATCTCTTTTTATCTTTATGTGTACTTGGCCGTATGTATGCATGCATGTACTTATGTACGTACACCACGCTGTGTGCCTGGTACCCTTAATGGCCAGAAGAGGGCACCAGATTGATTCCCTGGAACTAGACGTAAACATGGTTTCGAGCTGTTGTGCAGGTGCCAGGAACTGAACCTGGATTCTCTGCCAGAGGAGCAAATACTCTTAACCATCAAGCCATGAGTATTCAATTTAATTTCCACATCCACAGATATGCAGCCACTGCATTAGACTCCTTGGTAAGGTTTGAAAGGCCCTGATGTGCCCACTGCCCCACTTGCTGAAATGTGCATAAGCTGGGTGTCTTTTTCATGGGACCTGGGACTGGCTAGCCATCCTCAAAGTTGGTGCTTTCTCATGCCCCAGGTGTCAACCTAAACGTCTCCTTTCATGACCACCTTATACCCAAGCAAGCCTCACTGGGTGTCCTTTATCTCAAAGCTTGCTTACACTTCTGTCCTGATTAACAGCAAACACTGGATATCTGCTGTACCGTGTGTGTCATAGATGAGAAACTTAACAAAATGTGACCTCTGAGCACCCTCCGGCTGTGCTTCTGAGGGAGCTTACAGAGTTACAATACACAGGCATATATCTGTCTGTGCACAGCACGTAGTTCAGTATCCACCCATCTCCTGAGTTCCCCAAGAGTACTAGAGAACATGATGGTGGCACCCCAGGACTGCTGACCAGGAAAGTAGTAGTGGGGGCCGCTAACCTTGTTGAAGCGATCATGAGGCACATACTGCAGAACGATGGGCTCCATGGTGAGCACGTTGGCAAACTGCACCTCGGGGATGTAGAGGGCGCACACCACATGGGCCCAGCCTGGGGCAGTGTGGGGACTGGCCTCAGCAGGACGGCAAGCACAAGACCCCACTCCTCCCAACACCAAGCTGTAGACTGTCCCAGGCGTCCACAACCTTCCTGTACCAACCAGAGCAGGGAAAGCCAGCCTCCACCCCACACCTGCTTGGGGACCTGGATGACCTCAGTAGCGTTCAGGGTTCCCCTCACCTCCATTGTCAGTCCTCTTCAATGCCCCATCTTTGTGTGGACACAGCTCACACCTCTGCCAATGCAAGGAGCACAGGGGTTGGGAGAATCTGCTAAGCTGGGCCCTCCCTGAATTCATCCAGAAGGCCCCAGGATGGCATAAGATCTGGGGTAGGGGCTGAGGATGTAGGGCCAAGAGGCTTGGCCATGAGCTCATAACTGCTTAAGGCTGGGTAAGGGGAACCCGACGGTCACTACTGTGACCCTTGACTTCCACAGCCTTGAAAACCTTTCCTAATAAAGTTACAAACCAACACATACACACACACCCCAAAAAATCAAAGCCCCCAAGCAGGAGATGAGGTGGGGCAGAGCTAAGTGTTGAGCAGAGGGAGAGATGGGGGTAGTGATAGGCAGCAGGAAACAGGAAATCCTGAGTGACAAAGCTTAGTCCTGTCCTAGCCTCAGGGTACCCTATCAACCTGCAGGAGATGCTCAGGTGTGGGGGGAGAGGAAAAGGAGAAAGGAGAGACTGAACTCACCACCCTGGCTGCACGCTCCTGAGATTCACATTTCCTGCAGAACCAGGGTCCTGTTGGCACCTGGACGATGCCATAGCAAGCTAAGGGTGGGGGAAGAGAGTCACTGAGTAAAGCTGTCAGCCACTGTTTTTTTCCCAGAGTAACTGGGGGCGGGGAAGAGACCCAGTGGACTAAAACCAGTCCAGTAGGTGGGGCTGCTCCCCAGACCCAGGAGCACTCTATAAAACAGGACCACAAGAAATGTCCAACAGCATAGAGCCAGCCTTCAATCACCCAACCAAGCATTTCAAACAGTGGCAAAAAGTCTGACAGAGTCCTTGACCTTAAACTTCCAGATATGCTCCGTTCTCATCCCACCCCTTCCCCTTTTTTCTGGACCTTCCCCCCACCCTCTGCTCTGACCAGTCCCCTAGGCACCAGAACAAGAAATAGTCATGATTGTAACACGTTTTGTTGTTATGGGGGCGGGAGGGGGTGCTTCTTAAAGGGCCAGTAAGAGATGAGGTAAGGAAGTCGGGGGTTCAAGGACCTCATCTTCTGTCTCTGTCACAAGTACAGGTCAAAAGTGAAAACTGAGGGCAGGTGCGGTGCAGGTACCCAGAGGAGTGTGGCGGGAAAGGCCGGCAGCCACAGCATTAAGGGTTGTCACAGGAAAGGGGGTGGTGATGGTTGCCTGTGCCAGACAGGCGGAGATGCCAGCCTGCGCCCTCGGCAAGATTCCTTAAGGAGTTAACTCCCGAACCATGTGCGGCAGGGGGAAACTCCAAACCTCCCTCTCCTCCATTCCGGCCCCCGATACAACCGCTCTCCCAGCCTCAGCTCTTCCCCGGAGGATTTCAGGAGTCCCTTCTCCCGTGGGACCCTTCTCCTCCCTTCCCAATTCCGCTCCTCCCAGTATCCGGAAGCAAAGGGGGATGACCCCCCCCTTGACCTCTTCCTCCCGGAGCGGGAACCAATAAACCGGGCGGGAGGGGGGATACCTCGCAGGTAAACATTCCCGGGACAGCCCTGACACTGGCGGTGCGGGGCTCAGGGAGTTCACTCCTTGCTCCCTGGACTCTCCCCAAAACTCCTTCAACTTGGGGTGGGGGGCGCGGGACTGAACAATAGGCAAGAAAACAATGCCTGACCCGGTCCTGAAGGACCAGGCTTGGGGGGGAGCCCACGCCGCCTTTCGCTTCAGGTGGGTGGGGGAGGGGCACGCGCCCCAGGAGGGCTCCGGAGGGCGCGGCCGAGGGCACCCAGTGCGCGCGCCGCTCCGGGGTCCCGCAGCCCCCCGCCGGCCGTTCCCCCCTCCTTACCTTGGTGGACGGCCACGCTGCACGCGTGCCCATCGCAGTAGACCAGCGGGTTTTCGGCCCAGCCCCTCTCGTCCGAACATACGCAGCAGCCTCCTACCATCTCCTTCATACTCCCATGAGCTCCCTCCGGGGCTGGGGCTGGGGGCCGGCCGGCGGGGGTCGGGGGTCAGGGGGGGAGGGAGGGAGCGGGGGCCGCGCGCCTCCTCGCCCCCTCCTCCGCCGCCGTCGCCGCTTCTTTTCTTTGCCTCCTCCTTCCTCCTCCTCGGCGTCCTCCTCCTCCTCCTCGCTCGCTCTGTCTGGCCGCCCCCCCCGCCGTGCTCTCGCCCTCATGCCCCGACGGGCCCCCCCCCCAACAATGAGACTCGCGCGCTGCGCTCCCCTTCCGCGCCGCTCGCCGGCTACCAGGGCCGCCCGGCCGCGGTGCAACCAGGGCCCGGCGGGGGAGGCGCCGAGTGGCACATCGCGGGCGCCCGCCCGCCCGCCCGCTCACGCGCCGCCCCCCCGGCCCCCCTGCCCGGCCGCGGCAGCCATGGCCGCGCGCCTCCGCTCGCTTGCTCGCTCCCGGCCCGCCCGCCGCCGGGTAAAGTCTTAGGTTCAGGGAACAAAGCCTGGCTTGGTAGGGAGCTTTTCGCTCGCTCGTGCGCTCAGTGCAGCTTTTCCTGTCTTTTCCCTTTTATGACTCTAGGTGGGTAGTTCCCCGAGTCCTACCCTCGGCCGGCCCTCGGTGTCACATTTTGGGTCTTCGATCCCCCATCCCCCTCCTCTGGGTGTTCTTCAGCCCTAGGGAAATCTAGGGGAGATGAAAAACCAGGGGCTCTAAAAAGAACTGGAGCGATGTAAACCATTTACCCGTGTTGGTTCTTGGAAGGAGAAGGATGTCTCTGGATGGCAGCTCATGGGTGCTGTCCCTGGAGGCCACTCTGGAGGGTAGACAATGCCACGTGTAAACTTTTACTTACTCTACAAATCTTTTTGTTTGATACAGGATCGCCTGTAGCTGTGGTTGACCTCGAACTCAACAATTTGAGAAGGATGACCTTGAACTCTTAATTTTGCATCTGCCACCAAAGTGCTAAAGGCGTACATTACCACGCCCCGCACAAATATTTGTTGAATGTAGAGTCGGCCGCTCGCCAGAATAGAGGTATTACTGCCCTCCGGAGCTTCCCTTTGAAGTCTTGAGTGTCAAGGTCTCAAGACACCTTAGGGGTACATTGAGGTACCCTACCTTCATCCTAGATCTCTGATCTCTCAAAGACGTAACTCCACCTCTAGCCTCAAGGCGTGTCTCTCGCGTTTTAACGGGAGTTAAGAGAACGCTGCCTTGGAGGCGCTTGCAAACAGAATCACGCCTGACTTCTGGCCATGTACACAAATACAATAGCGCACAAATACGCACAACGAAGGATTAAAGTCCCCGAAACTGGGTCTGGGGTTTGGTGGAGAACGACCCAAGACTTCCCCCAGACTGGTATAAACCCAAAGACGACATCCGATTCCCCTTTTTTTCTTTGCAAGGGGGAAGACGGTGCCCCACAGGGACCAAAGGTCAAATACCCCCTCAGCGGGAGGTTGGGTGGCAGAGGGGAGAAGGCAGCCCTGGGGGCTTCATCCACACTTCAAAGACCTCTAGGCCGGGAACGCTTCCTGGGGGGGAGGGGCAGAGGGATCAGAGAGGAGAAAGCGGGCAGGGGGATTGAGGGTGGAGGGGGCCGCTCCCCCCTTCAGCTCACTGCCCCCCTGGCCGACTCTTCCGCCGGGCCCGCCTCCTTTTCACTAGCACCTGTTCAACCGGAACATCAAGGGGCCAGAGCCTCCGCGTTTCTTTAGTACCTTTCATCCCGGAAGGGGGGGGGAGAGATGAGTCCCCGCCCAGGAGGGGGGAACAAGGCGGGGGAGAACTTGTCCTTGACCTGGTCTGTGGCGTCAGGGATTTACTCCCTTAATCCTGGAGAGGCGGGAGTTTGGGGAGGTCTGTGGAGCTGAGTTTTGGGCCGGAGCCCTCAACTCTGCTCAGTTTGGACCCTGGGAATCACGGAGGCTGAGGGGACGAAGAGACTGGCTAGAAAAGTGTATTTGCGTTAGTCTGTCTTGCGATTTCAAAATCAGAACACGTCGAAGGCCGGGATCTCGGCTATAACTCTATTTACTCAGATTGTGAAGTTTGCGCATACGAAAAGTTAATACTCAGAAGAGAAACATTACTTGGAGTTTCTGACGAATTCTACCACCAAGAGTAGAACTACAAGAAAACCGTGAAAATATCTGTCCTAACTAACTCTGCGCCAGTTTCAAAATGTTGGAGTATTTGCATCTGAAACCCTTATTGTCAAAGTGGCCAGTTTTGGGTTTCCCTGGACGAGGGTCACAACCCATTGGTCCCTGTGCCCAAGAATTGGTGACTTGGGAACAGAAAGCCTGTCTTGAGTCAAGCCCGTGTCCAACATGTACCCAAAAGCTTTTGGGACGGACGGTTGATGCACGTTTAGTGATTTAGGAATGCTATTTTGGTTTAAATCTCCCCATGATCATTTACAGTGGGTGGGAAACGTCCTCCATTTTATGGATGGAGTGACTGAGGCTGCCATGGGTTAGATGACTTGCTCAAAAGCTTGAAAGCTACAGTGCTAAGATTTAAGATTTAAACAGTCTTGCCTTCTGCTAAGGCTCTGCTACGGTGTCTCCAGCCTGTGAGAAGATCCCTGTCCGCCTTTTCTGCACGCACTCTATTGCAAGGGCTCCCCTTCTAATCCTGGGGAACCCTCTGGAGGCCAGGCTGGATTCGCTTAGAAGTACCGGACGCTGAGCTGTCAGGATCATTCGCCAGCTTCCAACCTTTTCTTGAGCATCCACTTTGCGCATATCCATGAAAAACAAGCAGGAGCAGGTCTCGACCAACAAGTGGTTCAAGTTTATAGTACTCTCGTAGTATGACTTATCACTGATTTGAGGTGTCACACATATTCCAGCCGTACAACTTTCAACTCTTGGGCTCCGCAGGTCTCTCCATAAGTGGGGAGTTACCCTGCGGTGTGGACCTAGAATACCTTCGTAAAAACCTAATACACACAGTAGGCGCTCAATCCCTGCTGCTCCTCTCTTTAGCCGCCAACGATGTGCGCCAGTGCAGAAGGCGCGTCCGGCTCCCGCATCTCCGCCTGCCTAGCACACGTCCTGCCGCAAAGGGACTGGGGCAGAGAGGGCGAAACAGAAAATTATTTCCGCCCTCTCGGCCCGCCCCACCCCGCCCCGCCCCGCCCCGCCCGTCCCCGGAGCCAGAAGGGGATTGTGGGGCCGCCTTGGCCGCCGCCGGAGCCGAGCGGGGCGGAAGCGCGCGCCGTGCTGCTGCTCGGGCCCGACCGCGCCGGCCCCCCGCACCTCCCGGACCAAGGCTGCGGGCTGCGGTCGGGGCGGTCCCGGGCCCAGGCGCCTGCCGCGGGACGCGCTTCCGCGAAGTCTGGCTCGCGGGTTCCCGGAACGCTGCGTGGGAGGCTGAAGAGTGTGGCCGGTTTCGCTTTTTGCCCTACGTTTGCTTTCGTCGGTCCCCGCGACCCCGGGGTGCGACCTCTCCTCTGGGCTAGTAGACAGACCTGGGCTCGAAGAACGGACTGCGCGGGTGCTCGCGGGCGGGTTTGCGTTTCCTTTAAGCCTCCTTTGGAAACTGTTTTCAGCCCCCAAAGCAAAGCTGCTGACCTTGGGGGGCGCATGGAGAGGTTAAGTGCTTTTGCGGGGGGGAGGGAGTAGCCCAGCCAGTGAGTGTGATGGGGTAGTCTGGCCTGGCATGGGGTAGAGGGAAATCGGGCATTCCAGTTGACTCAGGTTCCAGCCCAAGACCTTCCATTTACTGGTTATGACTGGTTAGAATACCATAGCTGGGACCTTTAGCTTCTCCAAAATAGGCTGTACCAGCCCAGGGATTAAAAGGGGTAAGTTGTACAGGGTACAAGGAACGGTGATTTCCCAACCAAAGGTTATGACCGCCCATGACCTATCTTTTGGGGGAAGGGAGATGAGCCAGCATGTTCCTTCCTAAATCACAGGCCCTGTGCAAAATGCTCAGAGGCCCATCTGAAGAGGAACCTTGGTAGTCTGGGGCTTTCCCAGGCCTTAGGCAGCAGAGAGTCGTCGCAATCTCCGTGGTCCTGAACTTGTTCTTTCACAAGAAGGCACAGCACTTAGGGTTCATAGGCAAATTGATGCAAATAGCTTTAGTTTACCAAACTGTAAAATGAAGATAATTAGATGCTCCTTCTCTAACCTGTAGTCCTAGCATGTGCTTTACAAACCAAGTGAGCCTAAGTAGTACCTTTAACCACATCAGGGCAGCAGCTACTTCCTCTGTGGAGTTAGCATGGGTAGGAAGGGAGAAAATTCAGAGTCATGAGCCCAGACTTCAGAGCTACTTGGAATCCAGTTCCTCCGTGTAACTTTGTGCAAAGCAGTTACTAGTCTGACAATTGGTTGGGTGACTTATCTTGGAAGTCCCCTTGGACTTAACTCTGTGGGTTGGTGACTCTGTTCCCCGGGAACTTTCCAGCCGGCAGACAGCCTGGTGTATGCTTTCCCTACCAAGTTCAGCTGGGCCACCATGTTTTCCTGAAGTTTTTCTGGGTTTATAGTTACAGACAAGACAGACAGCAAATACTTCAAAGAATCCTGGGTTGTCAAAGCTACAGATAACACCGCTCTGGTGGAAGGGACAGCAATAGAGAGAAATCACTTATTCCAGATGGTCAATCTGTGAGGGTGCTGCGAACAGCTCCCGAACTAACGGGAGTGAGTCAGTGTGTTCACGGGGTCCAGGAAGTCTTGAGCTGGAGCCCAGTGGGTAAGCCAGGGTTCATAGGCAGATAGGAATAGAAGAAATTCCAGGGAAGGACCCAGCATGCTCCACGTTACAGAGACAGGAGGCCCCACCCCAGTGTGCTGAAGCTGTGTTTTGTGCCAACCAAATCTTAGCAAATGTAGCTGGAGGAAGGACTGGGAGGAATTGGTAATAGGGCAACAGATTCAGGGCCATGAGTGTCTTGTTGGAATGTTTGGGTTTAAGCCTAGTGGTTAAAGACACAGCACTTAGGGATTATAAGCAAATTAGATGCAAATAGCTTTGGTTTGCCAAACTGTAAAATGACGATAATTAGATCCTCCTAATTTCGTGATTCAGGAAAAGAACCCAGGGCCTGGGGCCTTTTGGGTAAGATGTGGTTAGCTATATATGCTCATCCACCATCCCTCCGGTATAGCTTAGGGTAGGATGAAGACTAGAAGTTAGGAGGTAGTTACTACAGAAATTCTCAATCTTACAGTCATTGCAAAGTCCCAGAGGTTTTATTCAAATGCAGCTGCTCGCTTGCTTGCTTCTTTCTTCCTCTTCCTCTTCTTCCTCCTCTTCTTCCTCCTCTTCCTCCTCTTCTTCCTCTTCCTCTTCCTCCTCCTCCTCTTCTTCCTCCTCCTCCTCCTCCTCCTCCTCCTCCTCCTCCTCCTCCTCCTCCTCCTCTTCTTCTTCTTCTTTTAAAAGTTTTCTGAGACAGGGTCTCCCTAGCTCAGGCTGGCCTCAAACTCACAGCAATCTCCTTGCCTCAGCTTCCTAAGTGCTAGGATTGTAGGCCTGTACCACCAGGCCCAGCCTAAGGACCTAGCAATTTTGATAAGGATGTAGCGATTTTTAGGCCATGTGTGAGTGAACATCGGGGGCACACTTGAGTAGAGCTGGGGTGGAGTGGGGGTGGGGCAGACATGCAGGAGTCCAGGTGAAAGGTGAGGGAGGGCTCAGCGGAACAGGGGGAGAAGACTGGGTTGGGTGTAAAGGAGGTAAGGGTAACCTGGGACCGAGTGGCAAGACGAGGCAGAGGGGGTGGCTCCAGGGTACACTCAGCAGTCAAACAGGAGTGGAACATCGTGACAGACACCTACTCAGGGGTCTGTGGTACAGGAGATGGCAGCTGTTCCAATTGGTCTGATTCTATGGAAGACCTAAACTGGGAAGACATTGGGTGGGCAAGTGGGCTGTCACCAGAAGCAGGAGAGTGCATGTCATGGAAGACGGACAGAGGTGGTTGGCACAAGCTGTCCGTGTGGAAGTGGAAGGAAGGACTGTAGGAGGAGCAGGCCTGGTGACCTCAGCCTGGAAAATTCCAGGTCTTGGTGCTAGAGGCTGACAGCTTGAGAAGGAAGTCAGTGAGATAGACTGGGGAGGCTGAGGCAGGAACATCACTGAGTTTAAGGCCACCCTGGGATAGAGGGAGACCCTGCCTCAGAAACACCAAAAAGAAAAGGGGGGGGAAAGGAATTAGTGGGGACCCAACTAGGAATAGCAAATTGAGAGGCAAAGATCTTGATGTCAAGGTTAAACACACATAAATAGAAGCTGGTACTAGGAGCTGTGCCAGGCCTGTGGGCCTGAAACCCAGCTACTTGAAAGCCAGAGGTAGAAAAGTAAAGGCCCAGCCAGTGGCACACACCTTTTGTCCCAGCACTGGGGAGGCAGAGACAGGCAGAGAGCTCTGTGAGTTCAAGGCCAGCCTGATCTACAGCGTGAGTTCCAGGATAGCCAGGGCTACAGGATACGCCCTGTCTCAAAGAACTGCCTGGACAACTTAAAAGTATCTCAGAAAGTAAAAAGAACCCACAAGGGGTGGTACACACTTAAAATCCCAGTACATTTGAGGTCCAGACTAGCCAGGCCTACGTGGTAAAACTGTGTTTCAAAATAATCGTAATAATAATAGTTCAGCTGGCTGAAGAGCCACTATGATTGTGAAAGTCTCGGACCCAGGGTGCATCTTATCTCGTAAGCTCCAGGTGTGCGGACCCTTAGGATTTCCCAAATGTGGGAAACTGGGTTGAGTAATCTGTGGTGGTAGAAGATATCCATGTTCCCATACCAAAGAAGTGGGGGAGGGTATCAAAAGAGGGCTGGAGATTTAGGTCCTTGTCTGAAAGCCTGCCTAGCACACACAAGTTCCAGGGCTCAATACCCAGTACTGTGGGGTGAGGGCAGGCGTTAGGGTAGAGTGGTTTGGGGAAGCTCATCTCATGTGTACATACACCGGTTACAATGGGGTGGAGCAGGTGCAGAGATGGTCTGAGCTCAGCCACGGCCTGAGACTAAGACCAGTACATGCGCAGGTAAGTATGCTGCCACCTTGCTCAGGTAGTGCACTCCCCGACTCTCCCCTGGCACTTACTGACTGATGGCTTCCCAGCCCCAGGGCAGTACTTTTTATGTGGTGGGCCCAAGCGCTCAATTCTTGAGAAAATTAACAATTTTCTCATGTGGGAATAACCTACATGTCGGATGGGGCGGAAAGGAGAGTGAATTTATAGCAGTAAAACCAATTCCATTTTTGAGAGGCAGGGGTTTAGGGACAGGGTTTTCCTGTGTAATCCTGCCTGCTTTAGAGCTAGCTCCATAGAGCAGGCTAGCCTAGAGCTAAGATCCACATGCCTCTGCCTCCTGAGTGCTAGGATTAAAGGTGTGCGCCACCTCATCAAGCTGTGGCCATGGAACTGAAAGGGGTTAATTGAGAGTTGGTGGTCACAAACTGGGTGACTCCAGGATTCCACAGGAAACCTACAGAAGGAGGGGGAGGGGCAAGGTTGGCAGAGTGGGCAAGCTCTGGCCTCAGCTTCCTTTGAGGTCTACTGCACTATCCTAGAAGAGGGTCCACACAAAAGCTTTCTACTTCCTCAAATGCCCCTGGTGCTTTTTAAAAAGTCCTCACGGATGTCTTTTTGGTAGTGTTAGCAGTAGAGGGTACCTGAAGCCCTGGCGGGGATGTAGTCATGATGGGAGACTGGACAGGTGCAGAGAGGACAGGAGGAAAGGGTCATGACTGTAAAAAGGGACAGAGGAAGGAGAACATGAGGCCTATCCAGAGAAGGTGGACCGACACTAGGGGAAACGGTCCTGGGAACCCAGGACTGGGAAGTGGCCCGACAGCAGTTGATTCAAGCGTGCCACAGTAACGGAGTGGCTGAGGGAGTCCAGACAAGCCTCCACAGAGGCAGTCTGTGACCTCGACAGACTGGGACATGGAGGTCAGAGGAAGCAGGGTAGTGCTCTGCTTGGGATGGAAGGTTTCCTCCTAAAGAAGGGAAGAAGCCAAATATGGCAGTAAACGACTTTTGGCTTAGTAGCATATAGTCTGGGGGGTGTGTGTGTGTATTTGTGTAAATGTCAAGGCCAAAAGTCAGCCTCAGGTACCCTTCCTCAGGAGCTGACCACAAGTCAAGATCTCCTTTTAAACACACACATAAGTACACACATATATGTTAATTTCTGTAAGTATGTGGGTACAAGAATGCCACTGGGTAAACATGTTCGGGGCAAAGGGCGATGGGAAGGAGTCAAAGTTCTACCATGTAGGTTCTAGAGATCGCACTCATGTCATGCTTACACAGGGTCTGGAACCATCTAGGCTAGGCTGTCCAGCCAGAGAGCCCCACGGCTCTACCTGTCTTCATCTCCCCAGTGCTGGCTGGGATTGCAAGTGCTTGCCACCACGCCCAGCTTTGTTACTTAAAGATTAAAAAAAAAAAAAGTTACAGGTATGTCTGTGCGTGTGCATATGGATATGTTTGTGCATGTACATTTGAGTGCCTAACAAGCTATGAGCCACTTGATAGGGGTACCGGGAACTGAACTCAGGACCTCTGGAAGAGCAGCCAGTACTCTTAACCGCTTAGCCAGGGATCATGTCAAACTCAGGTTGCCGGGCAGTGGTAGTGCATGCCTTTAATCCCAGCACTCGGGAAGCAGAGGCAGGTGGATTTCTAAGTTCCAGGCCAGCCTGGTCTACAGAGTGAGTTCCAGGACAGCCAGGGCTACACAGAGAAACCCTGTCTCGGAAAAACAAACAAACACAGGTCTTTATGCTTGGTGACAAGCACTTTACTGTCTCTATCTCTGCTCAAACATTCTCTTTTATAAAGGTGACTGCTTCTTTGAGACGGTCTTGCTTTGTAGACGCAGCTAGCTTGAAACTCCTAATGTAGACTACCCTGTCTGGGACTTCCTGTCATTGTCCTGCCTTCTGCATTCTGTCTGGAATTGTAGATGACCATTGCTGTGCCCAGCTCTCAGTTTCTTAAAATCAAATTTAGTATGGTACAATTTATATGTAATTGAACATACTTTATTTTGAAATGGCAGAAACCAAACCCAGGGCCTCTTGTATTAGATTAGTTCTCTACCGCTGAGCACATCCTCACTCCCTTGAAATCCACTGGTGTAAATTTTATTCATTTGTGCCAGGCTGGAGATTGAACCCAAGGTCTTGGTGTACTAGAGCTCCTACTATGGAGTCACAGTTTCCATGTCCCAGAAATGGGGACACAGAGCATTTAAACAGTACAGGCATTGGACATGGTGGTGTCACGTGTAGTCCCAGTATTCACAAGGCAGAAGCAAAAGGATTCTCAAGTCTGTGGCCATCCAAGCTGCTCAGCAGGATGATGTTTAAAAAACAAACCAGCCAGGGCAGAATTGGCGCCAGCGCTTGGGAGGCAGAGGCAGGTGGATCTCTGTGAGTTTAAGGCCAGCCATGCCTACACAGTAAACCCTGTCTCACCCCCAATACCCCTCCCAAACCCAACAACAAAAAAGCCAAACATGCAGCCATAATTCTAGTACTCAGGATGAGGAAGGAGATGCCCCTGAATAAGGTCAGCCTGGGCTTCGAGGTTAGTGCTGGGTCAGCCTGGGCTACCAAGTGGGATCTTACCTCAAAAGACTGGGCGTGCTGGTCCATTTCTGTAATCCATCATTTGGGAGGTGGAAGCAGGGGGATCAGGAGTTTCAGGTTCAAAAGGAAAAAAAGAAAACAACAAAAAAAACAAAAACAGAAAACGAGCTGGTTACATGGCTCCGTATGTAAAGGCACTTTCAGAAGCCTAAGGATTCCGACAAGTTATCATCACCTGACTCCCAAGTACACAAGTGCAGGCACACACACACACACACACAAATAGATAAATGTAATAAAAATCAAATGGGCCGGGCAGTGGTGGTGCACGCATTCAGTGCCTCCCAGCATTCAGGAGGCAGAGGCAGGTGGATCTCTGACTTAGAGGCCATCCTGATCTACACAGAGAACTCCTGTCTCAAAAACCCAAAATAAATAAATGAATTCATTAATAAAGTAAAAGGCTGGAGAGATGGCCCAATGGTTAAGAGTGCTTGCTGCTCTTGCAGAAGACCAGAGTTAGGTTCCCAGCACCCACATGGTGGCTCACAACCATCTGTAATGCCAGCTCCAAGGGTCCAGTTCCCCAGATCTGTTTTTATTTGTGTGTGTTCGTGTGAATGTATGCCAATGTATGATCACAAAATCCCTGTCATGTAGGCTGGAGAGATGGCTCAGTGGCTGAGAGCCCTAACTGCTCTTCCAGAGGCCCTGAGTTTGATTCCCAACAACCACATGGTGGCTCACAACCATCTGTAATGAGATCTGGCGCCCTCTTCTGGTGTCTGAAGACAGCTACAGTGTGCTCATATACATAAATAAATCTTAAAAAAAAAAAAAAAATCTGGCATGTTCAGTGTAACCTGGTGTCCCAGTCTCTCCGGCTTGTCCTTGGTCTTCATCCTCACTAGGCTCAAGCTGGCTTCTGGCTGTTTCTCAAAATGTTCCTCTGTCAAGACCTTCCTAGACTCTATTTAACATTCTTCCCAAACCTGGTTGTGGTAGGCTTATAATCCTAGCCCTTGGGAGGCTGAGGCAGGAGAAATTCTAGGTTAACCTGGGCTATAGAGTGGAACCTTCTCTCAAAGATAATTTTTTTAAGAGGGATCTTGTGTAGTTAAAGCTGGCTGACCGGCCTTCAAGGTAAGGATGACCTTGGATTTCTTCTGAACCTCCAGTCTCCACCTCTCTGCTGTAATTACAGGCATGTAGTACCATGCTCATGGTCGGTTTTTGCCATGCTGGTATTGATCCCAGGACTTCCTGTATGCTAGACAAGTTCTGTACCAACTGCACTACAGCCCATAAATACAATAAAAATGAGACTGCACTCCCACGCTCCCGTTCCCTTAACCTTCTGTTCATATATGACCGTTCCTTTCCTTTTCTTCCTATGTGAGTACCAGGAAGAGAGGATCTTTGGAGGTTGGGTAGAGCCCAGATTGCCTGGCAGGTACTAGATTCTCAGTAAATGTTTACAGAGAAGATGGAATTCCCTGGTCTGTCTTCATGCCCGAGGCAGCCTGCAGGTGAGTACATCCCTCCTGTCCAGGTTTTCATGCCTGTGTGCTATACTCAAGTGGCTGCTTCCCCAAGGCTTTGCTGGTAGCTCCATTCAGCAGGTGATGTTCTTGGGCCTATTCCTGCTGAGAACCCAGTGTGCTTTCATCTTCCTGTCCCCCAATCTCTGGCTCCAATTGACTTCTCTCTTCTCAGTGCTTAGAAACCTGTCCTCAATGATTTTTAAGTTTCCCCTTCCTCTTTAAAGATTTATTTTTATTGGGTGTACTGTGGTGCACAACTTTGACCCCAGCACTTGGAAGGCAGGGGAGACTGAGGCAGGTAGATCTCCAAGTTTGAAGCCAGCCTGGTCTACAGAGTAAGTTTCAGGACATCTAGGGCTACACAGAGAAACCCTGTCAGGCAGGGTAGGGTGTTTTTATCTTAGTTTATGTGTATAAGTATTTTGCACACACATATATAATTGCACCATATACCTGGCGCTTGTAGAGGCCAAAAGAAGATATCAAATCTTCAGGAGCTGCAGTTACAGAAGGTCGTGAGCTGTCACGTGGGCTCTGGGAACTGAACCCTGCTTCTTTGCAAGGGCAGCTCTAAGCTGTTGGCCATCTCTCTAACCTCTTCGTGGTTTTTCTTCATTCTGACTCGCTCCCATTCCCCTCTCACCCCTGTCTCCTACTGAAACTCTTCTTCCAGATCCTCAGTCTCACTCTTGAGCAGTCCAGTCAGTCCTCCGTCGAGTGCTCCCTAAGCTGTCAGTGAGTGGTACGTCCTCCTCCTGTGCTTAGTCTCCTCTTCAGAACCCCCCTTCCCCTCCCAGCAGGGAGCCGAGCTACACACACAGACACACACACACACACACACAGACACGCACACACACACACAGCCCTACCTACCTGCAGGTCCTACCTCAGTCCTCTCTGATTCAACCCTACAAAATCTTCCTTGTCCCTGCCTCCTGGATGCAGAAGGGTCCCCCTTTCTCCTAAGTGCCACCCTCATTCAGCCTCAATGTCCTTGTCCTTGATCTTATCTTTTCTTTTCTTTCTTTCTTTCTTTCTTTCTTTCTTTCTTTCTTTCTTTCTTTCTTTCTTTCTAATGATTCCTTCCCAAAATCTCTGTCTCCCATCCTCCTTGGGATAGACCCCTAGGCCACAGTCCTTCTGAACCCTGGCTCTTAGTCACTCACTATTCCATTGTTGTGAAGAGACACTGTGATCAAAGACAACTCTTAGAGGAGAATGCATTTAATTGGGGGCTTGCTTACAGTTTCTGAGGTTTAGTCTGTCATCAGCATGGTGGGGAGCATGCCAGCATGCAGGCAGGCACTGGAGCAGAAACTGAGAGCTACATCCTGATAGACAGACAGACAGATAGATGGGGTGACTGCTTGTTACTAAGCTTCAAATGCATAAGCTTTTGGAAGCCATTCTTGTTCAAACCACTACATTGGCTGCGTATAGAGCCTCTTCAAGATAGTTACCTTCTAAGGGGGGCCCACATCCCAATGATCCCTGCCCTGCCAACTGACTGTAGCTGCAGGACAGACAGCTGACTCACCTGGTCCTAACCTCAGTCTCTGGCCAACTTCCACCACTGAGAGAGGGACCACACTAAGGATAATAGCTCAGGTTCACAGGGTCCCTTCCGTGACCCTGAGGACAGGCCTCCTCAGAATGAATGGAAGAATGTCAGTGCTTTGAATGAGACACAGTGAAGGATAACTTAAGCTAATTATCCAGGCATTCAAGAAGCCAAATTACAGACACTGTCATGTCATAAACACCATTTCTCAAGAGAGAGGCTTGGGGACATCTGGGCAGCTGCAAGGGAACAAGCTCATTATTTTCTCTTCAAGGCTTTGTCTCCTCCTCCCACCCAAGACGTGGGGGGCCCTGGGCCTCTGTCTCAGCCAGGTTCCTCCTTCCCAGGCAGTGCCTGGCTGCTGGGTCTCCCATCCGATGGGTCCCCTCTGGTGTTCACCAACTACCTTCAGGTCTTAGCAAGTCAGAGTCTCCAATTTCCTCATCTGTAAAATAAAACTAGTGGAGGTGTAAGTTTGATGGTTCATGTCAAGCTACCTCCTGAGGCAGGATTCAAACAGCAGTGGGCAAAAGGTGGTTCCTTTTAGAGCCATCCTGCATGACGACTCCCACCATCTCACACCTTCTAAGTCCGAACTGCAGCTTCTAAGAAGTAAGAAATACATTTTTTTCTTTTCTTTTCTTTTTTGTTTGCTTTGAGTAAGGTTTCTCTGTGTAGCCCTGGCTGTCCTGGAACTCGCTCTGTAGACCAGGCTAGCCTGACTCAGAGATCTACCTGCCTCTGCGTCCTGAGTGCTGGGATTAATGGGGTGTGCCACCGCCCAACTTCAGCTTTCTTTGTTGCTTGTTTTTGAGACAAGGTTTTGCTATTAGCCTTTGCTAGTCTCGAATTTATTATGTTGTCCAGGCTAGCCTGAGACTCACACAGTCCTCCTGCCTCTGCCCCATAAGTGCTAAGATTACAGGTATGTGCCACCATTACCAGAAAGCACAGTTCAAATATCTTAAAAAGTCACACCTGGGCTTGCGTTCTCAACCCTGTAATCCTAGAACTTGGGAGGCAGGAGGATGGCACAGGTTATCTTGTCCTGGAAGAAGAAAGTCCAACTTCTTGGTGAGGGGTTGGCAGTCCTCAGCCAAGGCAGTGATCATTCCTGCATCATTCATGGTAGAACCTGGGCCTGGAGCACAGCACAGCACAGCACATAGTGGGGTGTGTCACCAGGAGCTGATTGTGTGAGTCTAGTCAACCTGAGTCTAATCAAGTCTGCAGAGTGTATTTCCAGCTCACAGGATAAACACCACCATGAAGAAGCAATTAGAGAAACCTGGAAGGTGGGACATGCTGTCTGTAGTTTACTTAAAATCTTTTAGCAATTGAACAAGTGACTAGTAAGGGGAAAGTTATTCTAGATTTAAATGAGGCTTCAGAGACAACCAAATGTGGCATGCATCCCTTATTTAGACCTTTCTTAGAACAAACTGACTTTAAAAAAAAAATCAAGTTGTAAGGGAAAGAAAATGGATTTGAAGACAAGCAGGCGTTAGATGATACTAAAGAATACTGTTAAGATCATAAGGTGTGGCCATAACATTATAGTGAGAAATCTTCCTGAGTTTGCCACACAAATTATAAGTCACTTGAAATATTTCAGCAAAAATAATATGCTGGGGGGGGGGGGCTGGAGAGATGGCTCAGTGGTTAAGAGCACTGACTGCTCCTCCAAAGGACCTGAGTTCAATTCCCAGCAACCACATGGTGGCTCACAACCATCTGTAATGGATCAGATGCCCCCTACTGGTGTGTCTGAAGACAGCAACAGTGTTCTCAAATATATAAAATAAATCTTAAAAAAAAAAAAAATGCTGGACCTAGAAGCACACATGATTTTAATCCCAGTGGTCCTCAGGGTAAGCAGAGGCAATAGGATCACTGTTTGGAACCAGCCTGTTCTACTTAGCTCTAAACCATCCAAGGCTACATAGTGAGAACTTCTTTCAAGAAGAAAAGAAAAACTATGTTAACTATGTTAAACTATGTTAAGCTAGGTGATGAGCATAAAGAGGTCCATTTTACTACCTGGTACTTTCTGGGTTCAAAAATATACCTAAGAATTCGTTTTTAATTTATATGCATGTTTTGCCTGTATATGTCTCTGTAGCATTTGCAGGCACTGCCAGAAAAGGTTTCTGGATTTATAGGTGGCTGTTAACTGCTAGTGTGGGTGCTGGAAATCAAGCCAGGATATTTTGGAATAGCAGCCAGTGCCCTTAACCTCTGAGCCACCTCCCAGCTCTTAAAGGTATTTTAAAAGTGTATATGTGTGTGTGTGTGTGTGTGTGTGTGTGTGTGTGTGTGTGTACATGCATATACAGGCAATTGTGAGGCACCCAATGTTGCTTCTGGGAACCAGAACTGAAACCAAACTTGGATCCTCTGGAAAAGTAGTAAGAGCCTCTTGTGTTTTCTGAGATAGAGTCTCATGTAACCTAGGCTGGCCTCAAACTTGGTAAATTGCAAGGCTGACCCTGAACTGCTTGCTGATCTTCCAGTTTCAAGAGCTGAGGGAACAATTGTGCATTACCATGCCAGACATAAAATATATATTTAAACTATTTATTTTATGTATATGGGTGTTTTGTCTGCATGTTCATCTGTACATCAGAAAATGGCATCAGATCTCATGGGACTACAGGTATAGACAGTTGTAAACCATCGTGTGGGATTGAACTCAGGACCTCTGGAAGAGCAGCCAGTGCTCTTAGCCACTGAGCCATCTCTCTAGCCCTGAAGATGTTTTAAGTGTATTTAAGTGTTTTGATGTTATTAATTGGATGGGTTTTTAATCTTTAAATCATAAAAGTTTATTTTTTAGTATTTTCATGGCTGGAGAGGTGGCTCAGTGGTTAAGAACAACTGACTGCTCTTCCAGAGGCCCTGAGTTCAATTCCCAGCAACCACATGGTGGCTCACAACCATCCGATGTTCTCTTCTGGTGTCTCTGAAGCTACAATGTACTCATATAAATAAAATAAATAAATCTTTAAAACAACAAAAAAATCTATTTTCATGCCTGGTTGTGGTGGTAAACACCTTTAATACCATAACATAGAAGGCAAAGACAGGTAGAATTCTGTGAGTACAAGGCTAGCCTGGGCTATATAGTGAGTTCTAGGCTAGCCAGGACTAAAGACAAGCCAGGACCTTGACTCAAAAGGGGTTGGAGGGTGGAGAGATGTCTCAATGGTTGAGAGTATTTTCTGTTCTTTCACAGGACCTGGATTTTGTTTCCAGCACCCATATGGTGGCATACAGTAACCTATAACTCTAGTTCCTTGCACGCACACGCGCATGCACCCACACACACAGACGCACAGTACATATAGATACATTTAGGCACACATACATAAAATAACAATCTTTCAAAGGAAAATGTAAAAATGCCTTTATTACTATCTTGAAACCTGAGGATATCCCTTCTTGCTTAAGAGTTCATGAATTTGGAAGTTCTTCATTTATAATGATAATTTCTGAACAGATTAATGGTGAATTCTATGGGAACTGTTCAAACCTCCAGTGTGCAGAGCACTCCAGGCAGCCACAGTACCTTGATTAGTTGGCATCGTCTCCATCCAGAATGCATAGTTTAATTTCTATGCATTGAGAGGACTAAGATGTATAATGTTCAACAGAGGAGACCCTTCTGGGTCCCCACCATTTCTGCTTGATGTGTATTTTGTTGATTCGTTGGCTCCATGGCCATTATTCCCATGCTCTCCATAAGTGCCTGTAAATTTCTTTTGTCTATAGCATGACATTGGGAGGTGACCACTGATGCAGGAAGTTTTTGTTTTGGAGACTGAGCATTCATCGGTGCCTAACCCATGAGCATAATTCAGTCTTGATTCCACGGGAAACTGAGGACAGAGAACCAAATGCTCTAACGGTCCTCCCAGTCACCAGGCTGCCAGCTCCCAGATCATTTAAGTAAATAAGGCCTCTTGAATTCTGACCTGCAGATTCACTGTAGATCATTGCCACCTCCTGGAGACTTTGAGCACAGAAAGAGCGGGAGGAGGGGCTGGAGACCCTGCTCAGTGCTTAAGGGCTCTTGCAGAGGACATAATTATAGTTCCTGGTACGCCCACAGCGGCTCCCAACTCCCTGCATCTCTGACTCCAGGAGATCTGATGCCCTCTTGTGGCCGTTCGTGGCTCCTGAATTTACAGGGACACGCAACCACACATAACACATAGTTAAATATAAATCCTCTATCCTCTTTCTTTTTCTTTTTGTTTTGTTCAGATAGGGTTTCTCTGTGTACCTTCAGCTTTCCTGAAACTAACCCTGTGGACCAGGCTGGCTTCGAACTCATATATCCACCCACCTCTGCCTCCCAAATGCTAGAATTAAAGGTGTGTGCCACCACTGCCCAGCTAAAAATAAATCTTAAAATTATTAATAAGAGAAAATAAATCTTTTAAAATGTAAATTAAAAACCGGAAGGAGCCCAATTAACACATCAGAGATCGTCCCCACTTAAGAATTTGGTCCAGGCACAAGAGGCCATGTTAGTGTCTGTGGTCAGGATTGCCATGTTGGAGTCCGTGATCCTACTACAGTTGAAGGCCCTTTTGATGTCCATGGCCTGTGTCATCACTGAAGGCCATTCGGCTGCACATGATCTGT
Organism: Rhynchomys soricoides; assembly: GCA_019843965.1. Taxonomy (NCBI): domain Eukaryota; kingdom Metazoa; phylum Chordata; class Mammalia; order Rodentia; family Muridae; genus Rhynchomys; species Rhynchomys soricoides. Next base: position 327,781 of record JADRCH010000113.1, read on the forward strand.
GCTGCCTGAAGTCATATTGAAGTTCTCGAGCAGAACTACCATTGGGGACTCCATATTGGTGGCCGAGGCGCATGCGCGGGTGGCCATGTTGCTGCCTTGTCGGTCCATAGACCTTGCTGAGGTCTAAGGCAAAACTGTGCTGACTCCGGAGGCCATGTGGATGTCTGTGGTCCGTGCTGTCTCCAGAAATGATGTGGAAGTCCATGATCCATGCTCGCACTGATTGTAGCGGGCAAGGAAGCTTCTTTTACACTGGTGACAGCAAACTCACAGTGGACAAAGAGTCATGGAAGGCTCTGTCACAACCCCTACCTACCCCACCCCAAAATATAACAGCCTAGACAGCAAGCTCTCAAAGGGAACTCTTCAAAATTGTGATAAGGATGCTGAAGTGTAGCTCTCCACAGCTGATGGCTCTGGTGGAGGTGAAGGGGGAAGGACCTGGCTACTGCGAGTTTGACCATGCTCCAGTGAGCATATAGTATCTAAGCAACACCGATTGGACTTGGGTGTTTGTTGTTGTTTCTGTTTAATTGGTTTTTTTCTTTTTGGGGAGAGGGGAGGCCACAAGGTCAGGAGGCAAACCTGAGAAGACTGGAAGTGAGTGTGCTGGGGAAGGGGGTGAGTCAATAAAATAGTTAATAAATAATCAATAAAAATATTATGTTGGGGGGAAAATAATCTGGTCCAAGAAACCACAGGAAACAGGAAAATTGATTGGCTGTTTTTGTTTTGTTTTGGGACAGGCTCTCATTCTGTATCAAAAGTTGGCCTAAATTGTTCAGGAAGTCTCCAGCCTAAGGATTTCTCTGTGTAGCCCTGATTATCCTGGAATTCACCCTGTAGACCAGGCAGGACTCAAACTCAGAGATCAGCCTGCCTCTGTCTTCCCTATCCTGAAATTTACCCTGTAGACCAGGCTGGACTCAAACTCAGACATCAGCCTGCTTCTGCCTTCCAAGTTCTGGGATTAAAGGCATTCCCCAGCAAAGCTTTGAGAAAGGTTCTCTATATATAACCCAGGGTTTCCTAAAATTTGCTATGAGCCCAGGCTGGTCTTTGCTTCATAGAGAGTCACATTATTCTACTGCCAGGGAGTGCTGGGACTAAGGGAGAGCACCACCATGCTATGCCTATTTGTTTTTTGAGGTAAGGCCTCATGTAACCCACCCTGGCTTCAAACTTACTGTGTAGCTGCAGATTGATCCTGAGCCTCTAGTGCTACATCTACAGAGCTGGGATTACAGATGAATGCCACCTATTTTGGTCTTGCTTTTTGTTTTGAGATGGGGGTCTCCCTGTGTAACCCAGGCTGTCTTAGAACTCTTGACCCTCCTGCCTCAGCTCTCAGGTGCTCATATTATAATAAGCATGAGCCACTACACCAACTAGCTACACATTTTGAAAGGGCCATCACAGTTGAAAATCACCAAGGATGGAAAGGGAGAGAGAGGCTTCCCCCAGGGAAGGGGTAATTCTAGAAGACTTGAGTAGGAGCAGACATTTCGGAAAAGGGAGCAGGAGAAACAGATCTGAGGAGTGAAAGGAGGAAGCAGATGCTTTAGGCCCCCAAGAGGCTGAGGAATGAAGAGAGAATATCCTAGGTTGGAAGAAAGAAGAACCCATCGCTCCTTCTAGCAGGACCTGTGTGCAAGACTCTCTCATTTAGAATTCACTACTTGTCTGGACTCAGTGGTAAACATTAAAAGATTATGTCTGGGGACAGGAGAGATGGCTCAGCAGTTGGTAGATCTTCCAAAAGACCTGGGTCTGATTGCCAGCACTGATGTGGCAGCTTACAACCATCTATAACTCCAGTTCCAACACCCTCTTCTGGCTTCTTTGGGCTCTGCACACACATTGTGTGCTGACATACATGCAGGCAAAATGCCCTACACATAAAAATAAATGAAACAATGTAGCTGTGGTGTAGTTCAGTAGTAGAGCACTTTCCCAAGCATGCTAGAGACCCTGGGTTTAATCCTCACAAACCACAAACAGAAAATGAGGGCTGAGGATATAGCTCAGTTGTAAAGCACTTATGTAGCAATCAGGAAGCCCTGGGCAGGGTCCTCAGCACGGCATAACCTGGCCTGGAGTTATACACTTGAGATCTCAGCAGTTGGAGGCAGGAATATCAGCTCGAGGCCATCGTTGGCTATATAACAAGGTTTAGACCAGCCTGGGCTATATGAGATGCTGTGTTGAAAAAAAAAAATCAGCAGAAGATGTCTCTGAGAAGGGTGTAACACAATCCCGTTGGTGGCTGTGGACACAGTCCCATCTGTGGTTTGACTGGCTGCAGGACTGACTCCAGAGGTCAGGAGGACACCAAGATTTCTGGTTGTAGAAATGGATGTGGAACCACACCCTGGAATAGCTGTCCCTTGAAGTGAAGCTCTTAGCTGTGGGACCAGGAGGAAAGCTGAGAGTTCCTGTCAGGTCCAAACAGATTGCGGACTGAGTAGGCCCCAGTAGGAGACTCCAAGGTAGCCTGACGTGTAGGTCTGGGCTGAGCGCAGAGTTCTAGCCCTGGATGGTGGTGGCAAAGTAGCCACAGAATAACGTGCGAAAGGACAGAGTTCTCATTGGAGCATCATGGGCCACCAGCGTTTGGGGCTGAAGAGAGGAGGGAAGCCTGTGATGGAGACTACAGAGAGTAGAAGACAGCAGAGAGCTGGTGCCCAGGGGTGAAAACCTGGAGTCACTAGAAAGAGGAAGCCGCCAAGGCTGTGGTGGCTGTGGACAGGTCAGGGCTGGCAAGGGCCTGCTGGTTTTGATGAGATGAAGGTCGGATAAGCAAGAGGCCACTGGGACGGCAAGAGGAGCTATTTCAGTGCCAGGTGGGGGAGAAAGCAGATGGCAGTGGGTTGAGGAGTAAGTAGGAAGTGGGAAGAAAAGAAGGAAGACAGCCTGCACAGACAGGCTTGGGCAAGTTAGGCTGTGAAAGGGAGAGGGGGTGAGGGATGGGAGACTTGGGTCAAGAGATTTGGTGGTTGATTTTTTTTTTCTCTTTTCTTTTTTTTTCGGTTTTTTGAGACAGGGTTTCTCTGTGTAGCCCTGGCTGTCCTGGAACTCACTCTGTAGACCAGGCTGGCCTCGAACTCAGAAATTTGCCTGCCTCTGCCTCCCAAGTGCTGGGATTAAAGGCATGTGCCACCACTGCCCGGCAAAGTCCAAGTCTTGAGTGTACCAGGCGAGCACACTAGTGCTGATCTGTAGCCTTGTGCTTGGCCTCTGAATAGGACAGAGATGCGGGTGGAGGGTAGATAGCTTTGTGCAAAGAGGTATCTCAGCACTTGCAAGGTAAAGGCTGGAGGACAAGGAGTTCAAGAGCAGCCTTAACTACATAATGAGACGGGAGAACTGACTCCCACGGCCCTCCACGTGTGGGCCACAGGACATGCATCCATGCAAGCATGTGCATACACATACACAAACACACACAGGACAAACATGCATGCAAGCATGTGCACATGCGCACACGCACACACATACACACACACACACACACACACACACACACAGGGCAAACATCCATATCCATATAAGCATGTGCACACACACACATACATACATATACATACACACACACATACATACACACACACACATACAACAAACATCCATATAAGCATGTGCACGCACATACACATACCAAACATCCATGCAAGCAGGTGGCACTCGCACACACACAAACACACACACACACACACACACACACACACGACAACATCCATGCAAACAGGTGCACAATACACACACACATGACAAACATCCATATAAGCATGTGCACACGCATACATACACACAAAAATAACTATTGGAAGAGCAACAGGGACTGGAGAAACGGCGCAGAGGATAAGTGTTGGGAAACTGAGTCACTCGGGATGACTGAAGAAAGAGAGACACTCAAGCATGTAATGAAGCCCTAAATAAGTATGGCAGGAGGCAGACTCTGTGGACTGAACCCCGAGCAGCTTTGCAGAGGCATATTTATTGTTTGTTACACAAAAGTTCTCTTTAGCTGGGCAGTGGTGGTGCATGCCTTTAATCCCAGCACTTGGGAGGCAGAGGCAGGCGGATTTCTGAGTTCGAGGCCAGCCTGGTCTACAGAGTGAGTTCCAGGACAGCCAGGGCTACACAGAGAAATCCTGTCTCGAAAAACCAAAAAGAAAAAGTTATGTTTAGAGTAAGTCTCCCCTCTCATCCCAGATACAATGGGCAGCACTGATTTTCCCACTACAGGAAAGACCACTTGTTGCTCTTACAGAGAATCTGAGTTCAATTCCCAGGCCCACAACCATATTCACAGTCCAGTTCCAGGGCTTCTGACCCCCTCTTCTGGCTTCTATAGGCACCAGGCACATATGTGGAGAACAGATATACATGCAGGCAAAGCATCCATACACATAAGATAAATCTACAAAAGTTTATTTTAAAAAAAATATTGAGGGCTTCTGAAAGCCAGGTACTGAACAAATGGGGCTTCTCACTAAAATCACCCATGTGGGACCTGCATCCCCAAGTCTCCAAGGATGGAAACTCTCTGAGGTAGAGCTGGTCTGTCCATGCTCGCTGCTTGTACCTTTGCTCCTGTGACAGTACACACATGTAGGATTGCCACATGAAGCATAGGTTGATGACACTTGCTTTGGTTGTGATTTTTTGTTTATTTGTTTTGAGTTGTGGTCTTTCTATGTAGTCCTGGCTGTCCTGGATGTTGATGTCTAGTCCAAGCTGGTCTCAAACCTGCAGAGCTCTGCCTGCCTCTGCCTCCTGAGTGCTGGGATTAAAGGCATGGCCACCACACTCACCTACAGTTACGTTGGAAAACAGAACAGTGACTGCCTGGGTTTTGCTGACTTGGTGGCATTTCTTTGCAATCCTAGAATGTGGGTGATGGAGACAGCCAAATCAGAAATTCAAGGTCATCTTGGCTATACTGGGAGTTAAGGGTGAACCTGGGTTGGATGAGGCCCCGCCTCGAGAGAAAACCAAAAATGAGGACTGGGGATGCTCAGTGTCAAAGCTCCCTGGATGCTCTTGCAGAGGACCTAGCTTTGGCTTCCAGCACCCACATGGTAGCTTACAACCATCCAAACTCCAGTCCCAGGGGATCCAAGACCCTCTACTGACCAAGCAAGCACATGGTACCAAGCATGCACATGGTACACAGACATACATGCAGGCAAAACACTTAAACACATTAAATAAATAAATAAATAAATAAATAAATGTAAAGAGACATTAACCACTTATTAAAGTCAACAAATATCAAATTATGAGGTAATTAAAAATTTGTTTTTTGCTTTTTTTTGTTTTTGTTTGGTTTTTTTTTGCTTGTTTTATTTTTTTGAGACAGGGTTTCACCACTACTCAGCTAGGTGTGATTAGAAATTTGTACATGGGCCTTTTTTTTCTTTTGTGTGTTTGTTTGGTTTTGTTTTACAAGACAGGGTTTCTCTGTGCAGCCCTAGCTGTCCTGGAACTCTTTGTGGACCAGGCTGGCCTTGAACTTACAGAGATCTGTCTGCCTCTGCCTCCTCAGTACTGGGATTAACAGCATGCACCTACACAGGCTCTCTCTTTCTCTCTCTCTCTCTCTCTCTCTCTCTCTCTCTCTCTCTCTCTCTCGCTGTGTGTGTGTGTGTGTGTGCTTAAGACAAGGTCTTTCTGTGTAGCCCTGGCCGCTCTTGAACTCCTGTTAACCTGACTGTCTCAACCTCCCAAGTACTGAGATCACAGACATGAGCTTGCACTATTTGATATTAAAGGATGACTGTGGGCTAGAGAGATGGCTCAGTGGTTAAGAGCACCGACTGTTCTTCCAGAGGTCCTGAGTTCAATTCCCAGCACCCACATGGTGTCTCACAACCATCTGTAATGGGATCCGATGCACTCTTCTAGTGTGTCTGTACTCATATAAATAAAATAAATTTTTATTTAAAAAAGGATGACTGCAAATTCTTTTAAGTTTTATAATGTGTGTGTGTGTGTGTGCTGATGGAGATTGAACCTTGAACCTTGTGCACATTAGTAAAGTATTCTGCCAACTGAGCCATACATCCAAAGTCTCACCAAGTTGCCCAGACTAGCCTCGAACACAAAACCCTCCTGCCTCTGCCTCCCACACTCAAGGAGTACAATTGTGGGTCATCATACCCAGACTTATGGTTACAAGTGTGGATCAGTGTGGATTAGGCTGCCTGGGTTTGAACCTTGGCTCTGCCCCTTGCCAACAAGGCAGCTTCTTTTCCTCTTTCTTTTGATCATTTAAATCTTCATCTAGCTGGGCAGTGGTGGTGCACGCCTTTAATCTCAGAGCTGGAAAGGCAGAGGCAGGTGGATCTCTGTGAGTCTGAGATCCAGCCTGGTCTACAGAGTGACTGGGACAGCCAGGGCTGTTACACAGAGAAACCCTATCTAAAACAATAAATGCAAATACAAAAACAAAACAAATAAACACACACACACACACACATGGACACGTACACATGCACACACACACACTCACACATATTTATGAGTGCACACACATACTCATGTGCACACACACATGTTCATACACACACATACACGTGTGCACATAGACATACTCATGCACACACACATGGACATGTACACGTTCACACATACACATGCTCACACACATCCATGTGCACACACACACACACATACTCACGCACACACACACTCACACACACACCCCGGATGTGAATAAGAAGGTACAACAGCACAGGCGTTTTGAAAAGCAGTTGGGTGGCCAAATGTAGTGGTCATCCTTGTGATCTCAGCATTTGGGAATCGGAGGCAGGAGGATTGCCATGAATTCCTGAGTCCCTGTCTCAACCAAAGCAGGGCTGGCAAGATGGCTCAGAAGGTAAAGCTGTTTGTCACTAAGCCTGCCCACCTGAGTTTAGTCCCTGTAGAGGGATTAAACACAGCAGAGGGATAGCATCAACTCCTGTGAGTTTTCTCTGACTTCTACTGGAACACCCAGGAACTCACACACATGAACAGGTACACACACACACACACACACCCAGATGCTCACATTCAACATAGGCCTGGTGGTGTGTGGTGCAACAGTGAAACACTTTCTAGAATACACAGGGCTCAGGGACAATCCCCAGCACTAAAAATATAAACATACTTAACAGAAATGCCTCATGTAATCATCTGGCAATTCCTCTGTAAACTAGATGTGTAAGAGAAAGCCACGCTGTGCAGTGAGATAGGTTCTCGCTCCATAGCCGAGGTTGGGCTGGAATTTCCTACACAAAGCAGGCTGGCATCAGGTTGGTGGTCCTGGCTATGCCTCTAAAGTGCTGAGATTACAGTCCTGAGCCACCACACCCAGCGTTTGTCTTTTGAGATAGGGTTTCTGATAGCTCAGGCTGACTTCAAACTCCTTGTGTAGTCAAGGATGATAACCTTGACCTCCTGTTCCTCCTGCATTCACTTCTCAAGTGCTGGAATTAGAGAAATGTACCACCACTCCCAGCCGTGTAATGACTGGTGCATATCTGAAAATCCCACTCCCTCGATATCTCTGTCTGGGGTGTGTGTATGTGTGTGTGTGTGTGTGTGTGTGTGTGTGTGTGTGTGTGTTAGAGCACCCGTATGCAGGTATGTGTGCATGCTTCCCAAGGCTAGAGGTCAATGATGGTCTCTTCCTCTGCAGATATCCACCATATTTCCACAGTTTCTGAACCAGCATCTTTCACTGACCCTGGAGTTCACTGAATGGCACTAGCTTGTTGAGAGCTCCAGGGATCCTCCGGTCTCTGCTTCACGAGGGTTATAGGCTCTTGCCACCTTGCCCAGCTTTTTACATGGTGTTAGGAATCTAAACTCAGGTCTCCCTGTTCCATAGCGAGTACTTCCACATGGAACCACCTCCCTAGCCTCCTAAAGTATCCTAGACCAGGAGTTCAAGGCTGGTCTCCTTCATAGTGATTTTGAAGTTCTAGAGACCCTGCCTCAACAGAACAGTGTGTGTGTGTGTGTGTGTGTGTGTGTATGTATGTATGTATGTATGTATGTATGTATGTATGTATATATTTGAGGCAGGTTTTCTCTGTGTAGCCTTGGCTGTCCTGGAACTTACTCTGTAGACCAGACCAGGCTGGCTTCAAATTCAGAGATCTGTTTGCCTCTACCTCCAGAGTACTGGGGAAAAAATGTTTAATTAGACATTGGGTTAAGTGTGGATTTATATATTAAGAACGCTCATATCTAAGGTCTGGGGAGATGGCTCAATCAGTATAATGAGAGCCATGCAAGCACAAGGACATGACCCCTGGAATCCATGTAAATCACCTTGGATCCAAGGTGAGTGTCCAACTCTACAAAATTGTCCTCTGCCTTCAATGTATTGCACCGTGGCACCTGTTGCCATGTATCAGAAACAATAATAATAAGTAAGAATAAAGAATAAACATTTTAAAAAGCTGGTGTGGTAGTTTGGTTTTGTATTCCTTGGACAGGGGGGTAGAGTCAGGTTGACTCCCAGGGCCCACTGACCAGCCATGCTTTCCTGATCCTCAAGTCTCAGGTCCCAAAGAAAGACGCTATTTCAAAACCAAAGTGTAGCTGGGCAGTGGTGGCGCACACCTTTAATCCCAGCACTTGGGAGGCAGAGACAGGCGGATTTCTGAGTTCGAGGCCAGCCTGGTCTACAGAGTGAGTTCCAGGACAGCCAGGACTACACAGAGAAACCCTGTCTTGAAAAACCAAAAAACAAGACAAACAAAATCAAGGTGTAACAGATAAATACATAAAAATAAGTACATTTTTCAAAAAGTGGAAAGCTCCTCGGGATCAACAGTGGAGGCTGACCTCTGATTTTGAAATGTGCACATACATTCATGTGCCTTTGAATACATATGAACACCGACACCAACATAGTATGCACAAAAATAAATCTAAAAAACAGAGTATACGTGGTGGTAAACACTTATAATCTCAGATGCTTTGGAGGCTCAGGTCAGGAGGATCTGGAGTTTGTAGCCAGACTGGGTTACCAATTGTTATGGAACTGAACAGACCAAATAACTGTGTCTACACTAGAAGAAGGCAGTTATGGGCAATCAGAAGCAGAATTCTTAGAGATTAGTAAACAAAAAATGCTGGGACGTTCTACTCAGGAAAAAAGCTTAGCCTGGGAAGCCCCTCCCTTCAAAATCCTTGAACATGGCCCCTTCTGCCTTGGTTAAGGACTAGAAGGGGAGCAAAGGAGAACTGTCGTCCTGGCTAGCCCCCAGGGGCCCTTCCTATTTCTTCTGTCCCTTCCTCTGGACTGGTGTCATTCAGTTCCTCGCACCCAGCCTGGGTCTGTAGTGGAAGCAGCCACCCATCCTGTGGTAGGCGGAGGATGGGGCCGAGTGCCCTCTACTGTTCACTGTGGGAAGTGCAGCAGCTGGGCCCGCCCACGTGAGGGGATTGGTGCTGGGAAACTTCGTGTTCAGCCCTGCTGTTGATGTTGTGAGAAAAACCACAGTTGTCCCATTTTCTGAAAAGGACGTTGAGACACAGAGTATCTGGGCAATCTTGCTCAGGAGTTCATAGCTTCCCCCAACAAGTCTTCTGAAAAAAGACGGCACCTTGACGCCGGGTCATTTCAACTGTGGCATATACCCATTCTCTCCTGTGATTTTAACTGCTTTCATGTATTCCGAGAAGGGAAGGTGGCGGGGAGGGGATTTCTCCTCCAGGGGAGAACTCTTTAACAACATTGGCCCCTTCATTAAAACCCTAATCTCAGGTTTGGGGAGCTGGCAGCTTTGGAGGAGAAGGGAGAGGCCTGGGAGCTGCATTGTTATATAATGTTATTCACACAGAGATCCACACCGTGCTGGGTGCAGGACTGCACATTCGAGAGACTCCAGCAAAAGGGTAGGAGAAAGGAGCCTCCCAAGTCTAGCTCCTGCAGCGGGCCAGGGCCGATCTCAGACATCTGTCACAGAGACTAGAGAAGAGAATAGAGTTAGATGCATCTCTCCAAGCCAAAGAAATCCTGCTAAGGCTTCCAACCCTTCCCTAGTGCAGATCATCCACCTTCCATAATTTCTTCCAGCCTGTGTGAGCATGAGTGTGTGTGTGTGTGTGTGTGTGTGCGTGTGTGTGTGTTTAAGGTAGGGTTGGGGATCGATGGGCAAATGAGCCTGGTGGTTAGAGCCAGTTCAACCACATGACCTGACAGGACCCCCAGAGGGACCCACTCCCTTCATGACAGCTGTTCCAGTGCTAGAGCTCAGTTCCTTAGAGGACACCTGGTGTGGGGGAAGTGGAGGATCAGAATATTGAACCCTCTTCTTCCATAAGTCCCACTTTGAAGCTTTACCTTGGGTCTCTGCCAAGGGAAGGATGTGTGTATGTGTGTATGGAGAACCACCCTATCACTTTCTTCTCAGGTTTTGTTTGATGTTATTTAGAAAAACAGTGTGTCTATTGTCAGTGCTGGGAGGATGAGGGTACAAGCTGAATCATTTGTCCCGTTACAGAAAAACCGATTGTGCATGTAAGTGTAGCACTCAGGAAGCTGAAGCCAAATGATGGAGTTCCAGGCCACACAGTGGGTGAGACCCTATCACGGAGGGAGGGAGAGCTTTCCTTTGACCTGGCCCAGAAGATAATTCTGTATCTCTCAGATTCATTCTACCTCTGGCCCAAGCCAACATACAAATCTCATGTAGTTCTGCAGATGAAAAGTAGCTGTATCTAACCTGATTTTAGAATGACGATGAACAGCCCAAAGACTCATTTATTCACAAATGTTTATTGTGCTGTTTGGGCAGTAGGGATATAGGAGTGATCAAGATTGGATGTTCTCCTGGCTGCAGGGCTCGACTGTGCAGCCAGGGCACCAGCTCTTTCTAGACTCCGAGGAGAGGTCAGCACTAAGGAACAAGCCAGTCTCACAAATTATAAGCAGGCTGTGTAGGAACTAAAGGGGAAGATATGTGTGCATTATAGAGTATGTTCTGGGAATTATTCACTTTTTGTTTGTGGGTGGAAAGTCTTTCCCACCCATTCTGGTCATTCAGGATCCAGAGGGTAGAATCCCGGGATCTGAAGGCTCCCAACTGTGCCAGCGCTTTGGAATTCTGTTAAGACGTTGGGTACTTCCATACTTCAATAAGAAAAGGAAACAAATACCTTGAGAAAGTGAGCTTATTGTCTTCCGTGGATCTGTCGAAGCTCCCCTTCCTCCAAATTTATTTTTTCTTTTATGTATCTTTATGCACATATATAGCGAATTCCTAATCACTCACTCTACAAGCGTTTTTGTTTGTTTTTGCGTTCCCTGAGTGCCAGGCCGCTGTTCTACCAGCCCCGAGCAAAGACCACAGGACACTCTTAGCAAGCGACTTCTTGCTATACACCAAGCTCGTAAGCTACAGACGCTTAGCTTCTTCCTTTTCCTCTACCTTGTTTCTGAGCTTGTCTCTCTGAATTCATGGAGCTACATTCTCTTCCAAAGGGATGGAACAAACTTTCCCATTTTACAGATGTGGAAAAACCGCGACTTCTACGGGGTAAACGAGTGGCTGGACCTGCGACCAGGTAAAATGATTCCAGGCCATCAACAGGCCACCAGGAGCCGTGCGTCTGGCCTCTCGCACTTCCACCCGCGCGCTTCCAGACCCACGCGTCCCTGCTCCCCGCCCTCCAGCCCAGCAGCTCCGGGTCCACGTGTGTGTGTCTGTGTGCGGAATGGGGACGGGGGCCGTGCCGCCCGAGGGGTGGGGTCTACGTGACGTCAGAGAAGCAGCGTCCAATCAGAGGCGGGCTCGCAGCCGCGGCGCTGGTATTGGGGCAGCGAGGGGGCAGTTCTCTATAACGCGGTCTCCGGAGCCAGCGGGGAAGAAAGAAGCCGAGAGGGCGGAAGGCGCCCTCCCCGCCGCTGGGCCCGGGCACCGGGCGCTGGGCCGGGGTCCTTCCCGCCGGCGGCGAGCGCCGGCTGCTTTGTTTGCCCCCGCCTCGGCGTTGAGGTGGGGTCGTGCCGAGCGCTGCGCCGGGAAGGCGGCGGCAGGAAGCGCGACCGATCGTACCGGGGACGCGCGGGGACCCAGGAGTCCGGCCGCGGCGAGGGCCGCGTGACGGTACCGAAGAGAGAGCCGGAGCGCCGCCGCGGGCTCTCGGTGGCGGGCCAGGGACGCCCGTGAGCACAGACCTCCCCGTCGACGGGGGGCGATGTTCCCCTGGCCCGCGGGCTCTTCGGGCCGCCGGGGTATCCCGCCGTTGGGACCAGGGCCCCCGCAGTGGGCGACCCCCAAGGCTGCTCCATGGAGACTCTGTGTCCTTCTCCCCGCCTGGCAGTGCCCGCGTCCCCGCGGGGGTCTCCCTGCTCGCCATCGCCCCGGAAGCCGCGTCGGGGGACCCCAGAGTTCTCCCCACTGTGCCTGCGTGCCCTCGCCTTCTGCGCCCTTGCCAAACCCCGGCCGTCCTCCCTGGGCCCTGGGCCCGGAGAGCTGGCGTCGCGGACCCCAGTGCTGCTGGGCCCCCGGGCCTCGCCATGCACAGGCGGCTGGGCCGCGGACGGCCTGAAGCACCTCGGGGGACAGGCCGGGCGGCCGAGCGAAGTGAGCTCCGCGGCCAGCGAAGATGCAGACGTCGCGGTGTGCCCAGGCGGTGGAGAGGAGGAAGAGGGCGGAGGCGGCTTCCCGCACTTCGGCTCTGGTTCCTGCGCACCTCAGGGCAGCTGCCCTGCTCTCCTGCGTCCTCAGGACTCTCCGACCAGCCCCGCCTGGTCCCCGCCCAGGCCAGCCCGGGGTCTGGAGTCCCAGCTTGATGCAACTAGCAGTCCGCCTCTTGAGCCCGGCCCCCCGCCTCCGTCGCCACCTGCGGGCCTCTCCCCGGAGCCTGCGCCTTCCGAGCAGCCTGTGCTGGCCTCGGAAGCTCCAGAGGGTGGAGACCCTGCGCCGGCCACGCCTGAGGCACCCGCGCTCAGCACCTCGACGGCAGACGCAACGCCGGACGCGCCCAGCGATCTCCGCCAGGAACATTTCAATCGCCTGATCCGCCGTTCGAAACTTTGGTGTTACGCGAAGGGGTTCGCCCTGGACACTCCAAGTTTACGCCGAGGGCCCGAACGGCCCGCAGCCAAATCCCGGGGAGCAGCCAAGAAACGCCGGCGGCCAGCGCCGCCCCCGCGCAATGTGCAGCCACGGCGGCCCACGCCGACGCTTCCCACCTCGAGCACCTTCAGCCTCCTTGACTGCTTTCCCTGTCCTCCAGCCCTGGTGGTGGAAGAGAACGGAGACTTGGGGCCGGCTTCCTCGCTTCGCCTCCAGGGAGACGCAAAGCCGCCGCCTGCCCACCCGCTGTGGAAGTGGCAGATTGGAGGACCCGCTGTCCCTGAGCCCCCGGGCCTCAAATCCTGGTGGATCAACTTGGAAGAACTCTGAGCGTCGGACCTCTTCTACTCGGGAGCAAGTTGGAGTTCCCCCGGACAGACTGAGGGCTCCAGGAGGAAGCCTCGATTCTCAAATTTGTCTGTTCTCCTTTGCTTTGCATTTTATGGGCTTTGGCCCGAGGGACCTCAAATGACAGTGATCTTCGAGCACCAGAGAGGTCGGGGTGATATTCCTTCTACTCATCTTTGTGGAGGATCCAAGGACTGGCGTCTGGGAAAGCCCACAGAAAGCAGCATGACCAGCTTCATCTCTGTCCTCCCCGCGGGCGGGCAGAGCCTTCGCCCCAGGGGAGCAAAGCAGCTAAGGCCTTAACACCGAAAGAAAGGACAGAGGGTCGGACCTTGGTGATGGACAAACCGGTTGTTTCCATGTTTGAATGAGGGTCAGTTTAGCGGTGTGGGGGCTGTGGTTGGGGTTTGAAGGTGATTGACAGCTCCCTGGGGGCATCCCTCACCCCCCACTGTCCAGACCTTTAACCCTTACACCTCCCTTTTTTCTCTTCCTAGCCCTCCCCCTCCCCAAGTTCAGGTGATTCTCCCCTTGTCAAGAGCTTCAGTCTCAGCCAGCAGACTTTACCCTTTTGTCCAGTTTTGGAGTTTCCCTTTGCCAGAAGGTTTGATGAGGGAAAGAGACCTCCAGCCCCAGAGTTCTTCTCACATTCGGAAAGCAAAGGAGGCAGAGGGCCGTGCTGTGCGGTCCAAGGCTGGTTTTGCCTGGGGAAGGAACCCAAAACTCTCTGGAAAAATGATGGAAGATGGAATAAATCAATAAAATCAGTCCAAACAAGTCTTTCGAGGTCCTCGTTCCCAATTTATGGATGGGATGGTGGGATAGGTAGAAGGCTAGTGGGAATCCATCCTTCAGACACTCAACGCGGGTGGGTACAAAACAGGCTGGCGGAAGGCAAGTGAAAGGACCCATGGCTTCTGGGGCGTGGAGGGAACCTGTGCTGGGCGAGCTACCTTAAGCATTTCTTAGCCTCAGGCATTTTGGGAGTTGTCAGGGATCTGATGGATCAGAAGGGGGCAGGGCCTGGGGATTAGGTTTGGGGTCAGAGGTTCTGTTTTCCAGGCTGAGAGGAGCTAGGCCTGGACCACGCCCCAGTCAGGACTGACTTCTTGAGTCAGAAGGGTGGAGTGGCTTTCTCTACGTGGGGCGATCAGGTTCAGGGTAGGTGAGTTATGCTGCTTATGTGCCCATGCTTTTGAGATCTGCCCGATACTGAGGGCTCTAATGGCTCTCTGTCTACCTGATTCAAGTGTTTCCACGTGACACTGGGGAAGGATGGGTCTCCATTTTTGTGAAGATGCTTTGTAAAAAGTTCATCGTTTACATTGAGCAGATCCTTGGGGAAACTCTTAGACCTCAAAAGTGTTTTCAGAACTGTCCCTTTTCCCTGGGGGTGAGGAGGGAAGGGATGGGGTGGGTGGGCACTTTGGCTCTCTTTTTCCTTAACATCTGGCCTTTATGAACCCTGCTGACCTCCCCTCCCCCTTCCAGCTGTGTCCTGGGGAGGGGGAAGGAGGAAGGGAAGAGTGCTATCCATTCCGATCGGGGCTGGGGATATCTGTCATCTCCTGCCCGCCCCGCCCCCATCCCCCACCCCCACAGGAGTGAAACCCGAAAGGGAAAAGGCAGATTTGGGGAATGGGGAGAAAACGTCCTGAATTAATCAATTACAGGGGAGAAGTTGAGAAAGGCGGGCGCCACACTCATGGTAACTTCCCTGCTTTGGTAGAGTAGAGTCTTTTGGGTGGAGTTTGTATCTTTTAGCTTGACTGGAGCTGGGGGGGGGGGGAGGAGATTCAGCTCTGGGCCTTGTGCCTTCTCTGAGCAGCTGGAAGGAATGGAGTAGCTTGGCTCCTCTCCCCATCGGAAGGGTTTATTCTCCATCTGACACCTTTTGGTCAGACCTAGAACTACCCTGTGGGCAAGGTTTAACTTGGAGACTTTCAGAGCTCCAAGCTCTGAGAAACTTCAAAGCCCTAGAAACTTCTAGCCACTACCTAGTAGGGAGCAGAATTTGGTTTTAGATCTACCACTGGAAATTAGCACAGAGGTGATGGTTTTGAAACAGAGATTTTCCCCCCCCACTCACACTTAAACAGGCCAGGACAAAATGACAGTCATGGGGCTCGGCAGTTCCCGAGGCTCTAGGGGAGAGTCCCTTCCTCGCTTTCCAGCTTCTAATGGCCCTAGGCATTCCCTTCCTCCGGTTCTGGAGGCCTCCCTATCTTAAGGACATTTGTCTTTGACTTTAGAATCCACCCATATTCTACCTCATTGATTGTGATTCCAAACTCCTACTGTTTTGAGAAGAGGGCTTAGGGTGTAACCATTGATGGCTTGGCATCTGTGATGTAAACTAGGCTGTTAGGGAACTTGCGGTGATCCTCCTGCCTCTGCCTCTTAAGTGCAAGGATTACAAGTGTGTTCTTCAGGAGCCTATTTTCTAAGGCAGGTCACAGTCACAGGTTTGTGAGGGTTAGGACATATCTTTGGGGGTTCTACCATTCAGATCACTACAGACCAGTCCCAGGAAAAGGAAAGTTGCTGAGGAAACCTGATACAGCCTGAGCTGGGATTGGGGGTGCACACAGACCCTTGCAACCAGGACCACAGTCCCTTACAGGGGAAAGGCCTCTGCTTTCCCGGGCTGCCCTTGAGGATGCTAGAGTGCCTCTCCTTTCCCCAGTCCATCAGAGGCCCCAGAAGGGTCACAGGAAGTGAGCCCAGGCTTCCTCCATACCTGTTCCCATCCAGTTTGTCTGGGATAACAAGATCACAGGTCTTGGCTTCTTACCAAGGTGTGTGTGTGTGTGTATGTGTGTGTGTGTGTGTGTGTGTGTGTGTGTGTGTGTGCGCGCGCATGCCTGTGCCTGATGGTCTATCTATCCAAGCTTTCACATAGCCCAGGCTGATGAACTCACTATGTTCCCAAAGCCGGTCATGAAATTCTGATCTTCCAGCCTGCATCTTCTGAGTGCTGGGGTTCAGAGGTGTACCCCCACTTCCAGCTCACTAGCAGGGTCTCTTAAGTCCTCTCTTTTAGTCACCAAGGGTTTCTACACGGAGCCCCTGGGTTTCTTGTGCCTCCCTTCCCAGAGTCTCTGCAGCACCCTAGACCATCCTCAATTCTCATCTCTCTGTTCCCCTAGCATTCTCAGTGGCCTCTGTACTCTCTGTCCCTTGCCCCTTAACCTGTTTGTGGCCTGACTTCTGCTCCTGTGAAAGTCAGAGGATGACAACCACACCCAGGTGTCCAGTAGCCACTCCCTTTTCAGTTTCTCTGTGGCCTCTGGACTCTGGTGGCCATTGTTAATGCTATCTGTCCTGGTTCACTCCGTAGGCTCCTCATCTGTCTCCCCTTACTTTTTCCGGTGTCTACCCCTGTGAAGTAGCACCTTTCACCAGCTAGTTATTCATTAGGACTCTCAGTCCCTTTCTCCTCAAGCCCCTCCTGAGCTTGGGTTCCATAACTCCAGGTGGACACTGCAATTCCTCCTATTGTCTCTGCCCACATCAGCCCTGGTCAAGGCTCCACCCTGATTACTGGTCTCTGTTTAGACCCAACAGCTTGATCAGCATTCTCTCACCCAAGTGTTTATTTCCAAATTGTGCTCCCTCACCTCCCAAGATCCATGTCACCATTTTCTTTTCTTTTTTTATTTTTTTTTATTTTTTTTTTACATTTTTTTTTTATATTTTATTTACATTTCAAATGTTTCCCCTTTCCGGGTCTCCCCTTTGGAACCCCGTTATCCCCTCCCCCTTTCCCTGACTCTATGGGGGTATTCCCCCACCCACCAACCCACCCACTCTCATCTTCCCTCCTTGGCAATCCCCTATACTGGGGCATCTAACACCCTCAGGCCCAAGGGCCTCTCCTCCCCCTGATGGCTAACAAGACCCTCCTCTGCCGCATATGTGGCCAGCACCAAGGGTCCCTCCAGGTGTATTCTTTGGTTGGTAGTCCAGTCTGCGGGAGCACCGAGGGGGGTAGGCCAGTTGCCACTGTTGCTCCCTCCATGGGGCTGCAAACTCCCTCAGCTCCTTCGGTCCCTTCTTCAACTCCTCCATCTGGGACCTCACATTCAGTCCAACAGTTGCTGTGAAGTGAATCTTGGGTATTCCGAACTTTTGGGCTAATATCCACTTATCAGTGAGTACATACCATGTTCATTTTTTTGCGACTGGGTTACCTCGCTCAGGATCTTTCTTTTTTAAATATTTATTTATTTATTATATGTAAGTACACTGTAGCTGTCTTTAGACACTTTTTCTTCTCTCTCCGCCCAGCTCTCTCTGGCCCCACTCGCTCTGGCTCTGCTCGCTGTAGCTGTCTTCCGACACCCCAGAAGAGGGCATCAGATCTCATTATGGATGGTTGTGAGCTACCATGTGGTTGCTGAGATTTGTACTCCAGACCTCTGGAAGAGCAGTCAACACTCTTAACCGCTGAGCCATCTCTCCAGCCCTTCTTTTTCTTTTATGTTTTGTTTGTTTTTAGAGACAGGGTTTCTCTGTGTAGCTGTCCTGACACTCACTCTGTAGACCAGGCTGACTTCGAACTCAGAGATCCTCCTGCCTTTGCCTGTGGAGGGCTGGGACTAAAGGCGTGTGCCACCACCCCTGGCATCTTCCCTCTTCTCTCCCTCCTTTACTCCTTCCCTTCTCTGACAGGATCTTCCTGCTTCAATCTCCCAAGCCCTGGGATTACAGGAGGGTACCACCATCTCTGTAGCTCTTGCACCCACCACTTCTGTTCCGACTTGGTTCTGTGCCTACTGCCTACGCCCTGGACTGTTGCCACAGCCGTTTCTCCAGTTTCTGGACGTCTGTTTTTTCTCTGACTCCTTTCTGTCAAGCTTCCTTCTTATTTAGTGGGTTCCCTGGTTTTATTCAATGTAACGTCCTTGAACTGCTATCTGGGGCCTGTGTTGTTTGACCTTGACTCCCCTGTCCAGCCTGGACTACTTTACTTCATAACACGCATGGGATTTCTAAACTGGAAAACACTTCCTTCCCTATATCCCTTCCTTTGTACTCATTCTCCAAAGCCCATTTGACAAGGACACATTTTCCATGGAATTTTTGATTCTCCAGTTGAATCCGACCTATGCTACACCTAGATTTATTTAGTGAGAGATAGATAGATGATAGACTTAGATTAATAGACAGACAGACAGACGTGGGGGTTAATGCAGGTGTGAGAGTCAGAGGACAACTTTGCAGAGTTACTTGGCTCTAGTCTCTTTTCCTTTGGTCCCAGGGATCAAACTCAGACCGACAGGTCTGCATGGTAAGAATTTCTACATGCTGAGCCACCTCACTGGTCCTCGACTCCCACCTCACTGGTCCTTGACTCTTGAATTTTCATTTCCTTGGAGGCACAAAGGAAAATAGAGCTTTGGGGTCAAGTGTCCCTCCCTCTCCCCGTGGCGGACCTGGGTCAGGATTCCACCGTGCAGTCAATGCCAGCAGCAGGATGGGAAGCAAGCATGATCCCTTCCTTAAGGTCTCTCCATAGACAGACATGCTGTGCTCCTCCAGTTGAGTGGATTATCCCTTCTGACCTACCTCTTAAAACTCTGAGCAATGCTTTCATCTCCTGGTGTTGACCTGCACTGAACTGAGAGTCTCTGACATGTGACATCATTCCAGAATCACTTCTGTAGCTTTGAAAGCTTCTGCAGAAGGCACTGTCCAGCTTTGAGAAGCTCCCTACAGAATGTCTATATTTCCTTTAACATAAGAGTTGGGGCTGATCCAATGAAATGGCTCAGTGGGTAAAGGGGTTTGCTGCCAAGCCAAAGGACCTGAGTTCAATCCTAGAGTCCCACATGGTGGAAGAAAGGACAATACCTGCAATTTTTCCTCTGACCTTCACACCCACGCCACGAAGCAAAAGCACTTGCACATGTAGCAGAGCCCATGCATGCATGGGTGCAAGTGCGCGCGCACACACACACACACACACACACACACACACACACACTCTATACTCTATAAGGTTATAATCCTTGGGACTTTTTTCACTCACCAGTGTAGTAATCCAGCCGCTCTTGCTTTCTTTATTCTAGGTCTTGGATCTGTTCCCTGTACACAGAAGGCAGTGAATGAATTTGCTCGCTTGATGTTGAGTGGGTATTCCAAGGACCTCAAGCCAAGTGCGGAGCAGCGATGTGCCAAGGTGCAGTTCCTGAGTTTCCCCACAAGATGTCACTGTATTCAAGCACCTGTAGGACCTTGGTTATGGACTAAAGGGTGAAGAAGAGATTAATGCTCATAAGCAATTGAGTGTCCTGATGTGCAGCCCCTAGGCGAGGCTCTGTGGTGACTTACATGGCCTATGTCCCTAAGAACTTAGGGCTGATGTTAAATGCTGTGCCTGGGTTACTTTGCTTTCTAAACATTAAAGAGTAGCTGTTCAACAATTGAGGAAATGAGGCTCTGAGAGACTAATTGACTGCCTGAGGTCACACAGCCTGTGGAGGAAGGAGAGTTTATCCTTGGTTGGCCTGACTGTTTTTCTCCTGATAGCTGCTATCACACAGAGACACAGAGTCACAGAGTGTGTGCCTTTGTGTGCCTGCACTAGCATAGGAGAAGCAGATCATGTGATCCCTTTTTTAGGATGTGGGTACTCTACAGATACCGCTTGTCAACTCTGGCTCAGTGACTTACTCTCCCTGAGCCTCAGCGTTGCCACGTAAAATCAGTGGATTTTTCGACACAGATAGTAGGTTGGTTACTGAGCTGGTTGGGCTGCATCTCCTGCTTCGTGTAGCAAGCACCCTCGAAGCATCACGGAGGTCCAGGTTTAAATCTTCAGCGCCAGGGGTGGGGATGGCAGTGGGGGTGACAGACACAGGAGGCGGGGAGGGCAAGGGGAAGAGGGGTGAAGATTGAAAAAGCACACGGTTTACCACATCTAGCTTTACCTAGTCCAGACCTCCTTGTCACACAACATTTCTTCCTGGGGCCTACTTCCTGTTCATTACCCCATCGTTTTGGCTCCTGTGCTGGCATTTGGGTCAGGTTGAGAACTGATGGAGTCCTCCTAGGACCCAAGGTATAGCCCAGGTGCCCAGGTAAGTCAGCCACTCCAGGGTAATGTAGCTGAAGGAAGATTGGTAGGAACCATCAGGACAGGACTGGGCAAGAGCAGCCCAGGTATGTGTGTAAAGAGAGGAGGGGCCAAGGCCAGAACCCTGATGACATCAGTGGCTGTGGAGTGTAGAGCAATGCAGGGGTGTTTTGAGGCCACTTCTAAGTGTCCACCAACAGATGCTTCTTCAGGCCTGTCCAGACCTTCCTAACCCCCCTTGCAGTTGGATATGGCCATGTGACTGCAATCGCATCAGTGGGCTGCAGGGGGCAGTACTGTGTTCCTTCCCAGCCTGGTTATGCCCTTTCACCTTCTGGCTGGCATACCCCAGGATGGCAGTCACCCAAAGTTGGTCACCAGACCAGGAGGGTGCCCTAGAGAGCAGTACAGTGGTACACAGAAAAAGCTGGAGTCTCTGACAACAGAGTCCAACTGGCTTTTGTTTTCTTGGAACTGGGGTGGGGTGGGGTGGTAGAAACTTCACGTTCTTTAAGGACCCATTTTTTAAAATTTAATTTAATTTATTTATTTTAAAAAGTGTCTCTCCATATTTGACCTTGGCTTGGCTAGAACTTTACACTAAGCTCAGACTGGCCTTGAATTTGCAGGAATTATCTTGCTGTAAGCCTTCAGATATTGAGACTCTGGGAGTTAGCCACTACACCTATTGGTTTTATGAGCCATAGTTATTTTATTTGTTCTGGGGCAAGGTCTTCTATAGCCAAGGCTGGTCTTGAACTCTATATGTAGCCAAAAAATGACTTTGAATTTTTTTTTTTCAAGACAGGATTTCTCTGTATAGCCCTGGCTGTCCTGGAACTCACTCTGTAGACCAGGCTGGCCTCAAACTCAGAAATCCACCTGCCTCTGCCTCCCAAGTGCTGGGATTAAAGGTATGTGCCACCACTGCCCGGTGACTTTGAATTTTTGATCCTATGAGAGCACCTACCCTTGCCTAAAATATAGTTTAAATAGAGATTTACTCCTGAATACTGGGAGATAGAGGACATTTAGGAAAAGGTCTCCCCAGCCACTGTCTTCCATGTTACAGGGATTTAATTAACTGATACCACTTGGTCTAACTAAGCTAACGCAGTTCAGTGTAATATATGACTAATTCAGCTAATTAACAAAAATTTGTCTAATTAGCCAGGTGTGTGGTGCACATACCCACGCACCTCGAACTCTGGCATCTGGGAGGCAGGAGATGGTCCTCACTTTGAGACCAGCCTGCTCTACATTCTAAGTTCCAGGCCAGCCAGAGGAGATTCACGTGAGACATTATCTCTTGAAAGGTGTGGAAGTGGGAGCAGGGGGTGCCTAGTGAGATGACTCAGCAGTTAAGAGCACATGATGCTTCTCCTAGAGACACCTTCTGCTGTGGTGCTAAATATCACCACCACAAGCAACTTGAAGAGGAAAGGGTTTGTTTGGCTTACATGTCTGGATCACAGTCCATCACTGAGGGAAGCCAAGGCAAGAACTCAGGCAGAGAGGAACCTGGAGGTAGAAAATGCAGCAGACACCATGGAGGAGTGTGGCTTACCTATCTGTGCCCCTCCCCACTGATCCCAGCTTTCTTAAACCAACCAGAGCCACCCACAGTGAACTGAACCCTGCTAGGTCCATCAATCATTAATTAAGAAAATTCTCTATAGGCAACCACAGTGAGGCATTTTCTCAATTGAGGTTCCCTCTTCTCAGGTGACCTTAGCTTGTTTTAAGTTGACAAAGTAATCAAGACACTGTTCTTGCTGAGAACTGAAGGTTCAGTTCCCAGAACCCATATCAGGAAGTTCACAACTGTCTGTAACTCGGTTTGGTCTCTAAGAACAGTTACCTGTGTATAGTGAGTGAGCTTGTGTGTGTGTGTGTGTGTGTGTGTGTGTCCTTAAGTCTAAAACAAAAACAAACCAACCTCAAAAAACCAAAAACCAAAAACCAAACCAACAACATCAAAAAAGAAATAGGTGGGCTAGAGCGACAGTTCTGAAGTTAGGCTCTGCAGTTAGAAGCACAGACGGGCTGGACAGTGGGGTGCTCATGCCTTTAATCCCAGCACTCTGCAGAGGCAGTCAGATCTTTGAGAATTCAAGGCCAGTCTGGTCTACAGAGTGAGTTCCAGGACAGCCAGAGCTGTTACATAGAGTAACCCTGTCTCAAACAAAATACAAGCAAAAAGTGAAAAACTCCACAATTAATAGAAAATTAGCCTGAAAACATTCAACTTATCCTAAGTAATGTCGGAGTCAAGGGAAAGTTGGGGACACAGCTCAGTGATGCTTTGCTTTCCTAGCATGTGCAAAGCCCTGAATTCAATCCTCAGTATTTAAGAGTTAAGGGAGGAAGAAGTAACAGAAGATGGAGGAGAAAAGATTTATTTATTTACTTTGTGTATGAGTCTCTATCTGCACTTACAGCTGCATATCAGAAGAGGGCATCAGATCCCATTATAGATGGTTGGAAGCCACCACGCGGTTGTTGAACTCAGAACCTCTGGAAGAGCAGCTAGTGCTCTTAACTACTGAGCCATCTCTCCACCCCACTTTAGAGAAGCTCTTTAAACAGAAAGATAAACAACTCAAAATAGCTTCAGGAAGTCCTTGAAACTGACCAGATTCACTAGGTTCCTCCCTACCTCAGTAAGCAATAAATGCTGAGGGTCCCTTTCAGAGGGGTGAAGCTGAGCAGCAAAGACTCCGAGAGGAGGAAAGCTGCAAAGACCACTCTGACTCCAGACCAGTTGCTTGGGAGAAGCAGGAACCAGCTGAACTCCCTGGAAGAGGTTTAGAGCAACTGAGGCCTCTGGAAAGGTCCAACCTGTTCAGCTGCCTGCAGGCTGTGCAATGTGCTCTAGGTTCCCAGTTTTGTGAGCTGTCACCTAGCTGGGTTGGGCTTTGGTCATGCAGCTGTCTTTGAGTCGTTTCTGCTCCTGTAAGTAACCCCTCACCCATATTCCTGTAAGTAACACTAATAAAACCCAATGGTTCAACAAGTGGGACATTGGTGTTATCTATACTCTATACTGTCATAGGTTCCCAATCTGAGGCAGGTAGATGTGTTACTTTCTCCTAGGAAGAGTTTTGTTACACAACGTGGGATTAAAGGCATGCACCATGGTGCCCAGCTCTTGCTTCGTTTGAGCCCCCTGCTACGTACTAGGCCTTAAATATTGAGTCCTCTTACCATAGCCTCTCAAGTGGGCTCCCCCAACCTTCAGCTCTTGCTCCCAAGTTCCCACTTTCTAGGTTTCAAATACCTCAAAGGAAATATCTCTTGCTGCCATGGCTTTTCTGTCAGGGTCTTCCAGAGCCTAGACTGGGTCTCTACTTTCCTCCATGGTGCCTGCGTTAGGTGACTTGCAGGGGCTTATTCTCCTGACAGGACCATTCCCTTCTGTTTTCACAGCAGCAAATTTCAGATCTTGTGAGCTTATCTCTGGTGAACACAGAAAAGCATGCCTAGCGATCCTGAGCCTCTTCATCTCTCTGGTCTCCTCCTCCTCCTCTCCCTCATAATCTTTGTATCTATTGAGTATATTTGTGAGTTCTCTTCTCCAAGGTGTGGGTCCTAGGGATCAAACTCAGGTCATCAGGCTTTGCTACAAGTGCTCTTACTGACTGAGCATTTTTCAGGGTCTCTAAACTCTTATCTTCTGTTGTTTTTGGCTGTTTGGTTTTCTGGATAATGAGACAGGATCTTATGTATCCCAGGCTGCTCTTAAATTCTGTGGAAGTCCTGCCTGTGTGTGTCCTATGAGCTAGATCTCTGCATATGTCTTTGAGGGTTCTCTGGGCCTGTTCATGAGCCATGTATGTATACAGGTGTGAGTCTGTCTTTCTTTCTTTCTTTCTTTCTTCCCAGCTGCTGCCTAGAACAGTTGTCTGGAACTTTGTAAATGTCCCATTTCTAGACAGGAGTGATAGTATACACCTGTTTGATCCCAGGATTTGAGAGGCTAAGACAGGAAGAGGCTCAAAGTGAGTTTGTGGCAAGCCTGGGCTACATAGTGAGTTCAAGATCACCCTGGGCTATATAGCAAGACCTTGTTTCAAAACAAAACCAGAACAATGAGGAACTGAAGAAATAGCTCAGCAATTAAGAGCACACGTTACTCTTCCAGAGGACCCTGGTTTTGTCTTCAGCATCCAGGTGGGACACCTTACAGTCACCTACAACTCCATGCCAAGGAATCTGACTTCGTCTTCTGGCCTTGGAGGGACCCCACAACATATAAAAATGGAACTAAGAACAATCTATAAACTAACAACAATGTTGCTAGAGAGGTCGCTAGAACAATCTATAAACTAACAACAATGTTGCTAGAGAGATCGCTCTGTGGTTATAAACTTGCAGAGACCAGGCGCTCCTTTCCAAGGGGCTGATAACTACCTCACGACTCCAGGGCCAGAGGATGTAAGGCCGTCTACTGGTTTCCGAGGGCGTTCACATACTGTACACACACACACACACACACACACACACGTACATGTACATGCATGCACACGTGTGTTCACTAAAGTAAAATAAAACGAATCCTTTAAAAAGTCTCTTCTTTGTCTCTCATTGAACCCTTCCCCAAGACAGAGATCTTTGCCCCAGTCTCTTCCTGCAGTCTTTTGACTGTATTTCCTTGTGGTCCAAGAATCTTCCCCACAAATTGAACTTTGAATACTACTTGACAGGTATCAGTGCCCGTTCTTTCAGCTTCATGTTCTTATGAGAAAATAAATCCAAATAATTCTCCTCGTCATCTTTTTTTTTGACTCTCCCTTCTTAATCTTCTCAATTTCTACAGACAGCAGCTGCATGGCATGAATGAAGGAGAGGTCGAGCGAGTCCTTCTCAACCCATGAGTTCAGGCTTATTCTCCGGCTCCATCTTGGCCGCGGCTGTGGCTGACAGGGCCAGCAGCGGGTCGACAAGGAACCCACAGTCGCATCGGGACTCGGGGTAGTGGGCGCCAGCAGCGGTGGCGGGCCAGCGCCTCTCCTCTGAGCCCACCTTGGCCTCCCCGGGACCGGTGGCGACAGAGACCGGGTCAGACACACTGAGGAAAAGTTGCGCAAGGGCGGAGACCCCCAAATATGTCCATTTAAATATGGATCTGCATGTCTTCATTGATGTCTTTGGACCCTCATGTGAAGCTTATGCTCTTCTGGCCCATGCCATGGAAGAAGTCAAGAAATTTCTAATACCAGACATGATGGATGACATTTGTCAGGCGCAGTCTCTAGTATTGTCTTACTTGGAATTCCTGAACCCTCTCGTGGTTGTGGTTGTGGGATATCTGTGAGAGGATGAGGAGCTGCCCCTCCTCCTCCACTTGTTCCCAGAGGTCGAGGTGTTGGACCACCTAGAGGGGCTTTGGTTCGTGGAACCCCAGTGAGAGGCTCCATCACCAGGGGTGCCACCCCCACCTACTGTGAGGGTTGCTCCGACACCAAGAGCTCGGACAGCTGGTATTCAGAGACTATGGACATGATGATACATATGCAGAACAGAGTTACCAAGGCTAAGAAAGTTATCACAGCCAGAGTCCAGGGGAGGCAGAGCATTATGACTATGGACACGGGGCACTTCAAGATTCTTACAAAGCTTATGGACAAGATGCCTGGAATGGGACCAAGCCATCACTGAAGGCTCCTCCAGCTAGGCCAGTGAAGAGAGCATACAGAGCGCACCCATATGGACATTATTAAAAACAAACAGGAGGGGAAAATATCAGTTATGAGCAAAGTTGTTACTGATTTCTTGTATCCCAGGATTCCTGTTGCTTTACCCACAACAGACAAGTAATTGTCTAAGTGTTTTTCTTCGCGGTCCCTCTCTTTTTCCCACCTTCCTCCATTCTTAACTCTGCATTCTGGCTTCTGTATGTAGTATTTTAAAATGAGTTAAAATAGATTTAGGAATATCGAATTAATTTTTTTAAGTCTGTAGATGCAGTTTTTCTTTGTTGTTTAAATGTAAACAGTGTACTTTTTATAATTAAAAAAAAAGTCGAGTTAAAAAAATAAATAAATAAATCTCTTCTTTCTTTGAAAAAAGGTTGATATCTCTCCTGCTCAATGCCCTCCAACAAGAACCCTCACCCACCCTGGCCATCCCGACATTAACCTGCTCCTAGGGAGGACTGTAGGGCAGATCCTGGGTGAGGATGAGGACTGAGGTAACTGACTGATGGATGAAAGACTAGACTTAGTCAAGACTGTGTCACCCTCTGCAGCTCTTGCTCCACCCCCTGGGGTTGGGGACACACACGCAGTCAGAGCACCTGCCCCAGGATCTGTAGTATGGAAAAGGCTCCACCCTGGGGACTGGAGTTAACCAGACAGACAGATGCCTGCTGTCTGTTGGTGCAGTGCTGGGCACCCCTCACTTGAGATCTGTAAATCCTTATCCCATTTGCCCCTGGTGTCCTGTCCTGGGCATAATGGGAGCTGGGAGTGTGAAGGTCGGGTCACTGCATCTGAGCTCCTCTCTGCTTGGATTCCTGCCTTGGCAGTGAGTTGTCCTGGAGCCAGGCCTCTTGGGGGAGTCTGCTCTTCCTGTGCCAGGGCCCCATGCCCACCCTGCCTCTGCTTCCCACTTCCTCCTCAGTCTGAGTTGGCACAGTAGCCGCAGCACCTCCTCTTAGCACCTTCCAACTGGGCGCAGCCAAGTAGCACCCAGCCCACAGCAGCAGGCAGCTTGCAGCAGCCCGGAGCTGGCAGGCTTCCTACAGAGCCTGATCGTCTTCCCTCCAGCCTCACTTTCCAGTCTTCCACATCCTGCTGGTCTGAGAAGAGGCCCCCCTTCCTAGGCTCACCTGCACTGGGGCCCTCCCTGGGTTAGGGGTTCAGCTATGAATACGTCATCAGTCCTAGCTATGGTGAGCTCTGGGCCACCCTGGGCCAAATGGGTGTCCTTCGTAGGATGTCATCAGTCCAGGCTCCTGTGGGCAACTAATTCTGAGACAAAGTGAGTTTGCCTTCTAAATCCAGATGGGCTCTATGATATTCCGAAATGGCAGGGACACTTTTATTTGTTATCCCCAGGGCTTGGGGACTGTGTCACTTCAGAGCCTGTGATATCTTTGTAAGTGCAGCCCCCCCTGGGGTCCCTGATACTCTCTGGTCTGGGTTTTTCAGGTCACTGTGAGAAAACATGGGTCCTTGGGCTGCAGGAGACTGTGAGAGATGCCACATACAGGTCACACGTACTCTTGAGTTCTTAGGCTGAGCTCAGCTGTGTTCTAAGACTCTTGGATTTGCGCCCAAAGTGATGTCGCATGTCTCTGATCTCAGCAGTTAGGAGGCAGAGGCAGGTGGATCTCTATGGGTTGGGAGCCAGCCTGGTGTACATAGTGAGTTCCAAGCCTGTCAAGGCTACATAGTGAGACCCTGTCTCAAAACAAACAAACAACAACAAAAACCCAAAACAGAAAATACCCTCGAAACCAAAAAACTTATATTCATGTGAATCTCTGTGGGACTCTAGAGCCCAGCAAATGCCCAGGCCTGGGTGGGTTGGACCTTATACGCACCAATCAGGTTTCTGGAAATGTAGATTTAGCCCCACCTTCACCCCTCTGGGTCAGAGCGGGCTACGTCAACAAGGTTCTTTGTCAGTCCAGACCCAGGCAAGAACCCTAGTGACCCATTGCTATGAACTTCATGACACCCTAGCCATCACAGTGCCATGTTAGAGACCCTGTGGCACATGGGGATTGAGGTGTGCTCCCAGCAGCCCCAGATCCCCCTCTTCTCTATTGCTTTTTGGGCCCTCTATCTTGAGGCTTTGCCTCTAACTAACCTCCTGTTTCCTTGCCGAGTTGACCAATGGCATTGTACAGAATACAAGCACAAAGGGCTTTTGTCACCACCCTGAGCTCGGCTTTGGGGCTCTTCCTGACCCCCTCCTGCCAGCCTCCTGTCTCCGACCTCAGGCCACCCCAGCTGGAGGTTGCAACAGTATTTTTCCACAGGCACTGCTCTGCCTTGTACACGTTGGGAAGATAGATGCAAAATCTGTGTCTATATATACCTCCCCACCCCCGGACAGCGTGCGGCTCCTTCGCTAGGCTGTGGTCGTGCAGTCTGTCGCTGGTTAAGGCACTTCTCAGATTTGCGTGTTTAATATTTTATCCAGGAAGTACTCCTGGCTGGGTATGCTGGAAGGTGGTGTGAAGTTAACAGAATGTCAGGTCCCAGAATGGTTCCTTACAGCTCCTGGTGGTGGTGGGACAAACAGGTGGGGGGGTCTGGAGAATAGTGACGTCAGCTTCTGGATGCTTGTTAGAAGATTCAGCACTGGGGTCCCAAGGCAAGCAAGATGGCATTGGCGGGAGCCTATTGGATATGGGCTCCTGAAGGTAGCACAGAGAACATCCCTTTTTTGGGACACATAAGCAATGACAGAAGTGGCTTCTTTGGTCCAGCCATTCAACCAGGTCTTGGACAACTAACTGTTAGGGAAATCTCCAATGGGAAGAAGCCCTTGGAGACCATGAGGCAGTCACCCATCACCTAGGGCCACAGTACAGAGAACACAGGAAGAAGGAGTAGAGAGAGCTAGACCTGAGGGTCTGGTGCCTGCTGTGGCACATCGGAGTCCCTGAACCCTCTGGGATCCAGTGTGTGACAGGAGGGGGCATTAAGATTTAGCTTCCTCACAGGAGTGTTGGGGCAGAGAGCACCAGCTGCACAGAGAACTAAAGACAATCCCTCTGTTTCCACTACTCTGTGTATGACACAGGGTCTGGGGTGCGGGGAGAAGTGAGAAAGAGGAGGTTGTGGCCCAGGGGCAGATGGAAAAATCTGGAGATGGGAGGGGGTGGGGAGAAAACAGACAGACACTGGCTTTTCATTCTGACCCTTCTGAGACATGAAATGTCTGATTGTGCCTGGGTCCCGAGGGTGTGGTGCTTGGGGAAGCCCGTTCCATCCCCCAGCCCCCGGGGAACAAGATCCCCACACATCCCCACTGCTCCTGACAAGAATCAGACAGAAGAGAATTCTCAGGCAGTGGGGTGGGGTAAAACCCCCAGTCTGGATCTATCCCTTACTGAGTTTCAGAGATTTATCTCTGCAGGATTTTGAGACTCAGCTCTGATGGGAGGGACACCCTCCTATCCCAGACAGCATTTCCCCCAGGTGTTAAGTTGGAAAGTTCTTCCTGGTGTCTGGACCCCATTCTTGGTATTGCCAATTGAGTGTGACAGCCCCTGTTCTGCTTTGGAATGCAGTTGATCAAGGACCATCACTTCTGTCCTGAGCATCGCACTGTGACAGGGATGCCTGGAGGCTTGCTCTTCCCATCCTGTCTGTTCCGTACACACATACAGATCCCTTGGTTTTTAGGTACAGTGTTCTTTCTCTCCTCCTCATTCTGTTCCTATCTGTGGCAGGAGCTGGGCAGGAAGCTGAGAAAGCCACCAAACAGCCACCTCAAAGCAAACACACCATGCACTTGAGAGCAGACATGTTAGGAAGGGGAGTCTTGCTTATCCCTCATCTGGCTGAGTGGTTGGCAACTGCCCTTTGGGACTTTTGTCTACTTGGGACTTTTTAATCCAAAGAATGTGATACAGAAACTCAGAAATAAAACCAAGAAGGTCTGATCTGCTGGGCTGGCTCTATTCCTGCTGGCCCCTCCCGTCACCCCTGGGGGCTTCTAGGGATCCCTCAGAATTCCAGGGCAGCACTGGAAAAATGATGGTTGGCAAAGTTGCCTTTCTGAACTCTTGGGACCTACCTATGGAGGTAGGCATGGAGCCCACAGACCGACTGATGTCAACTGGGAGACAGACAGAAGGACAGAGGAAAGCACATAGCCTGGCTATGGGAACCCACATCTTTAATCCCAGCACACCAGAGTCAGAGTCGGAGGCAGTCAAATCTCTGTGAGGCCAGCCTGGTCTACAGAGCAAGTTCCAGGACAGCCTGGGCTATACAGAGAAACCCTGTCTTGAAAAAAAATGAAAGAATAAATAAATAAATAAATAATAACAGTATAGAACACTAAGTCCTTAGAACTAAACCCTCACTTAGCTCAAGGAGCATGCCTGCTCATGGCCTTAGACATCTGAGTGGTGGGTTTTTGTTTTAGTGCAGAGTTTCTTGTGTCCAGCCAGCTTCACACTTTCTATGTAGTTAAGGATGTACTTGATTTCTTGACCCTGCAGCCTCCACCTCCCCAGGGCTTACAGGTACATACCACTGTGTTTAGCTTGAATGGATGCTTTTTGGCTTCTTCCATATTAGGCCATGTCTGGGGACATGTTTATCTGTCACAGGTCAAGAGTTGCTACTCTCATGTTTCTAGTGAGCCAAGTCCAGGATACTGCTAAAGAAAGACGGAAAGTGTCCAGAGCTCTGAGGTTGGGAAAGCCTGGCTTAGATTCTAGAAGCCAGAGTCTTTATTGTTTATCCCACAGCCTGGAAGAATGCACCTAGACCTTAGAAGCAGTGAGCCCTTCTTGTCTTCTGCATCTGCCTCAGCCCTCTCGCCCAGTAGGTGCTTTACAATCATTTGTCAGATGAATATGAATATGCAATTAGATGAATC
Organism: Rhynchomys soricoides; assembly: GCA_019843965.1. Lineage (NCBI taxonomy): Eukaryota > Metazoa > Chordata > Mammalia > Rodentia > Muridae > Rhynchomys > Rhynchomys soricoides. The sequence continues at coordinate 358,867 of JADRCH010000113.1, forward strand.
ACCTCCATACAGTGGGTGGGGCTTCCCTTCCTATGAAGAGCCCTGCTGTCCTGGAGGGAGGCTCACTTCTGCTCAGTTACCAGACCTTCCCTTTGGGGTTCCTGACCCTGGCAACCCTGGGAGAAAGCTGGGGAGGGCTCACCCAAAAATGCCTGAGCTGTTGACTCAGAAATAACAGATGCTCATTCCCAACTCAATTTGCATCTCATTTACATACCACTTTGACTATGATTTGCATGCTGCTCCTTTAAAGGCAAAAGGCATGGATCTCCTGGCCTGTCTTGACTTTCTCTGTTCCTCGGGGACCACCCTCCGACTCCATCTCTATTTCTGCTCACTGGGAATAACCCCTTTTTGGTGAACTCTCAGTTGGCAAATTTTTTTACAGCTGAACTCAAAAGACTAGGGGTCCTGTTACCTACCCATCCTTTATGGTCAAAGCCTGATTCTGGGTGTTGCCACTCCACAAACCGTGTGGTATTGTGAGTTTCGTCATCTGTGAAAGGGAGGTTGTGATTTTTGGCTATGCAGTTACTATGGGGCTTGACCCAAAAGACTCTATTCTTGTGTTTTCCTAGACAGTCTTGCTATGTAGTCTAGGCTGTCCTTGAACTCTCTGTTCCTCTGCCCCGGCCTCCCATGTGCTGGGATTACAGGGCTACCCCACCATGTTTAGGCTGTGTTAAAGTGCCTGGCATATAAGCAGCAGGAATTGTTATTCTTCTCTGAACTTCCCTTATGCTCCTTCCATCTCGGGACACCTCAGGCACTCAGTGGCCAAGCCCTTCTATCCTTCTGGGCCTCTCATCTTTTCTCTCTGGGAACTCATGGTTTTCCACACTTAGAGCGGGCCAGAGACTCCCCATCCTCTCTCCAGAATGGAGACCACACCTAACATCTGCTGCAAGCTCTGCCCAGCTGTTCAAAGGTCATTCCAAAAGAGTGCTGTGATTGGGAGGATTCTGAAGCCAGAGCGTGTTACAGGCTTCATCACTGGCCACATCCCTAAAGGCAACGAGTCTGGGTGCTATGCTTATATCTTTGGAGTCTTCTGTCTATGTAGCTTAGGGTGGTCTTGAACTTACTAGGTAGCTCAATCTGACAATCTTTCTGTCTCTGTCTCTTGAATGCTGGGGGTCTGGCATGCGCTACCATGCCCAGGTAATATCGTGCTTTCTTTTCTTTGGGGGGGGTGTTTGGGGGTGTTTAAGGACAGGATTTCTCCACGTAACGCTTGCTGTTCTGGAACTTGCTCTGTAGACCAGGCTAGTGTTGAACTAGGAGATCTGACTGCCTCTCCTCCCGAACGCTGGGATCAAAAGTGTGCGCCAGCATCGCCTGGTTAATATTGTTCTTTCTAATGCTTCTTTCTGCAGAATTTCCTCCTTTGGTAAATGCTGCTGACATTTATCCAGTGTTCAAGCCCCAAACTCCGATGTGAATCTACCTCATCTCCTGCATTATGCCCAGCCGTGCAACACTTTACCTGCCAACTCAGTGGTTTAAATAGCAAACATTTACATGGGGCATGGTAGCGCCAGCCTGTGATAACTGGGGAGGTGGAAACAAGAGGACCAGGAGGTCAAAGTCATCCTCAGCTAAGTAGTGAGTCCCAAGACATACAGAGGATATGTCCTGGTCACTGCAGTCCTTGTTTTCAGAAACAGGAAGGAGGCTGGAGAGGATGGCTCAGGAGTTAAGAGCACTAGCTGTTCTTCCAGAGGTTCAAATCCCAGCCCATTGACAACTGTCTGCAACACCCATGCCCAGACATACATGCAGGCAAAAACACTGCACATAAAATTAAAATGAAATAAGTTTTCTTTTTTTATATTTTATATTGTATACATTTTATATTTTATAAAATTCTACATTTTAAATGTAGACTATATAAAATATATAATACGTATAATGTAGAATATATAATGAAGTAAGTGTTATGTATTCTACATTTATATATTTCTACATTTACTCTGTTCCATTCTTTTCTCCTTTTTTTTTTTTTAAAGATTTATCTGCTTATTTTATGTACATGAGTACTCTGTCTTCAGACACACCAGAAGAGGGCATCAGATCTCATTACAGATAGTTGTGAGCCACCATGTGGGTGCTGGGAATTGAACTCAGGTCCTCTGGAAGAGAAGCCAGTGCTCTGCTGAGCCATCTCTGGGCCCTCTCTGTTCCATTCTTTAGAAAAAGTCCTTGTGTCCAGCCATATCCAGAGGAGGCATCATGGTTTGAATGTAAAATGTCTCCTGCTAGCTTGTGTACAAGCTTGGTCTCCAGCTGGTGGCGCTGTGTGTGGGAGACTATGGGAACTTTTGCACCTAGGGCCCAGCCAGGGTCAGATCTTGAAGACTGTACCTTGTATTGCACCCTGGAGTTCCCCTTAGTGTGCTTCTAGCTTCCCTGCCCACAGAAAAGAACACAGAGCCTCGCAAGTGACGGACAAAGGCTCTACCACTGAGCTGCATCCTTAGCTTAAATAGCAACAAAAGCAAGAAACGGAGGGGCAGGTTTCAGTTGGTACAAAGCCCTGGGTTTGATTCCCGATATCACGTAAACCAGGTGTGGGGGTGGGCACCCAGCACCGGAGGTGAAAGCAGCAAGATCAGGATTACGAATCTGCTACACGTTGGCTATATACATCAAGTTCCAGGCCAGCCTGGGCTAGAATAGACCCTGTCTGAAACCAAACTACTGAAGGGAAGAGGGAAGGAGTGTGGAGATAACCAGTGGGAGCAAAGGTGCAGCGCACGCTGGAAAGAGGCTGACCCTCCCTTCCCATTGCTGCTTGGACAAGAAGTCTGAAGAACAATGGTGGCTACTGCATAGCGTTCGCCTAGCATGGTCAAGGACCTGAGTTCAATTGCAGTAGACAAGGAGGAAAGAACTATTTTTGCCAGGCAGAGGCAGGCAGATCTCTGAATTTGAGGCCAGCCAGGTCTACAGAGTTCCAGGACAGCCAGGACTACACAAAGAAACCCTGTCTTGAAATACAAAAACAAAACAAAACAACAAAAAAAACCAAACCTTAAAAAAGAAGTTTTCTTATCTGGAGGAACTGAAAGGCTTCCAGGAAGCATTTTCAAATCTTAACACTCAGAAGGTCCTCAGTGAAACCACCGCTGGCCTGATGCCCAGTCACGGAAGAGCTCGATCCATTGACATAACACCTGTGTCATCCGCTACCAAACATACTTCCAGTCTGCTTTCTAACGCTTTTCAAGTCAAGTCCAAGCAGCCAACCAAGGACCACAGATAAACGAGGAAAACTCCTTTGTAAGTGCCTGTCCTCAGGTTAAGATATGTCCCCAAGGTTGAAGGCTCTGGCCTCAGTCTCTGATACTATTGGGCGTGGTAGACCATTTAGAAGGTGGAGTCTAGTGAAGGGAAGTTAGCTCACTGTGGGTGTGGCCTTGATGGGGGGAAGAGGGGGTAGGGAGGTGGGGAGTGGTTGGGGTTGAGGGGTAACTAGCCCCCTCTGCCACATTCTCCTATGCTGTGTCATTACCAGCAACAGAGGATGGGGACCATAGGCTGAGCCAGAACAAACCTTCCCTCTTACTAAGTTGACTTATCGCAAGTATTTGTTATGGCAACGGAAAGCTAACTAACGCACCTGGCAGGCGGGGTATAGCTACCACAGACTTAGACCTGCTAGAAATATCTTGCACCTGTTAGAGGAAAAGCTTGAGGGGATATAAAAAGGAGGAGCCCGCCAGTCTTCAGACTCCCGCCAAAGAAGGAAAGGGCAGGAAGAGGAAGGAAAGGAGAGGAAAGGAAAGAAGGCCTTCCAGAAGAATCCCGGGCTCCAGTGAGGCTCCAAGAGTTTTAGCACAGAAACTGCCCACCGAAGGAGTCCCCACTGGGCACCGGTGTCCATTCCAAGTCCCCTGTTGTACTCAGTATAGGCTAGAGCTGTTTGGAGAAACAGTGACTTCAGCTCCCACACACGCTAGACCTGACCTGTAGATGCTGAGTGGGCCTGCCTCCAGGTGAGGGAGGGCCAGGTGGTGCTTCTCAGGGACAATCCAGTGACAGCCTACTCCTGGAGTGAAAGGGGAAACTGACAAAACGGGGGAAGGGAGAAACAAAAGGAAACAAGCCAAAATATATAAGAAGCTGGGTGGTAATCCCAGCATGGGGGCGGGGCGGGGGAAGCAGGTGGATCTCTGTGAGTTCAAAGCCAGCCTGGTCTACATAGTAAGTTCCAGGGTAACCAGGGCTACTCATAAGAGACCCTATCTCACGAAACCAAACCAAAACAACAAACCAACACAACAAACAAAAAGCAAAAATGAAAACAAACAGACAAACAAAAAACTCAAACCAAACAAACCAAAAACAAAACAAAGGGAAGAAGCTCAGGGTTTTCTTGGGCTGCATGGTGTGTTTCACGGTATACGTGAGACCCTAACTCAAAATGTTCACACAGCATACACACAGGGATAAGGAGAAAGGAAAAGGTTAAGTCAACAGAAACTACCCTTTAAAACTCTGAAAAGAAACCAAGGCAAGAGAAGACCCAGAGAATGGAGCACTCTCTTTTATGATTCCACTAAAAGGAATCATAAGGAACAGAAGAGCATAGAGCTTCCTGGAATTTAAACCAGCCTGGACGGAACAGGAAGTTAAAATTAATTAATTACTTAATTAATTAAGTAGGAAGGTTGTGGAGGAGATAAAACTAAGAATCACCCAGAGAGAAGCAGGAAAAGGCGGGCTGGTGAGACTCCTTGAATCTTTTAAGTCTTCACAGAGCACCCACTGCTTGGGGCATTCAGGCAAAGCTCTGTTCTGCAGTGAAGCTCCCAGAAGATGGGGTTCAGGGGGAGCCAGGCCTGCTGGCATACTCTTATAATGGCAGATTTAAGCAGTGGAGACAGTAGGATCAGAAGTACAAGGCTAGCCTCAGCTATCGAGTGAATTGGAGGACAGCCTGGGCTGCCTGAGACCACGTCTCAAAACAAACACATGAACAAATGAATTATCACAATGTAGATGGATTTCCAGTGTTAAACAGAGAGCTCCTGGGGGGGGGGGTGTTGGTGGTGAATACAGCAAAAGAGCAAGATAATGTCACAGAAAAGGGCTTTTAATCTCTAAAATAAATAGGCTGTTCTGCCTCTGTCCAAAATGAGTAACAAGAGGTGGGTTTATCTACCTTCCTGCTTGAGTCAACCACAAAAACAGGCAACATATATGGTGGTGGTGGTGTTTAGAGACAAGGTCTCATTAAGCCTAAACTTGGCCTTAAACTTGTTATTTAGTCCAGGGTGGCCTTGAATTCCGATGCCCCACCCCCATCTCCTTACCTCGCAAGAGCTGGGATTATAGGCATGCACTACCAAACCTAGCTGGGTTTTGGATTTGGTTGTTCTTTTTGACATGGAGGGGTCTTGTAATGTAGCCCAGGCTGGCCTCAAACTGGTGATCCTCTTGTATAAGCCTGGATCACCATGCTCAGCTCAATTGTGGGGTACAGATGCTAGGCTTCACTTCATGGTGTGTTTGCGTAGGTATGGATGACCACAAATTATCATAGCGGTCTGGCTTAAACAATGATGGCTGTCACAAGACTATGGACTACGTTTCCATGAGATTTCGAAGTTCTATTTTTAATCTTTATACTTAAGTTTATTGTCCATTTCAAATTGATTTGGGGATGCATTTAAAGTAAGAGCAGGGATTGAATTTTCTTTGTGAATATCCACTTATTCAACATTTATTGAAGGTTTGCCCATTCCTGTCTGGACTGCAGCTGTGTCTTTGTGTGAGCCAGGTGATACTGTGTGGATGGCTTTGTTTGAGAGTTCGATTCAGCACCGAGGGTCTAACTGCACCCTGAATGTATCTCTCACTATTGCTTTGCACACTCGTACAAAATTTTAAAAAACTGATTTATTTGCTCACTTTGCATTTTCGTATGAATTTGTTTTCTTTGGGGATGGAAAAATGGCTCAGTGTTTAAGAGCACATGCTGTTCTTGCAGAGGACCTGGATTCAGGTTCCTGCACCCACGTGGTAGTTCACAACCGTCTTTAACCCAATTCCAGGGGATCTAATGACCTTTTCTGACCTCTATGGGTCCATGCAAGCCAAACACACACACACACACACACACACACACACACACTATTAATAAATCTAAAAAGTCTTAAAATTTATTTCATTTCATAAAATATGGTTTTGGGTTTACCTTTCATTTTTGTTACTTTCCTTTCTGTGTGAAATTCATGTGTATACATGTATTTCTGTTTGTATATGTATGTATGCATGTATGTGTATGCATGTGTGTGTATCTGTGTGTTTGTATGTATGTGTATCTGTGTATGTGTATGTATGTATGCATGTATGTGCATCTGTGTATCTGTGTATATGTATGTATGTATGTGTGTATCTGCATCTGTATGTGTGTGTATCTGTGTGTATTTCCATGTATGTGTATCTGTGTATGTATCTGTGTGTGTATGCATGTATGTATATCTCTGTGTGTGGATCTGTGTAGATAGGCGCATGCTATGAAGTGAGTTCGGTGATCAGAGAACTTTCTGGAGCCATTTCTCTCCTTTCATCATTGGGTCCTATGGACTGAACTCAGGTCACCAGGCATGGTAACTGCCTTTACCTGCCGAGCAATCCTGTCAACTCTTGTTTTGATTTTTTAAGTAGCACAGCCTGGGATCAAACTCTTTTTGTTGTTGTTTCTTTGTTTTGTTCTGTTTTTGAGGCATGATCTTTCTACATAGCCATGGCTGTCCAGGAACTCACTATATAGACTGGGCTGGTCTCAGACTCACAGAGATCTACCTGCCTCTGCCTCCCAGGTGCTGGGAAAGTTTCAAACTTAAAACAAAACAAAACAAGAAGAAGAAGAAGAAGAAGAAGAAGAAGAAGAAGAAGAAGAAGAAGAAGAAGAA
>JADRCH010000113.1:365799-538086 GCA_019843965.1 Rhynchomys soricoides
AAGAAGAAGAAGAAGAAGAAGAAGAAGAAGAAGAAGAAGAAGAAGAAAAAAGAGGGGCAGTGGTGGCGCACGCCTTTAATCCCAGCACTTGGGAGGCAGAGGCAGGCGGAATTCTGTGAGAAGACAGCCTGGTCTACAGAGTGAGTTCCAGGACAGCCAGGGCTACACAGAGAAACCCTGTCTCAAAAAAACAAAAACAAACAAAAAACAAAAACCAAAAGTGTCAAACTCTCGATCCTCAGTCTCCAGAGTGCTAAGATTATAGACATACAATACCAAGTCCAGCCTCTATATACATTTACAGTTAAGCTGTTTAAGGTGGCTCCAGCCAATAATTGCACTAATTAGGATGATGAGGCAGGAGGATTACCACGAGTGTAAAATCAGTCTAATTACATAGTGAGTTCCTGGCCAGCCTAGGCTGCAATTCGAGATCCAATTTCAAAAACAAGCAAAATGGAGGGAGTGGTGGACACCTTTAATCCCAGCATTTAAGAGGCAGAGGCAGGTCGGTCTCTGAGTTTACACACTCAGGAGACTTATTTTCATTTGCAATGCTTATGGCCTTAGTTTAGGCTTGCTCCCCAACTTCTCTTATATTAACCCATTTATACTAATCTAAGCTCTGCCACATGGTTGGTTTCCTCTCTTTGTGTCATACACCTGACTTCCTCCTTGGTGGCGAGTCTTCCGGCGACTGACTTTCCCAGAGTTCCTCTCTCTGTGCTGGATGACCCACCCTCTAGTCTGTCTTCTCCTATAGGCCGTAGGCTTTTGATTTTGACCACATGGTTGGTTTCCTCTCCTTGTGTCATATACCTGACTTCCTCCTTGGTGGTGAGTCTTCCGGCGCCTGACTTTCCCAGAGTTCCTCTCTCTGTGCTGGATGACCCACCCTCTAGTCTGTCTTCTCCTATAGGCCGTAGGCTTTTGATTTTGACCAATCAGAAGGTGCCTTAGGCAGGTAAGGAAAAACAGAGACACATCTTAACACAGTGTACAAAAACAATACTCCAACATAGTGACTCCCCGTTTAAAGCAAAACAACACAACACCCAAATGCCAGGGAAATGGCACGAAAAGTGCTTGCCTTACAAGTCTGAAGTCATTAGTTCAGATCCCCAAATCTCGGCAGTACATAAGCAAGATGGCGTGTACTTCCAGTCCCTCCACCCCACCCTCTTACACCGCCTCCGCGCAGGCGAGATGGGAAACAGGTAGCTTCCCGGAGCTGGCTGGCCAGCTAGCTTAGCCCACTTGGGAACACTCCAGGCTCGTGAGAGATCCTGTTCCAAATAAACAAAAAAATAGAAAAGTATCTAAGAGTAGCGTCCAAGGTTGTCCTCTGGCCTACACACACACACACACACACACACACACACACACACACACGAACACAACGCATGTGCAAATAAATATATACAAAAATATAAAAACAAATGACGCCAGAGAGAGGGGTCAGCAAGTGAGGCTCTTGCCACCAAGCCAGAGGACTTGAGTTTGGGATCGCCAGGAAGTGTCTTAGCTCCTACTTTTCTATCGCATCGACAAAACTCCACGACTAGGGTAACTTACGTAAGAAAGCGTTTAGTCTGAGGTTCATGATTCCAGAGGGCAGCAGAGTCCATGACCATCATGTCCAGGAGCACAGAAACAGGCAAGCATGACTCTGGAGCAGCAGCTGACAGAAGCCATGAGGGAGACAGAAAGCTAACTGGGTGGGAATAGCTCTGGGTTTTAAAACCTCAAAGCCAGCTCCCGGTGACCTACCTCCTCCAGCAAGGCCACGCCTCCTAATCCCTCCCAGATAGTCAGCCCAACATCGGACAAAGCATTCAAATGTATGAATGCATGGGGACCTTTCTCACTCACACAACCCACAGGAGAGAACTGACTTTTGCAATTTGTCCTCTGACCTTGTGCACACACGTAAACACACACACACACACAGAGAACATAAATACATTAAAAAAATATGGTAGGCGAAGTGCTTGCTGATGGGAGCCTGATATGGCTGTCTCCTGAGAGGCTCTGCCAGAGCCTGACAAATACAGAGGCGGATGCTCGAAGCCAACCACTGGACTGAGCTCGGGGGTCCCTGATGGAAAAGTTGGGGAAAGGACTGAAGGAGCTGAGAGGGTTTGCAGTCCCATGGAGGGAGCAACAGTGTCAACAGGCTAGACCCCCCCCCCCCACCTCCCAGCTCCCGGGGACTGGACCTCCAACCAAAGAATATACATGGAGGGACCCATGGCACTGGCCACATATGTAGCAGAGGATGGCTTTGTTGGATATCAGTGGGAGGAATGTTCGATGCCCCAGTGTAGGGGAATGCCAGGGAGGGAAGAAGGGATGGGTTGGGTAGGGGAGCACCCTCATACAGGGAGAGGAAGGATGGGATACAGGGTTTCCGAAGGGGAGACCTGGAAAGGGGAAAATATTTGAAATGTAAATAAAGAAAATATCCAATAAAAAAATAAATATGGTAGCACTCAAAAAGGTGCACACATACACACAATAAATGTATTTTAAAAAGAAACAGAAAATAATTAAACTTATTTTTATATTATTATTATTACTATTTTGGCTCTTTGGTTTTTCATGACAGGGTTCTTTGTGTAACTGAGCCCTGGATGTCCTGGAATTCACTTTGTAGATCAGGCTTGCCTCAAAACACAGAGATCCTCCTGCCTCTGACTTCTGAGTGCTGGAGCTGGAATTAAAGCCATGGGCCACCATACTGACTTTATGCTTATTTAAACTGTATGTATGTATGCATGTATGTAGGCAGGCTTTCTCTGTGTAGCCCTGACTGTACTAGAACTATAGACCAGGCTGACCCCAAACTCACAGGGATCCATCTGCCTTTGCCTCCTGAGTGTGTGAGCCACCATGCTTGGCCTAAGAATTAGACTTTTGATCTGAGAAACGGTTTTCTAGGATGGTGATTGGTGTTGATTCAACTTATGAAAAATTAGGGGCAGAACTAATATTATCTTTGTTGTTTTTTAATATAGAGTCTTGTTTAAGAATGGTACTGTATGCCTGTGTACTAGTGCTGCCTTTTTAAAAGAAATATATTAATTTATTTAAATTAGGAAACATCTTTTTTTCATTAATTTTATGTCTTTATTCACTTGCATCCCAAACACAGCCCCTCCCTCCCCTCCAATCCCTCTCCGTATCACCCCCCTTGCTCCTCAGAAAGGGGGAAGCCCCCCCACTGGGTACCAACAGGCCCTCAGACGTCCAGTCCCAGCAGGACTAAGAGCACCCTCTCCCATGGAGGCCTCACCAGGCCGTCCAGCATGGTGAAGGCAATCCAATGGCAGGCCACAGAGTCAAAGACAGGTCCTGCTCCAATTGTTAGGGGACCCACATGAAGACCAAGCTGCACATCCGCTACAAATGTGTAGGGGGCCTAAATCCAGCCCCTGCATACTCTTTGGTTGGTGGTTCAATCTCTGTGAACCTCATGGGCTCAGGTTAGTTGATTCTGTAGGTCTTCCTGTGGAGACCAGAGGAGGGCGTCTTGAAACTGTAGTTAACAGGTTGCTGTGAGCCCATGTGGTTGTTGGGAATCAAACTTAGATCCCCTGGAAGAATGGACGGTGTTCTTAACTGTTGAGCCATCTCTCCAGTCCCTTTTCCTAAGATTTAATTTACTTTTAGTTCTGTATCTGTGTGGGATATGAGCATATGAATGCAGAGACCATGGGAGACAGAAGGCAGCGCCCGAATCCCTGGAGCTGGAGTTACAGACAGTTGTGAGCTGCCTCATGTGAATGCTGAGAACTGAACTCGGGTCCTCTGGCAGAGCAGTATGTGTCTTAACCGCTGAGCCATCTCTCCAGCCCTACATTAGCCATCTTGAGTCAGAAGTCCAATGCTAGGGCTTTACAGAGGAGCAGAGCCATCAAACACGAAGGGCAGGGAATAGCAATGATTTGATCAATCAATCTGAGCCAATGAGAGAAGAGAGCGGAGACTAAGGGAGCTGGGAGAGCATCTCTGCATCTGTGGATACGATGCTGAGGGAGACTGGGTGAGGAATATTTGAGTTAAAAGCATGGAGCACAGTTAAAGACATCAGGCCAGTGGTGACATCTCAATGAAAACGAGGCTGGAGAGAGTGGTCAGATAGACACTGAGGGTTACACAGTCAAATGTCTGGGACTTGGGAGTTTCCCAGGATGCACTGAGAACCAGATGAGAGGCCAGTGAACAGAGTTACCAGTGAGGATGCAGGAAAGGAACGGCTGAGTGGGATTCTAGAAGCAACAACTGGAGAGAGGCCAACTGTCTCCCCCTTCTCCTGCCTTTCCTCTTGTTCTCCTTCCTGGCTGTCTGGATCTTGCTCTTTAGACCAAGCTGGCCTCAGACTTGGAGATTCACTTGCCTCTGCCTCCTGAGAGCTGGGGTTAAAGGTGTGTGCCACCACCACCCAGCCTGATGTCACTTCTTCACCTGGAGGTTAGAGGTGAGATACACCAGGCAGCCACCCCTAGAACATCAATAGCCAAGGGGAGCTGCCAGGCCATAGAATAATCTTCTCCTCAGTTCTAGGAGCCCTTCCTCTTCCTCTGGATAAACTTGGGCAGTAGAGTATAGCAATGACCCCACTGCTCACAGACAAAAGTGTCCTCTGAACATCATGTGCCTACAACCTCCCTGAAGACACATCAAGTGCAGTTCTGTATGGAATTGGGGAGCTGTCCATTGGCTGTGAAAGGAGCAGCAGAGGCTATGGGTCCCAGAAAGACCAGGGAAGGGAAGTGGTATATACCATCATCATCAGCCTGGATGACAGATAGCCCACCACTGGCTGGAGAGATGTGGCCCGATGGGACACCAAAGCAAGGCGGGGCTGGGCTGCTCTCCCTGGGTTGAAGTGAGCCTGCTCATCAGAGTTGCCCACTGGTACCCTGTTTTTTGTTTGTTTTCATTTTTATTATTTTTTATTCGCTTCATATCCCAGTCACAGCCCCCTCCCTGCGCTCTTCCCAGTCCCACCCTTACAGATCCCTTCTCCATTGTCCCCTCCCTTTCTCTTCACAGAAGGGGAGCCCCTCCTCATTCCAGCCTGGGCATCCAGTCCCAGCCCATCTAGGCACACCCTCTCCCACTGAGGCCCAACCAGGCAGTCCAGGTAGAGAGAAGGGGATCCAATAGCAGGGAACGAAGACCGAGACAGCCCCCCTCCATTTTCTAGGGGAACCACATGAGCACCAAGCTGCACATCTGCTACAAATGTGTATGTAGGGGTCTAGGTCCTGCTCCTGCATGCTCCCTGGATGGTAGCCTAGGTGCTGTGAACCCCCATGGTCTCAGGTTAATTGACTCTGTGGGTCTTCTTGTGGTATCCTTGACCCCTCTGACTTGCTCACTTCTATCCCCCACTTTTCTACGAGACTCCCTAGGCTCTGTTCTGCCTGATGTTTGGCTGTGGGTCTCTGCATCTGCCTCCATCCGCTACTGGATCAAGCCCCTCAGGAGACAGTTTTGCTAGGCTCCTGTCTGCAAGCATAGCAGAGTATCATTAATAGTGTCAGGGGTTTGCTCTCTCCCATGGGATGGGTCTCAAGTTGGGGCAGTCATTGGTTGGCCATTTCCTCAGTCTCTGCTCTATCTTTATTCCTGCCCATCATGTAGGCAAGACAAATATTGGGTTGAAGGTTTTGTGGGTGGATGTCCCCCTCCCTCCTCTGGAGGTCCTGCCTGGCTACAGGAGGTGGCCATTTCAGTCTCTATATCCCCACTGTTAGGAATCAAAGCTAAGATCACCCCCTTTGTTTTTTGTTTGTTTTTTTAAAGACAGCCTTGGCTGTCCTTGATGTGTAGACCAGGCTGGCCCTGAACTCACAGAGATCCATCAACCCCTGCCTCCTACCTGCTGGGATTAAAGCATGCTCTACCATGCCGGCTATCTTATTTTCTTGATCTAGGAGACAGAGGCAGAGTGGCCTAATCTGAGGCTGCTCATATGTAGAGCTACAGTAAGAACATTTACCGTTCCGTGTCTCTATTCCTGGTCCATTCTTCAGGTCCCCCCTTAGCACCTGTTTCAGGAGAGCAGAAGCCCAGCCTGGTTCCCATGTGCATCCCATCACCAGCAAAACGGTCGTGCTCCTAGTAGGTGTTCAGCAAATACTTGTTTCTTGTTTGTTTTTTTGAGACAGGGTTTCTCTGTGTAGCCCTGACTGTCCTGGAACTCACTCTGTAGACCAGGCTGGCCTAGAACTCAGAAATCCGCCTGCCTCTGCCTCCCGAGTGCTGGGATTAAAGGCGTGCGCCACCACTGTCCGGCCTAGCAAATACTTGTTGAATGGTAAACCAATGGAAGAAATATGGCAAGCTGTAAATGCAATTTTAAAAGTGGCAGTTTTCTCTATCCCAGCTAGTTCCCAAATAAATGAGACTGAGACTATAAGATGTATTAATTAGCTTTAAGGCACAATAACTGGGTGGCCACTGTTCTAATCCTCTAAATTTGTCTGGTGTCCTCCCAGACAAAACCCCCAAGGTACCTGCGCTTTAGTATTGGTTTGGCTCTCTGGGCTTCAAGTATATTTCCATGACGTCTCTCCAGACCCCTTCCTTGTAGGATTCCCTGCTTCCTCCTCTCTCCCCTTCCCCGGGGCTGGTGGAAGTCCAGCCCTATTCTCTCTTCTGCCCAGCCATTGGCTGATCAGCTTTTATTGACAAGTCAGAGAATAAATAAGGAGCAATGTTTACACAAATTTGAAACAGGAGATACTTGGAATAAGTGCTACAATACCGAGTCCGATTACAACACAATGTGGGGGCAGAGAAATCAGCAGTCGAATAAGACAAGGATTATTTTTACACGGTGCACAAAAACCTTATGCCTACAGCAAGCAGCTTCTCTTCGTGTGTTCTCCCGTCTCTCCAGGCCCATTTTATGGATGAAAAGACTAGAGATCAGCTGGGCGGTGGAGGCACGCACTTTTAATCCCAGCATTCTATAGGCAAGGGCAGATGGATCTCTGAGTTTGAGGCCAGCCTGGTCTACAGAGTGAGTTTTAGGATAACCAGGGCTACACGAGAAAACCTGTCTCAAAAACAAAACAAAACAAAACCAAAAAAGACTGGAGGTCAAGGAGACCATATGCTTAGGGAGGAAGAGGACAGTTATTTTAGGGCAAAACAGACCTGAGTTGGAATCCTGTGGTAGAAATTTTAATCCCAATTCAGGGTTTCTACCTGGCCTTGATCATTCAGTTCCCGGATACTTACAATAAGCCTTAAACAGCATGAGCGCTGGGCAGATATCTACCCTCTATGCTGTTAGAATCTACTTTTCCGAGTGATTACTTATTATATTTCATCTGGGCTACTCTTAACTCCAAATGGCCATCCCTCAGGGCCTCGTTTTTTATGACTCGCCTAACCCACAGCCCACAGCGGATTCTCTCACCTCCTTTACTTTCCCCCGTTATGGTTCTCCTCTGACCGCCAAGGCCCAGGAAAACCCCTCCTGTCTGTTCTGCCCAGCTATTGGTTGCCGGCATCTTTATTCACCAAGTAGAAAAAAACTTGGGGGTAAGGTCACTTGGGTCTCCTGCCTGAGAGAGTACTCTCTCATCTCTGGGGCAACCGGGTCGTGAAGAAACAATATTAGCATTAGAATACAAGCAACACCAGGCCTACCCACTACAGAATCCTCCCTTGACTATAGGCAGCGTGCCCTTCGGTGGACTCTTGGCTTTTTCATCCAAGCGGCTGTCTTGGCGTTGCTCTGCAGCCCTGGAGGCCTGGGGCCGGGCAGAAATGAGGTAGAGATGAAAGCTGACTTTATCTAGTTACTTAAAGTGCTTTAAGAGGTGAAGGGGACACATAGACCTAAATTCTTAATCTGGAAACAGGGCTTGAACTTTTTTTTTTTTTTTTTTTTTTTTTTTTTTGAGATAGGGTCTCAGGTAGTCCAGGCTATCCTCAAATTTCCCAGGTAGCCAAGGATGAACTTGAACTCCTGATCTTCCTGTTTCTACCTCTCAGATGTCAAGCAGACCACCATGCCTGGCTGGACTTGAAAATTTTTTAATGGCTTTTTTTAAACCCCTATTTTATTTTTTAATATTTATTATTATTATTGTTGTGGTTGTTATTTGTGTGTGGACACATTGACACTATGATAGCAGTTGGTTCTCTCCTTCCACCATGAGACCCAGGGACTGAACTTAGGCTGGTTCATTTGCATGGCAAGGACTTTTGTATCCTGATCATCTTGCTGACCCTGGACTTGAACTTCTTAATCTTGTTTCCACATCAGTCCAGAGGAAGAAGTGTACCCATGGCATGGGCCTGTGGTCAGGACTAAATGAAGCCATTCATCAGAGCGTCCACCACAGGGCCTTAGGGAGCCCTAGCACCAAGGGCTCCCCTCTGCCAGCTTTTCCAGGAAAACCTCTTGAAATGCAGCCCCCATCCTGACCTTAGCCCTGGAAGACAGTAACTTTCTCACATCTCCACAGGGACCGTTTTGTTCACATAGATCTCCCTGTCCCCAGTCAGGATGGTGCCACTGCAGGCCACTTGGAGGAGGACAGGGTCTTGGTGACTGAACAAAGTTCCCTCCCCCAGATTTGCTTCTCCCTGGCTGTTGCCTCCTGCCCACAGCCATGTGCTCTGTCTGAATCATGTTACTTAAAAGCCTGGGGTGGGGGTAGCTGGAGAGATGGCGGCTCAGAGTGCTGACTGTTTTAGCATAGTTCGTGGTTCGTCACAACTGTCTGCAGCTCCAGGTTAGGGGATCCGATGCCTCTGAGGGTGCCTATAGGCACATGGTGCAAACACATTCACTCAGATATACACATAAAAGTAGATAAATATATTTTTTAAAATTCAAAGCCTCATAGCGGGAGTTTGTAGAATGTTTACTAGCATGCGTGAAGCCTTGAGTTCAAACCCCAGTACTGTGTAAGCCTGGTATGATGGCACAAGCCTGGAGCCTCAGCATTCAGGAGATGCAAGAGGACCAGAAGCCCAAGAGAAAATATCCAGTCCTCCATGCTTGGCAGTGGTGGTGCATGACTTTAATCCCAGCACTCAGGAGGCAGAGGCAGTCAAGGCCAGCCTGGTCTACAGAGCAAGTTCCAAGACAGTCAGGCCTACACAGGGAAATTGTTCTCAAAAAGTCAGAAAAAGAAAGAAAGAAAGAAAATCTGTCCTCACCCAATGATGTGAGGCCAATTATGTTTGAGGCCATCCTGGGCTACATAGTGATTTATGAATAGTATGAATTTCAGTGTCCAGAAAAAAAATCACAGCAAAACTGACGGCCAAAATAAATGAGTAAGCAAAGGTACTTGTTGTCAAGGCTGCTGACAACTGTGTCTCCAGTATTCACATGTAGCTGTCTGATGAAAGGTCTCCTCCCATTAAGATGTCTTCTGAGGGCTGGTGGAGAGATGGCTCAGTGGTTAAGATCACTGATTGCTCTTCCAGAGGTCCTGTGTTCAATTCCCAGCAACCACATGGTGGCTCCCAACCATCTGTAATGGGAGCCATCTGTAATGGGATCAGATGCTCTCTTCTAGTGTTGTCTTGTCAAGAGAGTGACAGTGTACTCACATATTTAAAATAAATAAGTCTTAAAGAAAAAAATCTTGGTTTTGTTTGTTTGTTTTTAAAAAACAAAACAGTCCTCTGAGCGCCATGTACTTGAACCTCTCACCCCACCCCCAAATAAATAAATAAATAAATGCATATAAAATTTCTTTTAGAGACTTCGTGAGTGTACCTGTAAGGCACACCCAAGCTCCTAGCTGGACACACACACACACACACACACACACACACACACACACACACACAGCTTCTCCCAGGCTCCTCTGTCCTCACCTGCCTCTCCGGCTGGCATTCATTGGCCTGTATGCCCTAGCCCTGCTGACTCCTGCACACCCCAGGGGCCCAGGCTTTTCCATTGTGCTCCCTGCTAGGGACATGCGCTCATCCTTTGCGGAGGAGAATCTTGCCTGCCTTCTACAACCCAGCCACCTGGCCCCTTCCCTAAGGACTGTGTCCTCTTCCCTCCGTGCCCCACCATCGCGGTGACGCCCCAGGACCCAGCTGTTCCACTCCTGTTCCCCTGGAACTTGTATAGACACGACTGGATTCCTGTCCTTCCCATCCTGACTACAGGGTGCTTGCACAGTGTCCGCTGGAGCCCCTGGTGACTTCCCACAGCCTCTATCTGGGCTCTGAGCCCCAGAGGCAGCAGGTGTAGCCTCCTCCGGCGGGAAGCCTGTGGCTCCACCCAGCTTGGCGGCGCGAGAAGCTTTAGTGCAGATGGGGATGTCGAAAATATCTGTGACATATTCCAAACTGGCCTACTTTCCTATCACGAGAGTCTGAGATAGAGATGGGCGAGGGCAAGGGAGATGGGAGTTTGGGATTTGCCCCTCCCTCGCCAGCACAGGTGTTAGACAGGAGACAGGAGACTCTAGGTTTCCCCGCAGGCTCCTCTCTTCGGGCTTTGTGCCTGGGCTGTCTGTCGGGAGGTGAGTGGCACCGTGAAGCAGAGGTATACTGGGCTTGAAGTAGTGGATAGAAGGACAAAGGAAAGAGTCCTCGGTCGTGTC
The DNA here is from genome assembly GCA_019843965.1 of Rhynchomys soricoides. Classification (NCBI taxonomy): domain Eukaryota; kingdom Metazoa; phylum Chordata; class Mammalia; order Rodentia; family Muridae; genus Rhynchomys; species Rhynchomys soricoides. The sequence goes on from JADRCH010000113.1 coordinate 376,404, forward strand.
AAAAGCTTCCAGTTCTGCAGGAGGGCACACTGGCAGGCCTCTCATTGGATACGGGGACGGGGACAAGGCCAGCGCTCAAGTCTTTGCTGTCCTGTGCCTCCTTGGACAGGCCTTGAACCTCTCTGGGTTTCTGGTTGTTGTTTTGTTTTGTTTTTGTTTTTAGCCAGTAAATGAATTACTCATAATTCTTGCTTTCTGCAAGCAGTGGTGGTGAATGGCTTTGGGGACGCCAAATTTCTGGGGCTCGCTTTCCTTAACCCAGCCCTTGACCTTTTCCCAGAGGACTTCTAGGGCAGCGTTAGCGATCACCTACCTGTTCCTGGGCTCTGTCTCCCAGCGGGCCTAGCTGGGCCTCTACCCTTAATCCTCAGCTTAATGAGCTCCTTGCAAAGAGTCCTCCAGAGTCCCCCCCCTGCTGCTGCCTCGGCATCACTGCTCCTGTGCGCTGCTGGGAAGTTCACACTCAGAGCTAATTTCAGTCTCTCTTGCTGACATGAAAGCCCTTGGGTGTTCTGCTTGCCTCCTTCCCACACGAGGCAATTGTTATTTTAGTTTCTCTCTTTGCAGGAGAGATGAGCCCTCTGCTGTTTCTCAGGGTGGGCAGGATCCTAGAGGCTTTTTTTCCCTTCTAGTTCTCATGAAGCTCCCCCTCCCAGCTTCATGATGTAGGTGTTCCCCAAAGAAAGGTTGGGGCAGGCACAAGGCCCCGGGTTCAAGCCGTAGCTTTGTTCCTAAAAAATCCATGTGATAAGGCTGGAGAGAGATGGCTCAACCGTTAAGAGCACTGGCTGCTCTTACAGAGGACACAGGTTTGGGTCCCGGCACCCATACAACAGCTCACAATTGTCTGTAGCTCCAGTTCCAGGGCTTTCAACAGCTTTTTCTGACCTCCTTGGGCACCAGGTACTCAAACGTTACACAGACGCATGCAGGCAAAACTCTCATATATGTAAAAGAAAATTTGTATTTTTTCAATTTTTGAGATTATAATGTAATCACAGCAGCTCTTCTTTCTCGTTTCTCTCTCCACACCCTCCCATATATACTGCTCTTGCTCCCTTTATAATTGTTATCACATGTATGTTTGTTGTATGTTTACATACATGCACACACACACACACACACACACAAGTTCCTAAATAGAACTTATTCTTCTATATAATGTAAGTATATACGTTTTCAGGGATAACCAATTGATGTGCTCTTCCCTGAGGAAGACTCTTTCTCCCTCAAATAGATTTTTTAAAAAGTCCATATACTAAGCTGGGCAGTGGTGGCGCATGCCTTTAATCCCAGCACTTGGAAGGCAGAGGCAGGAGGATCTCTGAGTTCGAGACCAGCCTGGTCTACAGAGCGAGTTCCAGGATAGCCAAGGCTACACAGAGAAACCCTGTCTTGGAAAAAAAGAAAGAGAGAGAGAGAGAGAGAGAGAGAGAGAGAGAGAGAGAGAGAGAGGGATATCATGGATCCATAGCCTCCAACCTTCTTCTGTTTTCTCACTTAGCCTTCTAGCTGTGCGCTAGTTGGAGAAACTGGAGGAGAGAGAGGCCTCAGTGGAATTCAAAGAAAATAGAAAAAGAGAAAAAAGATCATATACTAAAGGCTTGGTTTCTAGGGTGCTCCTACTGGGAGATGGTGGCTTCTTTAGGAGGTAGGTGATTAAGCCATTGGAGGCTTGTCCTTGAGGGCATCATGGGGCCCTAGCTCTTTCTCTTCCCTTTGCTCTCTGGCTCATGTTGTCCAGAAGCAGTTTTGTTCCATACGTGCTCCCACCATGATGCACTGCTTCATCCTGTGCTCAGCGCAGCCACCCGATCATAGAGTGCATCCTGTAACACCCCCCCCCCCCCCCACACACACAATGTTTCTCTGTGCAGCCCTGGCTATCCTGGAACTCACTCTGCAGACCAGGCTGGTCTCGAACTCAGACATACGCCTGCCTCTGCCTCCCTAGTGCTGGGATTAAAAGAATCCACACCACACCATGGTCCGGCCTGGCTACCCTTTTCTTTTTATAACTTAATGAGCTCAGATGTTTTGTGACAGAGATGGAAAGCTGACTCTCACAGCTTTGATTCCACCAAGACCTTTCTTTCCCTTTCTTTCTTCAACTAGTGCTCAGCTAGAACGCTAAGTGAGCAGAGGAAGATTTGTTGTCATGAATCCATGATCAAGACAAAAACAGAGATCATGATTCATACTTAAGTTTTCTGAACTGAAGATGTAGCTCAGTGGTAGAGCACTTACTTCAGTACCACAAAAGTAAATAAAGTGAACCAACACTGGCCTTGGTGGCTCATACCTTTAATCCCAGCACTTTGTAGACAGAGGCAGGAGGATATCTATGAATTCAAGACTAGCCTGGTCTACATATGGAGTTCCAGGCCAGTCAGGGCTGCATAGTGAGATCTTGTCTCAAACAAAACAAAGCAAAAGGAAACAACAGTATAGTATAACTTAAAATGGAAGAGACTCGCCTTCCACCTCCAGCCCTTGTACCTTACAGATTTGGTCCACAGATACGCCTTACCTGCTCCAGGTAGAATCACGTGACTGCCAGGCTTTTCCCTGTGCCGGAGGCAGCTGGAACATCTGTCAAGCAGCCCCTCACCTGTACTGACACAGTAAAAGCTCCACTGTGAGCTGCCCGTGTGCATCCTGTCATTGTGTGGCTGACAAGGTGCAATGGTGACAGAAGTGAATCCCTGCAAAGCTCAGAATTCGCTACTTCCAGGGCAGGATTAGGTGGCTGCAGACAGGCGAGGCAGAGAAAACGACTTTTCACTTTAAATTTTTTTAAATGTTTAAATTTTTCTCATTAATTAATAAATTTTTTGATCCAGAGTCTCACTTTGTAGCCACAGCTGGGCTGGAACTCACTATGTAGCTGAGCGTGGCCTTGAACTTCTGATCCTCTGGCCTCTACAACTCCCATGCTAAAGCTGCAAGTATGTGGTCTCTCTTTTCACTATTTGCATCTTGTATCACACACCACATGCCAACACGATTTCCTATTCAACAAACATGAAAAAAAAATCAACTCCCCAAACCTGCAGTTCTTAATATTTTATATATCACTATATTTGTTCCCAGTCATATACTAACAGTTATTGCTGAGAGAGGCAGACTTCAGAAAAGGGAAGGGGTCATGACACCAGGGCTAGGGCAGAGAATGTGACAGACTCAGCATGAAAGGACCCAGGAGGGGTCAGAGCAGGACAGCAGCATAGTCAGAATCCACCTAGCACAGTACAGATGCTCTAGGGAGTGAAGAGGCCAGAAGGCCCAGAGGAGCAAAGCTCTGACCACCTAAAGCCAGAGGGATGGCAACAAGAAAGCTAAAAAAAAAAATACCAGGGGGCTGGTGAGATGGCTCAGTGGTCAAGAGCACTGTCTACTCTTCCAGAGGTCCTGAGTTCAATTCCCAGCACCCACATCGTGGCTCACAACCATCTCTAACTCCAGGGCCAGGACATCTGATGTCCTTTTCAGACTTCCAAGGGCACCAGGGACATATGTGCACAAAAATACATGAAATGAAGGTGAAACCCATACATATAAAACAAACCTTTAAAAAGAAAAAAAAACAAGACCGCTAAGTGAGTTTTTCAAGAGCCCAGGAGGGAATTTTAGCTAGAATTTCTTGGTGTGTGGTTTTGAGGAGTGAGTGGGCTCTGGAAGGGCTTCCTGGAGGAAATGGAATCCTAGCTGGCCTCAGAGTACCTAGCTGGCCTATAGGTGCAGAGGAAGGAAAAGAAAATGCCCCACTCGGGAACAGTACTAGGTAAAGGCCTGGACAGTGAAGGGAAGGTACAGGATGTGTGTCATGTTCCACGCTGCAAGAAGCAATCAAAGATAAAGTTGGCCAGATTAGGCCAGATCCTGTAGGGTGGGGCTTCAGGGCCTGGGATTGCTCCATCCAGGCCAGCTGCATTCCCCTGGCTATTTTACCTTTGTTCTTAGGATTGCCTATAAAGCAGGGCTCCTTAGACCTACTTAGGTCCAGTTAATTCTCTTGAGTGCTTACAGAACACACGGAAACACTGAAATACTTATTTAGATTTACTTATTTAGATACTGCTTTATTATTATTTATTTATTTATGACAAGGTTTCATGTAGCCCAGGCTGGCTTCCAGCTTGCTATATAGCCAAGGATGATTTACAACTCCTGATAATTCCGCCTCTACTTCCCAAGCGCATAGAATCTACCCATTGCCACACACGCACACACACACACACACACACACACACACAGAAGAACAAAAGTTTAAAAGGTTTTTGTTTGTTTGTTTGTTTGTTGTTGTTTTTTCAAGACAGGGTTTCTCTGTGTAGCCTCTGCCTCCCAAGTGCTGGAATTAAAGGCATGCGCCACCACTGCCTGCCTCAAAAGTTAAAAGGTAATAAATAGGTAGGAGCTAGAAAAATAATTCAGTGGTTAGGAGCATTGGCTGCTCTTCTAGATGACCTGGGTTCAATTCCCAGCACCCACATGGCAGCTCACAACTTCCTGTAACTCCAGTTTCAGAGGATCCAATACCTTTATACAGGTACACATGCATGCAAAACACCAATGAACGTAAAATAAAAATAAATAAAATCATTTTTCAAGTATAAAATAAAGGCTTTTGCAGACACAGATGAAGAGCTGGATGGGTGAGGCATGGGTAGGGCCCAGAACGCCCACATACGCTTCTTGAGCCACCCTTCAGCAACTTCCACATGTCTGCTATCCAGAAGCTCCCCAAACCCTGTCCAGTCCTTCTGGGTTTTCATGGAGATTTCATTGCATAACTGTGATTGCAGGAGGGAAGCCTGACACTCACAACCTGAATCCGGAAGCTTCCAGAATGCGGAGGTCTGATGACCTGCTTTTAGGCCAGTGTTAAGACAGAGAGCTACTCTAGGGCTGAGTGAAGGTGACGAAGGTCAGAGTTGCTGCTTGAAGTTACCATGGGAAAGGAAGGAAGCTCTAGCTTGTATGGCCTGCCTTGAGGACCCAAGGTATGAGGCAGGAACAAGGGCAAAATCCAGGACGACAACACACACACACACACACACAGAGAGAGAGAGAGAGAGAGAGAGAGAGAGAGCCACACAGAGCTTTTCAAACTGTTTGTGATAAAAGGATCTTGCTTTTCAAGTTTCCAAATGGCTGCACATCATGTTTCTGTGAAACACAGCAAAACCAGTCATGTGCTTCAATGTCAACCACTGTCATGTTTTTTCAAGGTTATTCTTTGTTTCTGTCTTCTTCATCAACTGCAGCTAAGCCAGACCTGCCCCACAGACCTCACTGAGTGGCTGTGCCCTAGGGGTTCCTGAGGGCCTGGGTATTTGTTGTAGATGAGCATGCATATCCATTTGTCTGCAAAGGGGTTGAGAGAAAAGCGTGTGTCAGAACCTCAGAAGGATGAGAGTCTCCAAATCCCTTCTGTGGAGGGTGTGGGAGTGGAAGCATCTATGGGGGGAACAATGTCCGGATCATTCTGGAAGGCCTTGTACCTCCAGCTCCCCAGCAGCTAGTCCTGGGCCTAACACCTGAGAAAGGACAGAAATTATGAGCTATGTGAAATTCCAGAGAACAGAGGTTTTAGCTTGGTGGCCATCAAAATAATCAGAGCGTTTGTTTGTTTGCTTGTTCGAGGCTGGTTTTTCTGTATAGCCGTTGCTATCCTGGAACTCACTCTGTAAACCAGCCTGGTCTCGAACTCAGAGATCCACCTGCCTCTCCCTCCTGAATGCTGGGATTAAAGGTGTGCACCACCGCTGCTAAATTGTTGGGTTTGGTTTTTGGTTTATAGCACTGGGAATAATATCTGGGCTCTCGAATGTGCTGGACAAACACTCCACACACAGCCTTTTAAATTTTTCTTTTTGTTAATTTTGAAGAGCTTGGCATGGTGGTGCATACCTGTAATCCTAGCTAGCACTTGGGAGGAGAAGGCAGGAGGATTAGAAGTTCAAGGTCACCCTCAGCTACATAGTGAATTTGAGGCCATCTGGGGCTATATGAGACTTACTCTGAAAGAAAAAAATCTAAAAACTGTTTTTTTACATTTATTTCTTTGTGTGTGTGTGTGGGGCAATGTCTTACTGGTTAAAGCTACTTGCCATTTTTTCAGAGGACTTGAGTTCAATTCCCAACATCTACACAGAGGCTCACAACTGTGTGTAACTCCAGTTCTAGGGGATCTAATACTCTCTTGTGAGTTCTACTCACACTAGGCAAAACACACATGCACATAAAATATTTTTATTAACAACAACAACAACAAAATATGTTAGTGATGGCCATGCCTTTAATCTCAGCATAAGAGAGCAGGCAGATCTCCGAGTTCGAGGCCAGCCTGGTCTATAGAGCAAGTTCTAAGACAGACAGGATTACACGGGGAAACCCTGTCTCCAAAACCAAAAAAAACCAGACAGTCTTGTCTTGCTTAATTGTCCAGGTTGACCACCAGGTATAGCTCTTACCTTAGCCTTCTAAGTGTCTGGGATTACAAGTGTGTGTGCTACCATGCCAGAGGGCCTTTTAAAAATCAATTTAATTGTAACTTTAAAACTTTTACTGTGATTTTGGATTTATTTTAGCTTGTGTGTGTGTGGGTGGGTCTGAGTGTGTCTGTGTATTGTACGCATGAAGGTGCCTGTGGAGACAGAAGAGGGCATCAGATCCCCAGGTGCTGGAATTCCAGGTAATTTTGTCACCTTGTGGGAGTTGGGAATCAAACCCAAGTCTCCTTCGAGAGCAGTAAGTGCTTGAAACAGCTGAGCCAGTTCTCCAGCCCTCTTTTGTTTGTTGTGTGTTTATGAGTGTATGTTTATGTGTGACCTCAGTGCATGTGTGAGAGTCAGAGAACATCTGTTCTCTTCTACCATGTCCATCCCCGGGACCAAACTCAGGTGGTCAGGTTTGGTAGCAACCACTTTTACTACTGGGCTACCTCAAAGGCCCAATAAGTTCTTAAAGCTATCTTAAAAACACAAGATAAGGATGTGTGCAGTAGGCCTGGTGGTGGGCCAGATGGCACAAGGATAGCTGAAATTCCAAGCTGAGCTTCTCAATGCAGATCCATACCTGCCACCTGCTTGGGAAGGCAGCAGGTCCTGGAAGGGAGCCCCTCACCCCACTCCCACCCCCACCCGGGGAATGGGAGCCTGGTGAAGGAGAAGTCTTTGGGAGAGACTACCTAGCTGCAGAAATCAGCATCCTGGGGCATTCAGCCATCATCTTGAGACTTCAGAGCAGGTGTTTGGTGCCCCTGGGCATCAGAGAAGGTTGTGACATGTGGGAACAAATGCTTGTTTCCAAAGAAGGTAAAAGAAATGTTGGGAGGGACTGGAGAAATGGTTCACTGGTTAAGAGCACTGACTGCTCTTCCAGAGGTCCTGAGTTCAATTCCCAGCAACCACATGGTGGCTCACAGCCATCTGTAATGGGATCTGATGCCCTCTTCTGGTGTGTCTGAAGATAGCAACAATGTATTCACATACATAAAATATAATAAATATTTCTTTAAAAGAAAGAAAAGAAATGTTGGAGGCAGAGGAAGGTGGATCTCTGAGCTCTAGGCCAACTTGGTCTACAGAGAGAGAGAGAGAGAGAGAGAGAGAGAGACTCATGTGCTCATGTGGCTCATGCTGGTCTTGAACTCACTATGTAGCCAATGTGACCCTGAATTCCTCATGTTCTTGCTTCTTGCTTCTCCTAAGTGCTGGGATCACAGGTGTATTCTACCACAGCTGACTGTCTTTTCATTTTTTATTGAGGTGAAATTCACAGAACATAAAACCAGGCACTCTAAAGTAAACAGCTGCCAGGGTCAGGGGAGATAAAAAGAACCCAGAAGGGAGTTCTAGGCAAACCCTGCTTCCACTGTTTCCCAACCCAGGGAAGCCAGACCCATTTGGCCACTGTCCCCACATCTGCCTTCCCACAAGCCTGTCTGTAGGTAACACCCACTGTGAATCGTTCAAGTAGAGGGGATCATACAACATGCAACTATGGTGGTGCCTGGCTCCTTCCCCTTAGCCTGGGTGCTCCAGGCTCAGCCAACTTCATTCCTCTTTAGGGTGGAACAGAGATTCTGTTGCAGAGACATAGCATGACTTGTTTATCTGCTCGCCCACCAGAAGGCCGGAAGACACTGGGTTGTCGGATCATGCAGTCGTTTTATGCCAAGGGAATGGCCACGTGACTTTCCATTCATGGCTACTGAACTGTTTTCATTCCCACCAGCAATGTCCAAGAGGCTCATCTACCTTCATTACCAAGCAAGTGATGGCCAGGACCTCGGAGGTGAAGGAGAGATCTCCAGGGGCTAGCTAGTATTCCTGAACTAGGTCAGTAGCTCCGCCCCATTCCCTCATCAGGCCACAGGCTTATCAGGTTGGCCCTGAGGCCCCAGTAAGATACTGACTAGACTGGGGAAGAGTTCATTTCATTCACTCATCAAGACATAAGGACCAGACAGTCGGATCTAGAACCCAAAGCCAGGCTAGGTGTGATCCTCCAGGAGCCGAGTCCGTGGCCCACCTGACACCATTGGCTCAGGTCAGAAACAGGCTGCCTTCCTGTTCTTCCTTCCCTGGACCCCTTTTCTCCTCTTACCACATCCTTTGTCTCCTCCCCTCTGCCCCTGCCTCCTCACTCTTCTGTTCTGCATCCTCTTCTGTGGCTCCTCCTCTCTATCTCCCTCCCATTAAAATTCATCTACCCCCTTCCCCATGGTAATTCAGTCATTTCTTTCTTTCTTCCTTTCTTCTATTTTTATTTTATTTTATTTTTTTTTTTTTGGTTTTTCGAGACAGGGTTTCTCTGTAGAGCCCTGGCTGTCCTGGAACTCAGTCTGTAGACCAGGCTGGCCTTGAACTCAGAAATCCGCCTGCCTCTGCCTCCCAAGTGCTGGGATTAAAGGTGTGTGCCACCACTGCCCGGCTAGCTCTTTCTTTTTATTGCCAAGGTCTTATTGTGTATTCCAGGCTGCCCTCAAACTAATTGCTTAGCTCAGTTTGGCCTTAAGCCCTTGGTAAGTCTTCCTCAGCCTCCTGTTATGAAACTGAGGGACAGAGTGAGGGTAGAAAGTTTATGGCTGCAGAGCCAGGACACCCTCCCCCCCCCACACCATCTAGGCCCCAGGAGGCCCCCCTGAGAGGGGAGGTCTTGAGAAGTCTCTTCCCTTGTTGCTTGTAGAGCAGTACTCCAGCATCAGAAAGCATGAACCTGACACACAGCGGGGTTTGGGAGACCCACCAGTCTCTCAGTGTGGAGGGTAAAAGGTTAGGAAGGCAGGAATGACCAAGGATGCTCAGGGCAGCAGGAAATTGTCTTGGTGGTGTTAGGAACACAGAAGGGATTCAATTTGCCAGAGCTAGGAAGGCCTCTTAGGCACTCCCCACGTGGGCCCGACCCTGCCAGGACTTGCCTCTGTGGGCAAAGCCCTAAGCTGGGAGAGCCAGGAGGCAATCACCACCCACTAGCCCTGCAAGTGTGTTCCTGGACCTGAGGCAGGCGCACTTCTTGGGAGCTTGCTAGAAATGCACATCTCTTCTAATTTGTGGACTCTGAAACTTGGGGGACAATGCCTTTTTTCCAACAAGACCCTCGCAAGCTCTGTTTTTCCATTTAGTTTGCAGGGACCTCTTTTAATAAGGGAGATGCAGCATCAGCCTCAAGGAGTTCCCAGTCTGTAGGGAGAGCTTCAGTTCCTTGCTAAGGAACCAGGAATCCAGAGCCTGGGGCTCTGAGAATGTTGCCCACTCCACTGTGGGGGCTGGGAGGGCAGGTGGTGGCTGAGGGTCTGGGAAGGGGGCACCTCAACGAACCCCTCCATTTTCCCCCTCCATTCTTCCAAAAGCAGTTTGATGTGCTAATGAAGGCATGAATTATTGAGCACCATTTGCATTCGTTACAATAACAGGCAGGGGAGGGGGACCTGAGGGAATTGAGAGAGTCTTTTGAAATTTACTGCCACTTACTGCTCTCCTGCGGAGCAGGGGTGAGGATGAAGATGGAGCGGTGTGAGGAGAAACCTCCTGGGCTTAGGTTCCCTAGATAAGCCTGGCTGGGGGGACAGCACCTTCCTCCTCAGCTGCCCTGCCACCTTCTATCTCAATGCACGGTCACCACTTTGGGGGTTTGGCTTTGTGTGTGGCTCTATGGGACTCAAGAAAAGCCCTGGTCAGACAAATTGGGAGGGGGCAGTTTGGGGGTCAGCCTTGATTTCCGCCTAACCCTCTTTCTTCTGCTGGCCCTTGGAGCTCCTTTGCTCCTTCTTGCCCAGATGTTTGCCCAGGTGCCAAGCCGCTGCTACAGTGTCTTGGGGAAGAGGAAGGAAGGATGAGAACTGTCCACTTGAGGGAGGTCATTCTCTCTCTCTCTCTCTCTCTCTCTCTCTCTCTCTCTCCTTTTTGTGGGCCTTTGGAGTAGACTTTGGGAAGGACAGGATAGATGGTTAAAGTCTGTTTTCCCCAATCCTCAAACATGTCAGCTGCCGGCTAAGAAGGAGCAGTTCCAGAGCCACAGGGGAGGAGGACCAGAGGGAAGTTATGTTGAGGAATGAGAAGAGGCGGGGCAGCACCTGAGGCATCTCAGGTGGAGGCAGCTGGCACCGGGGTGGTGCTGGGCACCATGCCAGCATTTAGAAGCCATCCTGTGGCTCTGCTGGATAAGGAACACCCAGGCTGTTCAGGCCCTGACCAGCCTCAACCAAGCAGCAGAGTTCTCCTTTGGAGGCCTCAGGGGAGGTGTGGTCCCTGAAGGGTGATGGTCTGTGTTGTTCTTTGGGACTGTGGGACATTTGTTTCTCTTTAGAGTCCCTGTTTATTCTCACACTTCCATGGGACCCCGACGTTAGCTGTTCTGGTGTGGTAGTGTATGTATAGGGTCTTTAGAGAGCAGAGCAGAGCGTGTGTGTGTGTGTGTGTGTGTGTGTGTGTGTGTGTGTGTGTAATGAGTTCTTAGCTCTAAGATGACCAGAAATTCGAAGGATTGATTGATCGTTAAAATGTGACCTTAGTGACAGCAGGTGCTCAGCATGTGTGGGCTCCCGGTCAATCCCATCACTGAAAAAAAGAAGGTAAGCATCAACAAAAAGGCACTGAGGAAGCCAAGCCTGGCACCCAGCATCTGTGATCCCAGCACTAGGGAAACTGAGGCAGGAGGCATGTGCATTGAAGGATAGCCTGGGCTATATAGCAAGGTTGTGTTTCAAAAACAAAAAGTCAACAGAACAAAAACAAAACAGAACTACGTAAATGAAAAATTACTTGAGTCTGATGATTTTGTCTTGAAGGGCTTCCTCATGAAGAAGCTTCCTGAGGGGGAGGGTGCTTTGTCCTGGAGACATCTTTAGAACTGTCTAAGATTCCTATGTGCAGATTCAACCACCTTTCCTCACACAGTCTTTTTTTTTTAAAACAAAACAAAACAAAACAGAACAGGGTTTGGTTTCCCTGTGTAGCCCTGGCTGTCCTGGAACTCACTCTGTAGACCAGGTTGGCCTCAGAGATCTGCGTGCCTCTGCCTCAGCAATGCCAGGATCAAAGGCTTATGCCACCACCGTTGCCACCCAGTCCTGGTCAGTGGCTTGTTGGCAAGACTAGAAGTCAAGCATCACACGCAGGAAAGTGTCCGAGTAATAGGAAGGAGAAGCATCTTCACAATTGTCACCTTGGAGAGAATGGCCAGGTCCTTGAGACTGAGAGAAACCCCTGTCCTGACTCCCTGCTTCAGTCTACTGTCTGCTAACAGCTGTGTGGGGATGAGATTGGGGTGGCAGGTCTGGTCTCTGCTTCCAGCAGCCATAGGTAAGAAGAGAATGGAAATAGAAAAGAGGCTGGGAGTGCCAGAGTCAGGCCAACCCGGTCTCAGCTTTAGCTGGGAGGCTCTTGGATTGGGCAATTGTCTATAATTCTTGAAACCTTACTTCATTTCCATTTTGTTTTGTTTCTTGGGCAGGGTCTCACCATGTATTCCTGGCTAGCCTAGAACTCATTTATGAAGATTAGACTGGCCTAAAATTTGTGTTGATCCTCCTGCTTCTGCCTCCTCAATCTAGGATAACAGATGTGCACTTTTATTTCTTATATGTGGCTAATATGGCAAGATTAAATTAGAGACCATGGCTAAGGTCTGATGACGCTCTTCCCCTTGGATGGGCACAGAAGATGGATGGGAAGACATTTTGTCCCTTGGGTGGGGGTGATTCTGGGTTGGGAAGACCCCAAAGGCAGAGGGGTCTTATAGAGCAGTGTGAAGGTCTGAAGGGAGAAGAGGTGTGTGCCAGGCTCAAGGCTTAATAGCTGTTACCCCTCCTGTGCACAAGGCCTGCTGGGTACTGGTGCCTGTCTTGGGCAGGCAGCCAGGCAGGGAGCTGGAAGGGTGCCCAGTGAGTGCCCAGAGGCCAAAAGATGGGCACCATCCAGTTGGCAGAGGGAGAAGCAGCTGGCCTAGAAGAGAAGTCAGAGCCTTAAATGCTAGGGTTGTGGGCCCAAACAGAGTGTCCAGGACACAGCTCTTGGCTGCCCTCCTGAGATGGCCAGCTGAAGCTGAGAGTCCCCTCCCACTGCCTTGCCCTGCCACCTGAGTTAGTGGAACTGGACACTGATCTGTAAGGGGCATTTGGGATCTTGCCCCTAGCTGGGCACGAGACTGGCTCAGAGGCAGGCCTAGGGGCGGGCAGAAAAGCAGGAGAGCCCAGATTAAGGCTGGGACTGGGTAGATCAAGAAGTGGGGAAACCGGTTTGTCATCTGGGCCACTTGGGGTGGGGTCTCCTCTCCTGGGCTCTGTCTGCCAGTCATTGTGCCAGGTGGCCTTCAGGGAAGAGATGCAGGCATTGGGTGGCATTTTTTTGACCATCTGAACTGCCTTTGGCAATTCCACGAGAAAACAAAACGGGCGAAGGGCTCAGCCCACCTGCCCTTCTCGAAAAGAAGCTTCTGAGAGAAGGAACTGGTCACAGAACCAGAGGGAAGGAAGCAGGGAGAAGCCTGAGTACCAAAGGTCATCGTGTATCTGGGTCCGAGTTGGAGATGGAGAAGTCTGCATTATCACCAGGTAGGCCCAGTAAAGTGAACCAGGGTAGGGCGTTCCAGCTAGCGCTCTACAGGCTGCCTTGGAGGTGGCAAAGGTGTCGCCAGTAGATGTGTGAGAAGACCGGAGAGCCTGGAGCGGCCTATTTTGGGGGTCCACTTCAGAAGGGATCAGTGTCTCCTCAATCTCATGCAGTACCTGCTCACGCCTGCGGTAGGGGCGGGAAACCGAAGTAGGGGCTGGAAGGACGTCCAGGAGGGGGCGCCTGGGAGCCAGGTCCCTGGCCCAGTGGTAGCTGAGGAAGGGGGAGGGGCAGAGGTAAGGGGGCGCGACCATAGAGGGGTACACTGGGGTCTCGACTCTCCGGGCGTAGAACGACTGTGGCGCTCCGAGGTCACCTTGGCAGAAGTGATCCCCGATTCTCTCGTCCCCTCCCCAGCCTCAAGCCCTGCTTCGGCGCACCAGGAGTGCTTTTTTGTCCCAAAGCGTTGAGGGTACTTGGAGACCCAGAGTCACCTCCCCAGGTGTCTCTTTCGAGGCCACTCCGGGGTCAACCCATTTGTCTCTACCGCAGCAGGAGGACCACTTAGGGTGGGGAAGCAGGTGGAGTGTGGGGGGAGGAGCGTGAGCGCGCCCCGCACCCTAGTCCGGGCCGCGCGCTGCGGGATCCGGGTGTGCTGATGGAGGGCACGAGGAGGCGCAGTGCCCCCTCCCTTCCCCCGCTCCCCGCCACCCCCGGCGGCCCTTTGTACCATCCGGCCACACGCGCGTGCCCGCGTCGCGCGCGCTCCCGCCCGCAGTGACACACCCGCGCCGGCCGCACGCGCGCACTCGCGGGCACACACACAGAGACACACTCGCTCTCGCACACTCGGTGACACGCCCGCGCGCGCGCGCTCCCACACGCCCGGCCGCCGGCGCCCTCCCAAGCTGGTCCACCCCGGCGGGGCCCGCGCCCCCGGCCCGCCCGCCTGGCACCGCGCCCCGGGGCTGGGGCCGAGCGAGGAGCCCGCGAGGCGGCGAGAGGGCGAGCGCCAGGCAGGCCGGCCCGGGGCCCCCGCCCCCCGCGCCCCCGCCCGATGGGGAACGCTCCGTCCCAAGGCATGTCCCTGTCTCTCTCCTCCCTAATGTGCCTCCATGCTTAAGTGGAAGGTATTTCTGTTTTCTTTGTGTGTTTTCCCCTCGGCCGGGGGCGGGGGCGGCGGCCGGGCCCGGGAGGCGGCTGCCGACCGGGCGAGGGATGCTCCGGGCGCAGGTGTCGCGGGGGGTGGGGGTGGGGGCAGGGGACCGCTCCGCGCCGTGCTGGGGCGGACCAGAGAGGGAGAGCGCAGGGAGCCGAGAGGGTCTGGAGCCGGCGAAGCTGGGGACCGGGCGGGAAGGGCCTCGCGGTGCCCGGGGGGAGGGGACCTGGGGTTACAATGTAAGGGGGAGGGGTTGGTGAAGGGGGATGGCGAAGAGAGTCGGGGGGAGAGGAGGGGTCCATGCGAGGTGAAGCCAGGGATGTTGAAGGGGGAAGGGACAAGGGATGAAGGCAAGAGAATCACATCCCCGCCTCAGCTCTCAGAATGGGGTGCAGGCGCTGGGCTGGTAGTGCTGGACCCTTCGCGCCAGTCCCTCAGGGAAGCAGGGGACCAAGAGCGCTCCGGGTTTGGCTGTGTTGCCAGGATACAAAGCTGTATTCTACACCCCACCCCCTGCACCTCGAGGCCCTAGCCCTGGAGATCTCCTAGCCTCTACACGAGTTGCAGAAACTGGGGACCTGCTCCCCGCTCGCCGGGTGGGTAGGGAGGGCCCTGGAGAGGGAGGGACCGAGGGAGGGGCTTCTGGATCTTAAACCCTCCCCTTGCAGAGGAAGGGGTAAGGGAGGGCGCCCCCAGCTGGGTAGGGCGTCCGGGGTGATGTGGAGGTGGGGACTGTAGGGGGCTAGAAAAGTAGAGGGGCGGGGTTTGGGAGGGGACTCGCGGTGGCCCTCCCTCCCCGCCCACGCACCCCCCTGCTACGTCAGAAGCTCCCGGGCCAGCTCCGAGTCCTGTCGGTGGGGGTAGCAGGATGCTGGTGGCAGTAGAGGGGGCCGGCCGGGTGCCTCCGCAGCTCAGCTGGCAGGGCCCTGTGGGGCGTGTGTGGCTGCTGGTGTGCGCCCCCAGCCCCACGCCTCCCCATGCAGCCCTGGCAGTGCCTCCGGCGCTTTGCCCTGGCCTGGTGGGAGAGGACCGCCGAGGGTCGCGCCCGTTCTCCCAGGGAGGAGGTTGGACCGAGAGACCCTGGGGGTCGAGGGGAGCCAGGTGAGCCGGATCAGCAGTGTGAGCAAAGCCTGCCTTTTCCAGCACCTCTAAAATGTTGCCAGATCTGGGGGCTCTGCAGACCTCAGTTTTGAGAGAAGTCGGATCCCCAGTTGGGGCTTTCCGGCTGCAGCCTCTCAGAAGGTGTTTGGGATAAAGGTGGGAAGTGGAGAAACTGTGCAGACATCAGTTGTAGGGAGGGATCCGGCTGTTCCTTTGGGTGGGGTAATAAGATACCTTCCTCTATTCTGGTCATCTTTGGTCTGGGTGACCTTGAGCCAAATGCTTGGCTACCTCTGTGCCTCAGTTTCTCATTCCTTCCCTGTCTCTGTGGCTGGTCTTAAAAAATGATGTCTCTGATGGAGCTAGTTACTGTGGAGCTGAGAGACTGTCATTTCTGGTGGCGGCTGGGATGGTGGTTTCTAGCATGGCTGGTGTGTGTTTGGTACTGGGGACACTGTGGCATATGGGTTTGGGGGCTGGCTGATTGTGGCCCATGTAGTGTCACTCTGGATAAATGATCAGGGTGGTATGCAGCCAGAAGGCTGAGAGTTGGAGTAGTGACTTAGCCTGGCATAGGAGCAAGGGTGAATGAGGGTGCTGGACATAGGGGAGGGGGCTCCCCAACCCACCCCAAGACTGCCTGGTACCCAGACACCATTGCCTGCTAGTGCAAAGGCTTTGCCCTGGCTTCCTGCCACTCTGCCTTGGGGACAAGAGGGTCTTTGTCCAATGCTGCCCCCCAGTCCTGTGTTCTTCCTTCCTTTCCTGGGAGGCTAATTCTCAGCGACACTGGGACAGAGGTTCGGGTGGGTCTAGAAGAAACAAATGTAGCCACAGCCTGGGAGCAGGGAGAGCAGGCTCACTAGGGTAAGGGTCCCTGGACCAAGCCCTCAGAGACATGCCCCCATTTCAGCCTTTCCCCCTGCCCCTCTGCTTACCTTCCCACCTAGCAGGGGAGGGGGGCTCCCTGGTCTTATTCATATAGCCTCTTAAAGGTGAATGGTGATCTACCAGGATGCATGGCCCCTCTGAGAGTCCCCCCTTGCCTGTCCAGGGACCCACCCAAGAAAAGGGTTTAATTAGAACCATTGATTCCTTTTTGGCTGCGGGCATCGATCTTGATGGGTGGTCAGAGCAATGGCTGGGGGCAGGGGTGGCACAGCTGCTGTCTGCCGAGTGCTAACCTTGGCATTCTCTGCCAAAACTCCAGCCCTGGAAGTGCTGAGCAGGGTTAGGGCTGGGCTCTTTGAAGCTCCCCACCTCCACCCCAGATCAACTCAGCCTGAGTGCTGAAACAGTTAGGGACCGTGTTCAGGTTAGAGGAGGGTGGTCACATAAAATGACCTCTTTCAGTGAGCTGGGGGCATAGCGAGAAGCTGTGGTGATTGAGAGCGTCCATTCTGTTTACAGGAAGTCTAGAGGAATGGAGTGGCCTGCGGGTGTCCAGGCAGGTCAGGGACCAAGGGAAAATCGAGGGCTGGCTATAAAAGTATCTCTTTCGAGGAATTCTGAGCACTTATCTCTAAGCCCTGGCAAGGAGACTGTTTTCCTCCTTCATTTATGTTGTCCAGGCCCAGATAGGGACAGGGCCTGCCTAGATCCTGGCTGGCCCAGGTCTGGCCTGGTTATCTGACCCCATGGCCCCTGCTTGGATAGAAGGCACTGAGGATGAGGCTTCTGGCATCTGTGGCTCAGGTCCCTGGAGTTGGGGGCCCTAGCTTGCTTCTGCTGTGGGTGGGCCTGAGCAGGTGCAGTTTCAATGAGGTACTCAGGGGCTCTTTGAAGACTCCTTTGCTTGCTTCCCAGGGCCCATTTGAGCAAAGATAATAAAAATCTGGCCGTCAGCGGGTTTGAGGGCTGCGCTCGCTTCCCCTTCTTTCATTCCCTGCTCTGAAAAGATAAGATGAAGGCTTTGGATTTGGCTGGAAAGCAGCTCCTGCCCCAAGGGAGAGAGGCAGGAGGGAGGGAGAGAGGGAGGACTTGGCAGCCAGCAATGGGCAGAGGGATAGAGGCATGGTACCCAACCCCTGCTAACAACATGGCACCTCAGTGTCAGGACTCCATACCCAGTACCCAGGCGATAGCGCAGTCTTTCAGCCCCTTGGGACCCCAGAGCATCCTTCTCTGCCCAGCTGTTCCACAAAGTTCCATCTAGTCATCTCAGGCTCTCCTCTGTCCTCCCCGCTAGTCTTCTACTTTACTCCCCCTCCCCCTCTCCCCTCCACTGCCAGTGTCCCCCCCACTCCTCTTGCTCTCTCTGGAGGCCCCTCCCCTCTGTCTGTCTTCTCTGCCCTAGCAGCAACCCAGCTTTCTAGGGCTGAGTGGAAGGTTGCTGCTGAGGGGAGCAGCCACTGAACAGCCTTAGCCGCAGCCTCAGCAGGGATGGGCCAGCTGACTATTATGGGCTGTCAGGTGCCATCACTGTCAGAGTGCAGGCTGGAGGGGCTGCTGTGCATTTAAGAGCATACTTAAGGATGCATGGTGTGTGTGTGTGTGTGTGTGTGTGTGTGTGTGTGTGTGTTTGTGGTCAGGCTCCTCCCATATCACCTCAGGTACCTCAGACACTGGGCTCTCCTGCCACACACTTCAGCTTACCTTTTGGCTTTCGCCTTTCCCAACAGATTTTTTTTCTTTTCTTCCCTTCTTCCTTTCTTTTTCTTCCCCCAGCCCTTCTGGTCCTTGATCCCTAATGGTACTCTGACATGTAGCTGTCTCTCATCTCATGCCCATCAGACTACCTCCGGGCTCCAGAGAGGCAAGAGGGATCCAGGAAGCTGCTGGGCTCCGTGCCAGACCCTAGCTACTCTCCCCTGGTTAACCCTCCAGATGACAGATGACCATTACAAAAACGATACTGAGCCCTGCACTGATCCTGTCTCAGGCCTGGATGTCTGTGTGACCTTGAGCAAGTCCCTTCCCTAGTCTCCTTTCTCACCTGAAATAAGGGGGCAGGGCTGGATGATCTCCAAGGTCTCTTCTGCCATTCCTTCGGTGTTGTGTCTCTCTTGCGGGTTATTTGCATATGCTTTGCATATATTAATAGCGCCTGCTTGCCGAGGGAAGGACACCGCCCACATGGGACCCAGAGTCCCGCCCATCTTTCCAGTTCCCCTCACCCATTGGCCCAATTCCCAAAGCTCCAGCGCCTTAGAGGGTGGGAGCTAAGCACCAGAGGAGGTTAGGTCTGGCCCGTGCCTCTCCAGTGTCCCTGTGCTGAGTATGGCTTTGGTGGGTGGGATCCTGCAGGACCAGGCATTAGGGTGTGAGTTCTCCAGAACACACGTAGGTGCCCTGTTTGGTGCATTGGGCTGCTCGGGCTTCAGTTCAGGCCACAGTACACAGTTAGGCCTGTTGTGTCCCCTCCCTCTTACTCCTGACCAGGCCCCTGGACTTTGGGAATGAGGGCTGGAACTTGAGCCTCAGACACGGAGGCCAGGAGAGAAGAGGCTATTTCCTGCCTATCCTTAAGCCTTCTGTGCATGTATGTGTGTGTGCTTGTATGTGCATGCATGTATTCATGGTGTTCATGTGTGTGAGTGTGTGTGTGTGTGTGTGTGTGTGTGTGTGTGTGTGTAGAACCCCAGAGGTCCAGGTCTACCCTCTTGATCTTACGGCTTTTCTTCAGGCCCGGCCTTCTTGTCACTCACACTCTCTACCTAGCACAGGGCAGAGCCTTAGTCCTTCTGTGTCTCATTTCTAATACAAGTCCCCTGTAACTTGGGGCAAGACTAGGCTAAAGGCTGGTGGCCTAGAGGAGGCAGTATGAGACCACTGAGTCATGATGGTAACTTCTGAAGGCCTGGACAGAAATGAACTTCTCCACCAAGAACTGGGGGACTGGTGGAGGTGGGGGAACGCAGTGAGTGGGGACAGGGTTAGTCTTAGCTTTAGGGAAGCGCTGTCCAATAGGTGGAACAATAAGTGAAAACCTACAGCACAGTGCCTGACTTGTGACAAGCAGACGGGGGATCTAGGGAGGGGAAGAGACTGGCAGCCCAAGGCTGGGCTTTGCAGAGGACTTGGTTGGACAATTCCTAGAAGGGCTCTTTCCCTATATTCAGGCTGCCACATCTGCTCCTCTTCCCCCATGTGCAAACCGGGCGTAGGGCCAGCGACCAGGACACCCTGCCCCGGTCTTCGGTGCTGGCACGGGCAAGCAGTAGGGTGTGGAGGCTGGAAGTCTGCTCTGCTCCCCTCTCCTTGTCTCTGCATAGGACAGCTTGGGGGGAAACAAGCCCACGCTTCAGCAGCAGGAATGGAGGTCAGATAGAAACACTTTCCAGTGTGTGAGGGGCCTGGCGGTGTGGGAGTGAAAGCTGGTTTAACAGCTAGGGAACTAACTGGTCAGCATGGCGCCTCCATCCTCCAAGGAGCCAACTCTTGTGGGTGACTGAGGGGGCCCACATTGTGGAACAAAGGAAGCAAGGAGGAATCTTTTGTTCCCTAGGACACAGATAAAGTGCATGTTAAAGAACTTAAACTGGTGTCTCTTCTGTTGCTGTGTGACCTTGGCAATTTTGTTGCCCTCTCTGGTCTTCAGCGTCCTTGATATAAGTAAAGAAGTTGGAAATAGAGGGTCTTAAGCTCCCTGTCAGTTGGCTAAAGTTCTCCCCACCTCCTTTCCCCTGAGATATGAAATGCCTTGTCACATGAAGGGTAGGAGAAATGTTTTCCAGCTTCAGCTGAGCCAGGAGAAATGGCAGAAGGCCAAACATTTGAGCGCACACACACATGCACACACTAGTGTCTCACAGAAAGCAGCTCCCCACTCCCTGACTGAGTTATACCTTGCCTGCATCTTTCCTCCCGCCTGGGAGATGGAGAAGGGCAGCTGGAAGCCTCTCCTCTGCTGGCCGTACACTCCCTTCTGTGGAACAATGATCCAGCCCGGGTTTTCCTTCATGCTGAGGGTCCAGCAGGTGGTGGGTCTCACAGGTTTCTCGAGAACTGCGGCCAGCAGGCTCGGCTGCCTGCAAGACCCGAGATGGAATATCCCAACCCAGGAGAGAAGTTGTGTTTCTTGGGTCTCATTGCTGAGGACCCCAGAACCTCAACAAGCTTAAGTCCACAGTGAGGCCCCAGCTTGAGGTATTTGTACATAGCCTGGGGTGTGTGTGACATCCTTATCCTGTGTTCTCCCACCTCAGTCTCCTGATAACTGCTGAGGGGTGGGTGTCTCTGCAGCCCCCAGATACCAGCTAAGAAAGTATCCAGGGTTCATACCAGTCCTTGCAGGCATAGACCCTCACTGGTGTGTCAAACAGGAAGGGGCCTTTGAACAGCTCTCATCTACTGCTGCTAGATCAGGAGGGCCAGGAAAGGGCTCCTAGAGAGTTAAAGTCACCAACAGTGGAAGCTCAGGAAACCTTGAACCCTGTCCTGAACCCGATTGCTCATCCAATCTGCTCACTCTGTCATCTACCTGATAGCCCAGGGTCAGTCCCTAGGGTGAGGCAAACAGACTAAAAAAAAAAAAAACAAAACCAACCAATCAACCAAACAAAAAACCTGAGGTTAGACTTCAGGGAGGACTTCCCAAATATTGAGCAAGGAGAGGCTGGATGAGAGGTGGTCCTGGCTGCAGCCCAGCTCTAGATTTAGGTGGTCCCAGCAGGGACACTCACTGGGGATATCGATTTATTCCTTGAAGTATTCATGGTGGCTGTCTTGCAGAAGGGACACCCAGATTCAGCAAGGGAATACAGGCAGGGTTGGGAAAGATTCTACAAGAAACCTTGAAGCTTCTGAGATCCAGAGTTTCTTCATTCATCCCAGAGGGCTGGACTCTGGGGAGGGTGGTGTGAAGGGACTGAGGTAGTTCATGCAGGATTTAAATTCCAGCATCAGGACCAGGGCTCAGAAGTTCAAGGTCATGCTGGTCCGTTTCTACCATCTCAGGGACAAACAAAAGGAGGGGGAGACTCCTCGGCCTCAATCAATCTGTCCGTCTGCTCATTGTCCCCATCCAGGGTGCCCTGGGGTGCTGGATTCCTGATTCATTCTTGCTTTCTTTCTCAGTAGTCTGCCCACATCTGGGCGCAGCAGCTGTTTCTCCCCAGGGTGTCTCTTCGTTGGGTAATCGGTGGGAAAATTGGATCCGTGAGATTGGCAGTGCTTGCCGTGAGGATGTGCTCAGGCTCCCAAGTGAGGACTGAGCCCACATTGCAGGCAGGAAGGGGCTTTGTAACTCAGACCCTGTGGCAGGGAAAGTGGAGGTATCTCAATCTCTAGCCAGGTGCAGGATAGAATAAGGAAGAACTTCCTTCCGTGTAGGGCGAGAGAGGTGTTATGGGGGAAGCTGTGGAGAACTTGCCTTGGCTAGCAAAAGGGCCTAGGGCAGGTATAGGGAGGTGGCTCATCCCCGATGAAAGGCCAATCAAGGCTCGAGCCCTTCCTGGCTGGGGTGGGTGGGGGTGGGGCTGACAGATCGATCGAAGGGAGGTCTTTGGAGCTGGGGCAAGGGTGGTCAGCTGGTCCTCTGACCTTGACCCTATTCCTGCCCCAGATAGGAGACCTGGATAGGGGAAGCTGTTGGGCCCCATGGATGTTGCATTTGGGGTCTGAAATGGGAACCCCAGCCAAGCGTCTGCTCCCCGTGCTTAGAAAGAGAACCGGGGCTGTCTGTCTGTCCAGGAACCCCAACTCTGGGGCTCCCATGTTTTCCGTGTTGGTGCTGTCTGTCCTCCTGTCTGTCCCCAAGTGATGTCTTTGTCCTCTTATCCCCTGCCCTTCCTCTAATCCCTGGTAGGTCTTTACCCTGTGAGGAGTTCCCCCCCCACCATGGTGACCTCAGAAGGGACAGCTCCCGAGGCCCTGGCTTGCTGCTTCCCACCCCCTGGCCCAGCCCTCTTGCCCCTAGCTCATTCAGCTCATTCATTGGTTTCCTCCTTTCCTGTCCCTCACCCAGGGCTCCAGCGAGCGGCGGGAGGGAAGCCGGCAGGACTCTGCTCCCTCTGTTTAAAGTCTCCAGGTTAGTAAGCCAGGAGGGAGCCCACCACGGCCACCTAGTCAGCGCCCTCCCCTGCCTGCAATGGATCACAATGAGCCACCGGGAGGGCTGGGGGGAGGGCAGGCATAGGTTAGGGGAAGGGGATGGCAGATCCCCATGCTGGGGAGGGCTCCTTGCCTGGCAAATATGTGTCTGTGTGCACGCGTGCATGTGAGTGTGCGTGTGCAAGCACGCAGGCATGTACGTAGGTGTGTGTCCGTGTGGGCTGGGCGTGGGATAGAGGCCGGCCACCTCTGCCAAGGGATGAGGCCCCAGGGGCTCTGCTGTGGGTGGGGGGGTGGAGTGGGAGCTGGGTCAGGTGACCTCAGGGCTTGTTTTTCAGTTGACTTATCCCTCAGTGTCCACTTCACTTTGGAGAGCCACTGAACCTGCATAGGCTCCTAAGAGGTTGAGAGGGAGACTCAGCAGAGCCATGCCACCCTGCCTAGCCAGTGTTGTCTCTCAGAGTGGTGGCTGGTAGGTGGGTCACACAGCATCCTAGGGCAGGTGCCATGTAAGGTAGCAGCAATCTAGCCTCCAGAGGTGGCATCTGTCCCCAACCCCACCAAGGTGATATACCCATCCACTGACACCGGCCTGGCAATGCTGGGAACTCCTTCCTACTGACCTATCCATCCCCTAGAGTGACCTGAGACCTATACTGTCACCCTGGGGATCAAGCAAACTGTGACTGAGACTCCAATTCCCTGGCCGTGTAACCTTTAGGCACCCTTATGGAACTAGACTAGGATAGCTCTCTGCTCTCTTCTGTGCCCAGGGCTAGCAGCTCAAAGCACAGAAGGTCAGGGTGGCCTGAGTTCAAATCCCCATTTAATCCATTGTAGCTATGTGGCCTTGGACAAATTGATTTCCTTCTCTGAGCCTCTTGCTCAGGCCTATGGATCGGGGAGATTTCACTTGCGGCAGGCTGTGAGGGACAGGCACTGACCAGTGGGGCTCTGGCCTGAGCAGGGTGCTTGCTTCTCTTTTGGCTTCCTCCCTGAGATTTGGGCTGGCTGTACCTAGGTGCTGTGTGGTACTGCCCACCTTTGCAGGGGTGAGGGATCACAGAGCCTATCTTGGCAGTGACTTTGTGTCCTCTGCCCCCCTTGATCCCCAGTCCAGGCGGGCAGTGGGGGGAGGCAGCCCTCCTCACTGCTGCCGCTGCCGCCGTCTTGATGGCTTTTTAATAACTTTGCTCTGAGACAATCTGCGGAGAGCTCGTTTGTCTGCCTCTTAATTAAAATTACCGTTTTCCTAAAAGAGCAGCCATGTTCCTGCCCTCCCCCAACCTCAGCTCTTATCTGAGGAGGTGGGGAGGATCTGGCACTCCAGAGCAGGCTGGTCCTCCCTGGACCCTCTCTGGTAAGGAGGGCTAGCCCTCTCCCTGACAGATCTCGGGGGGCTGAGGCAGAGGCTGAGCCTGTGGGAGGAAGCCTGCTTTAGCAGAGGGACCAACGGTTCTTCTTCACAGACCTACTTCCAGGATGCTCCCAATGACGGGGAGCTCACTACCTCTTTGAGACTGACTTTCTGCATTCAAAGAAAGGTGTGTGAGCCCTGTCTTGCTTCACTCTGAGTGGACGATGTAGATAGATTTTAGTACGCATGAAGGCGTTGTTAAAATGCTGCGGAGTGGGAACCAGGGCAGCCGGGGTGGGCTGAGTCTCTACAACTGGCCGTGTGTTTCTCTGGGGCTCTGAGGACAAGGGAATGGAGTGTGGGGACAGTTTCCGGTGGTTTGGGGCACACTGTGAGAGGTGTGAGGACTTACATAATTGCATGGTTCTCTTCCTCCCCTGCTGGCCCCAGAGTGGCTCTGAAGATGCTGCCTTTGGTGGGGGACAAGGCAGATATGACAGGAAATCATGTAAGATGCCCATCAGGCAGATGGCCCCAGGCTGCCACTCTGCCTCTTCTCCCTAGTGCCCAGGGCCCCAGGGCTTTGAAGGAGAAAGGTCCTGTCCCCAGCCACTTCCGGCACTGTGCCCTCCTCCCAAAATCTGTCTTGGGTCTATCCTCAGTCTCTCGTGTTGTCTGGGCCGTAGGGGAGGCTGTCCACTCATTTTCTGCAGGGGACGCCCCCTGGTAGTCCTGGATCTTGAAAACTGACAGCTGCATTCCTCTGCTGTGTGTCTTCACCGTGTCCTGGTGGAGGTGTAACCAGTTCCACAAGGCCTGGTTTTCTGCTCTATAGACTTGAGTCTTCTGTGGCTCTACTTCTGGGACTGTGTCTGGTGTATATATGGTCATGTAGTCAAATCAACAAACAGCACAGGCCTGTTGTGTGCCAGGCAGTGTGGCGGTGCCAGGGTATATAAAACAGTTCAGCGGGACAAATGCAGACCTTTTTTGCGACCTCTTCTCTTGATCAGGACCCCTCAGTAGCAGGGAGACCAGGATAGAGGTGACCACCCCAGGGGATATGTATTGATCACTGTGGGAAAAGGCCCTTCTCCAGAACCTCCCCCTCCCCTTCTGCCTCTGTCCCATCTCAGCCACCCAAGATGGCAGAGTGGTGACAGGTGCCGAGCTACAGAGATGACAGCGCTGCTCATTCCTCCATAATTACCGTCTGATGAGACGCCAGAATTAGCCACCTCGTGAGCACGGGCATCAGATGCGGGCACAGTTCTGGAAGTGGCTGGGGGCAGGGAGCTGAACCTCTCTCCTTCAGAGCCCCGGGGCCCTGGGCAACAGGGCAGGCACAGAGAGGGAAATGGGCCAGAAGAAGGAGGCAGCATTGTGTGGTTAATGTACCCAGAGGTCCAGTGGTTTGTGGTTTCCCAGTCCTCGAAGTGACGTGTCCTGGAAATGGATGGCATCTGGACAGGGCTGCTGAGGCCCCGGGCCACTAACCAGAGACCTACAGGTAGACTCTGAGCACAAGCTGTCTGTACCTTGGTTCTACCGTGCCGGGCTGTGCGGAGCACTTAAAAGTCCAGGCCAGGCCCTGAGGCAGATGGATGGCCTGGGAGGAGCGTGCAGGGGGAGTGCGGGGCCTCTGAGGTCCAAGATGAGGCTATGTGGGTAGCAGAGAGGTGACACATTGGTCACCAAGCTTCTGTTCTGGGCAGCCTCTCGGGGCTAGTGTTTTGTGGGAGGGCAGAAGGTCGTCTGGTACATTCCTAAGACCTTGTCTGGACCACTGGAGTTCTGAAGAACACCAGCTTGGAAAGGGTAGTGAACACCAGGGGTTTGCTCTGTCAAGGCCAGTGCAGTTGGGAACTGGAAGCCAGACCATAGAGGGAGGACCTGTCCCAACCAGCCTCCCTCATCCCCAAAAGAAGAGGTACCTTGTGAGAGTCCAGCCTCTCTTCTCAGCTCACTCAGGATGATGGAGTTTACGTAATGAGGTCTTCATTCTTGGATGCATCCAAGTCCCAGCTCCTGGGGCTAGTGACCAGGGAAGACTTGTAATTCTATCTGTCACAGCCTGGGCTTGGTGGCAATTGTTCTGAGCCTACCAGGTTGAGAAAAGGGAGCTTAGAGACTCTTCCAGGACTGGGAGGCCCCTTCCAGCCTGGGCTCCTTGGCTGCTCTGCCAGCTGCTGCCTTCCCACCCTTCCATCCCTTGTTCCATCCTGGGAGACCAGGCCTCCAGTAGGAGGACAGTGGGCAGGAGGATTGAGAACTGGACAGATGGGGACTTGGGGTTCAGCAGTGGAGGGTGCTGGGAAAGGAGGGTGAGAATCTTGCATCTGAGAGTAGGTGCCTTCACGCATCCATGTCCACCTTGAGCAAAGTCACCCTTCCTGGGCTTCAGTTTCCTGACCTGTACATTGCAGAAAACAGCCTCTCAGGGCTAAGTGAGTCATAGCTGCAAGTGCCCTTTGAAGTGTCATGCCTGAGGCTACGAAGGGACAGGCCATGGTCCATGATGGCATCACTGCTTTCCAGGCAGCCCACTGGCTGGTTTCAGTTTCTCTCTTTTCATCTCTTCCTCCCTCCCTCCCTCTCTTATACTGAGGACGGAGCTGAGGGCTTTGCATACACTGGGCATATGCTGCTACCACAGCCTTCTTTCTCAATTTGTTGTTTGAGACAGCACTTAAAGTCACTCAGGCTGGCCTTGAACTCTTTCTGCAGCCCAAGCAGCCCTTGATGTGTGA
This sequence comes from Rhynchomys soricoides, assembly GCA_019843965.1. Classification (NCBI taxonomy): domain Eukaryota; kingdom Metazoa; phylum Chordata; class Mammalia; order Rodentia; family Muridae; genus Rhynchomys; species Rhynchomys soricoides. The sequence goes on from JADRCH010000113.1 coordinate 402,822, forward strand.
TCCTCCTCTGTCAGCCTCCTGAGAAGCTTGAATGACGGGTCTTCACCATTAGGCTCAGCGTGGTTTTCCTTTGGTTGTGCTGGGTGTGGAACCTGTGGCATGCATCATGCTCCAACCCAGTTTCACACCTCTTTACTCCGAGGGGACTGAGCAGACAGAAGCTGAGAGAGGCCTTCGGGGTTTAGCAGATGCCAGGGGCTTGCTTCTTCCTTCCAGCCTGCACTGGCATCTTCCAGGTTCTGCCCTGGTGGGAAGATTCAGGCTGGACAATAGGGAGAACTTCCCCTGGGAGCATGTGGTCAGACTCACTTGCCTGAGCTTTCCTGAGCCTTTTGTAACCCTAGCTGCTCTTGGCCCCATCCTCCAGACCTCTCAGGACCCTAGCTATGGAGTGCAGAGGGCCACAGAGTGCGGGGGGGGGGGGGGGGGAGGGGGGTAGAGTGATCTACTCTGGAGAGGAGGGCTGTTCAGCTTCTGATAAAATAAGCTGGGTGACCAGGAGCCTCTGTAGCAACAGAAGTAGGACCCCAGGAAAGTACCTCAGCGGCCATCAGAGTCAGTGATTTGGGGGCCTAGCTCCAAACAGACCAGACGCTCAGAGAGGTGAGAGGGGAAGGCGCCGCATCATGATGGTTCTGTATTGGTGTTTTGCCTGCATGTCTGGGAGGGTGTCTGTCAGTTACAGACAGTTATGAGCTGCTATTTTACTGGGAATTGAACTCAGGTCCTCTGGAAGAGCAGTCAGTGCTCTTAATCGCTGAGCCATCTCTCCAGTCCTGATTTGGTTTGGACTTTGAGACAGGGTCTCATGCACTTCGTGCTGGCCTGCAACTCCGTGTAGTCAAGGATCCAGATCTTCCTGTCTCCACCTCTCCTGAGTCCTGTGACCACAAACACCTGCCACCAGCCACTAAGCTGGCATTCCCATTGCCTTTCCCTCCAAGCTGGAGCTGCACTGCTCTGACCCAGAGGTAGGACAGTCTCTGTGGACTCAGGCACCGGTGCCATGTGTGACCACAGCCTGGTTAGGGTCTGTGTGTCCCTTTGCATGGCAGTGCCTGCGGAGCATATTTCGGCTGGGCTGAAGCTAGCGTGGGGTAGGGTGGTACCAGGATCACATAGGCAGGGTGACAGGTGCGTGTGCTCAGGGTTGATGGCCCAAGATGAACACCTGCTGTGGAGCAGACTGGGGTCTCTGTCTTGTAAATGCTGCCTCTGTTCACACCTGCTGCCAAGGTGCAGTGCCCTGGGTAGACATACTTGAGGAGAGGGGACTGGCAATCTCTAAGCTGGGAGGCTTGGTTACTCCTTCCCTCCTTTGCTCCCTTCCCCTTGTCATCCCTCCCCTCCCTCGACTCCCGCCCCTCCCTCCTCTTCTTCCCCTCCTTCCTCTCCCTCCTCTTCCCTCCTCCTCTCTCCTCTTCTCTCTCCTCTTCTCTCTCCCTCTCCCTGGGCTGTTGCATTCCTCTCTGGCTGCCTCTCCAAGGAGATGAGGAGCTGACAGGACACCTTCCTTAGGCGCATGAGCGGGAAGCTTGCTTGTTAGCTTGTTAACACCGTTCTGTGTGGGCCCACGCCAGGACTGTTCCAGCCTTTCCAGTCCCCACTTCAGACAGAGGGTGACTGCTCCTTCCCCTCACGTCCACCTCTCCCTTTCCAGGGAAGCCAATTAGTCAAGTCTTCATTAGGAGTGAAAATGCAGAGAAAAGCCTACAGCCCCAATCTGACAGCTAGTGAGAGGCAGTGAAGCCAGAGGTAGATGAAGCACACAGCCTCCACTCACCCCATGGCCCCAAGTCCGTGTGCAGGGCACAACCTGAGCACCTGTCTGTGATGAGCTTTTTTGTTGTTTTTGTTTTTTGAACAGAGGACTGAGGTCTGCAGAGATGCCTGACCTCCTCAAGGTCGTATACCAGTCATTGTCGGAGTTGGGTTTGAGTAGCGTTTTCTTAGCTGCAGATTCAGTGATTTTTGGTAATGCCACAGCTTTGCCTGCTGTGTGTGGGAGGGAAGAACATGGACCAGAGGGAGGGCTGCGTGTTTGAGATTTTGATTTGTGGCTCATTTGGAAATGGGAATCATAGGGTTGTGGTGAGGTAATCTTGAATTCCATATGGGAAGCCCTCCAGGGCTGGGCTGGGGAGCTGGGGTCAGGCTAGGCTGTGACCCCTGACTTGTGTCTTTGGGCCTGGGTGCTGCTGTGTTGTGTGATTTGAATGAATTTGTTAGCTCTCATGCCCATGGGGTCCGAGCCTGGGAGGGGCTCCTCTGGGAGTTACTTTCTTGGAAGTGTCACATAGAATGAAGATGTCTTTGTCTCCCAAGGCCTAGCACACTTGGGCTCTGCCTCTTCTGCCTTGGCCCCTGGGCTCTGCCTCAGTTTCCCTTCTGGGAAAGATGTTTGGCTAAAATTACAGCCCCTTGGCGTGTTTTGGACACTGATGGGATCCACAGAAGAGCATCATTAGGGGGGCTTCGTTCCTCCCTGTCTAGGAGGCAGAAGCTGAGTGGGGTCACACATGCCAGGGTTATTGAGCCCCATGTGCTGGGCTAGGTGAACCAGTGGGCTTGTGTGTGAGCCAGGTCTACAGAATGAATGTAGTGCCTCCTGTCAGGCTCAGTGTGGCTGGCTCTTCCGGACCCTCAGTCCCCTCATGGTAGTCAGTCCTGAGTATTCTCAACCTCTAGGCCTGTTCTTCAGGACCACCCAGTGTGGGTAGTTTGGCACCTCATGGAAAAAAAGGCTTCTTAGTTGAGGGTGGAGACAAGGGCTCCGCCCTGAAGAGGCCCTTAAAGTCCTGAGGAGAGCCCTATCTATCACTTGGGGTAGGTAAGGCCTAAATGCAGAGGAAGGCTGTGTCCTGCCCCTGGAGGCTGGAATCCCAGGTAAGGCTGAGGGCTGTTTGGAACTGAGGTGGGCAAGCATCATGCGGTGCTCAGACTGTTCCCGCTGTGGGCTCATGACAGAGGACCCAAACAGCTAGCTGAGGTGGCCCAACCATCCTTTTTAGTGTCTCCTACCCAGAAAGCATAACACTGTGGCAAGCAACAGAAATTCCCACAGGAAGCTGGGGGAGGCCCAGACCTTATCCCCACTGCTCCTTCTAGGCAGGTGAGCTCTCCCCTCCCCAGCTCTGAGGAGGTCCCTTAATTAGATTCCAACTCGTTTAACCAACTAAGTGGCCTTCAGTGGGTTTTAAATCTGCACAAATTGGTTTGTGTTTTTCTGCCTGTGTAAGGTTGTGAATGGCAGGGCCCAGTGCTGTCCTCTCCCCTCCTGGCTTCTTCTGGTGTCTTCCACCTCTTGTTCTATCCAAGTCTGAGTGCCCAGCTTTCTAGAAAAGGACAAGAACACAGGGACACAGGGAACAGTCTTCTCCCTGTCCCTAGCCCCAGAAGGGAAAGCCATGGATGGCTTAGCCTTCCTTAGTCATCCCACCTCCCCAGCCTTCCCTGGCTAACCCAGGAGGACAGTCTGGCCTGAAGCCCTCCACTGTGGCCCTGTAGACAACTGAGTGGGATAGGGGAAGGGTGCCGGCTATGTCAACATCTGGCAAACTCTTGCTTTGCCCACCTGGTTTCTGTGTCTGCAGAGCCCAGGAAGCTGAGTCCACTGTGGTGAAGCTAGACTGTGTTACGGATCCAAGCTGGCCTTCCCTGGGGACCCAGTAATGGTAGTTTGCTGTCACTTTACTGCCTCTGGGAGTCAGCTTTTTGTTTTGTTTTGTTTTGTTTTTGTTTTTCGAGACAGAGTTTCGACAGGGTTTCTCTGTATAGCCCTGGCTGTCCTGGAACTCACTCTGTAGACCAGGCTGGCCTTGAACTTAGAGATCTGCCTGCCTCTGCCTCCCGAGTGCTGGGATTAAAGATGTGTGCTACCACTGCCTGGCTGGAAGTCAGCTTTATTGTCTAACCACCTGTACCACATTTTCAGCATCTTTCCCTCCCCGGTCTCCCTCTCATGGGATCCCTTCCTCCCTCCTCCTTTCCCCCCCCCTCTAGCCCGGATGAGGTTCTGTGAAGATGGCCTGACTTCTAGGGCAGGGCTGGGTTGGCCAAGCATGGAGGTTCAGGGTGCAGGTATGGAGGTCCCTGGCTGGGAGCTGGGTGGGAACTGCTTTTCAATCTTCTGTCAAGCTTGCTTTCTCCCCACCCCCATCTCCAAGACTCTTGTTAGAGTGACAGGGAGACTCAACAGGGCGCTGGGCATTAGCAATTTAGGGGGATATTACACAGGAATGTTTACAGAAAGGCAATTGTCTGGAAAATGACTTTGGTGGCTGTGGTATGGGGCGGAAAAGCTGGTTCTAGAAAACAGACACAGATGGGCTTCTACTCCAAGGACCCAGAGACAGACAGCAGGGTGAGGGGCAGGGTGCCCATAAGCCACAGCACAGGCCTCCTGGGGACAAGCTAGGGTGGGCCTGGCTCTCAGAACCTTGACATTTAAGAAGCAGATCTAGGCCTCTGACCTTTGTCCTCTGACCTCTAGCTTCAAGCTCCTCATGCTTTCAGACTGAAGCGGATGCCAGCCAGATGAAGTTGTCAGGCAGTATTGACTGTGGCAGTGCCTCAGGGCTGCCCCTGCGCGACTTGGGTGCCTCTTGCTCTGGCTATAGAGGGGACGCCAGGAGTTCTGTTGCCTGCACATGTGTGTGTGCTTATGAGGAGGATACTGTAGGGTCTGAAGCAGGCCCTCTCCCTTACCTGAAATCTCTGTCACCCTCCCCCTTTGCCCTGACTGTTGGAGAAAAGAGTTGCTGTCACACAGAGCACCCAGTCCTTCCCCTTCTGCTCTAGCTACTTTTAGGCCCCTGCTTCTGTCAGACCATGGATTGAGAACACGTGTGTCAGCCCCCTCTTCCGAGACAGGGACCTTGCCGAGTCTCTTGGTGTCCATGCAAAAGGAGCTGGCTGTCTTGGAGGTTCTCAGAGTCCTTTCGTGTCACTTTCTGTCACTGCAGCTCTGATTCCCCCTCCATTTTCTCTCCTTTGTCCCCCCTCCCACATTCTCTTCTGAAGATGATGTCATGTTCCTGCGCTGCCCAGTGACAGGCGGGGGACAGAGTAGATGGTGACATCCTGGGTAAAGACGCTAGGTGGGGATGAGAATGAGGACTTTCCAAGGTGGTGTTACTGAGATGCTAGGATCTTAATTCTTCTAATGAGCTATAGCTATTTCATGTAAGAGAATTCAGTGGTGGATAAAAATAAATCAGGCCCATAAATAAACTGGGGGTGGGGTTTGGGAGCCGCTGAACAAGTAACAATGTTTCTATGAAGCACCTGCTCATTTATCACAGCCAGCCACTGGAGGGCGCCCACGGCTACCCATCACCCCCACAGGGCCGTCTTCCCCTCCCCCAAGGCCCAGGCAGAGAGCTTAGGTGACAGAGGTTCTCCTCTGCTTCTCCAGTCCCGATGTTTCATTTTCTTAGTCCCTGGCATCTGCCCTATGGCCACCACTTTCCCATTTAAGAATCTTAAGAGCCCAGTGTGGCAGGGCGTGCCTGTAATCCAGTACTTTGAGTCTGAGGCCAACCTACCGTGTGTTTAAGGCTAGTCTCTGCTACATGTGGAAAAGGTGCCTCAAAAAATCCAAAAGGGGGACCACCCAGAGCATCCCAGCCCTTCTTGCCCACCTGCCTGGTTCCCTGCTTCTGCTTTCCTCTCCATTTTTGTCTAAATCCAGCCGAATCCCCAAGCACCATTGATTTGGTCACTTGGCCTGGATCCTGCTACCAGCCTACTGGAATCATTGGTTACCCTGGCCTCTTCCCTTAAACTGCACAGTTCAGAGTAGGTCCGGGCAGCGTGAAGACTGCAGATAGCTGGAGTTGGCTGAGGGGATGGGGAACCAACATGCCCAGCTCACTTTCTCCCCACAGGGTTTGGAGGTTAACACCCCTGTTTTACAGATTAGACCCCTGATTCATCAGGAAAGGGCCTGCTTGCCTGAATGAATGAGTAACTGGGATCCCTGGGGGGGGGGAATGAAGTGGGGGTGGAGGAGGAACTGATTCAATCCAAGTGAAGGTGGCTTGGCTATGGTCTAAATTCAGGTACCCTGGCTCTAAAGGATTAGGGAGCTGGGATGTAGCTTAGTTGGCAGTGCGCTTGGCTAGTAGGCATGAAGCAGCCCTGGGTCTGATCTTCAGCAGTGCTTAAATCAGGCGTGGAGGCTCATTCCTGTAATCTCAGCACTCAGAAGTGGAGGATCAAGGCTATCCTTGGCTACATAGAGAATTTGAGACCAGCGGTTATGTGTGTGTGTGTGTTGTGTGTTAGAGAAATAGAAGCAGAGACTCACAAAGGTAACTGTGGTAAAAGGGACAGCGGTACCTAGAAGGTCACAGGTGGTGACTCATACCCTGAATGCTGTAGGAAGGCCAATGAGTAAAGAAGGAAGTCTCCATGGCATGTCTTGTACTCAGTGGTCACTCCGTTCAGTGCACACGATCATCTGCCTGGGGTTATGACAGTGCCAACCTAGCAGGGCTCTGCTACTTGTAGCTTTGGACTTGTCATTGGGTTTCCGAAGTTTGGCAGCCATGTCTGAAATGGGGACCACAATAACACCTGCCAGACAGGAGCGTTGAGAACCATGGCAATGGTGAGCGCCCAGCTCTTGCAGCAGATGACTGAAGCTCCTACGGAAGCTGTTGGGTTTTGTGGTTTAGTGAGGAATACTGGGTCCTCGGGGGTTGTGAGCCCCAGATGCAAGTGGCTGGGTCACAGCCTGGAAGAGTGGGTGGCTCCTCTCCCTCCCCCACAGCCTGGAAGAGTGGGTGGCTCCTCCCCCCCATCTCCTTTCCCTTCCCCTTCCCTTCCCCTCCCTCCCTTCTCTCTCTCTCTCCCTCCCTCCCTCCCTCCCTCCTCCCTTTCCTCCCACTCTCCCTTCCCCTCCCCTGCCCCCTCTTTCTCTCTTTCTATCTCTCCTCCTTCTTTCCCCCTCTCCCTTCCCTTCCCCTTCCCCACCCTCCCCCTCCCCCTCTCCGTTGGTGCAATGAGTATGGAGTGTCCATGTGGTGGTGGTGGTGGCTCTCCTTGAGTGTATTGGTGGTGGAATGGTTCAGTGCGTCTGTGTGTATGTGTGCCTGTGTGTGCACATACATGAATATGCATATGTGTATTGGTGCTGAGATAGCTAGTCTTGAAATGTGGCTCCGTCTTGCATCTCTTCCCCCCTCCCCCCGCCCCCGGTGTTGGGCATTGGGTGAGTGTGGCTTGGTAAGCAGTTAGGGAAGAGGGCTCTCATGAACCTGGCCAAGTCCCAGGATTCCCAGCATTATCGGCTCCCTTTGCTCCCCCCCCCTCCCGTCCTTCCAGGAGCTGTGCAGTGGGACAATGCTGGTGTGGGTGTAATCCTGGCTGGTGGGGCTTGATGCTCCAGTCCTACCTAGACCATGCTTAGGGTTGCCATTCTGTGAGTGGGGAGCTTAGGTGGGGGTGTGGAGACTCCTGTCTCTCAGTAGGATGACTTCTGGGGGACAGGGAAAGCAATTCTATTTCATGTCCAGAAACATGGCAGCTAAGGTGGATACCCAGGAGGGCCTGTCTGCCTCAGGGATGAAACTGGGGAAAGCAAGGCTAGGCAGGGGAAGGCTGGGTGCTGGAGGAAGCACCCAGGGGACTTGGGAGGGGATTAAGAATTTGTATGGAGACCTCCGCCCCCGGCCTCCCCCACCCCACTCTGTTCTGTCTTTGTCCCCTGTGCAGTCACTTGTGGGTCTTCTGTTGTGAGGAGATCTTGAAAAAGGGAGAGGGGGAGGAAAGGGGAAGGGAGGGAGGAGTTGAACTGTTATGTCTGCCCGCTTTCTCCTGTAAGTTTCTCTCTGTCCATCTTTCACTGTCCTCTCTGTGACCAGCCTCTGCTGTCTGTCCATCTGTTTGTCTCTTGGGGGGAGGAGGGAAAAGGGAGTCTCTCTGCCCCAGACTCTGCCCCATTCATCCCTGAGAAGGAGCCCTGTGACTGACCTTTGCCCTCACCCCCTCCCACCCATGATTCCCTGGTCCCTCTCCTAGATAGCCCCTCAGCTGGAGGATAAGGTCCTGGATGCACAGGTCTGGAGAAGGTGCTCACGGCTCCAGCCTCCTCTCCTTAGAGAATGTTCTAGAGCACAGTGCAGCTCTTTCCCCTGTCTTTAGGAAAGGGACCTGGACACCTCCAAAACTTCTCACCTCTCCTGTCCTGACAGCGTCCCCTGCCTGCTCCAAAGCAAACTAAAGAGCAAGCTGCTGCAGGACCTGCTCATCACCCCAGCTTGGAATTCTAAGTTCACCTCATATACCCTCCTGCCCCCTTTCAGCTCCCAAAGGCCTCTCTACCCTATCAGGCCCCTCCCTGCCCCACAGGGACCCTTGTGGGAGATGCACAGCTCTTTGGCATGGCGCCTTGGTGACCCCAGACCCTCTCCCCTCTCGCAGATCCGGAGCGGAGCAGCCCCCCCATGCTGTCTGCCGACGATGCCGAATACCCTCGGGAGTACCGAACCCTGGGGGGTGGGGGCGGAGGGGGCAGCGGGGGCCGGCGCTTCTCCAATGTGGGATTGGTGCACACCTCCGAGCGCAGGCACACGGTGATCGCTGCCCAGAGCCTGGAGGCCCTCAGCGGGCTCCAGAAGGCGGATGCTGACCGCAAGCGAGATGCGTTCATGGACCACCTGAAAAGCAAGTACCCTCAGCATGCCCTGGCCCTGCGAGGTCAGCAGGACAGGATGCGGGAACAGGTGAGTGTGATCAGGGGCCGGGTCTGTAGAGATCGGGATCTGGGGCAAAGCTGGGAACCCGGAGTTGGGGAGTTTGTCTTAAGGGTCCTCTGGTCTTTTCTGGAGCCTGGAAGAGAAAGGAGTGGATCTCAGTCTCCAGGTCTCTGCTTGTCACCTTGGAGGGTGGGTGTAGGCAGAATGTGGGAAGAAGGGCTGGAAGGTGTGCCTCAGAAGCCAAAGGAATGATTGGGAAGAAGGCACAGGAGGGAAGCTTTGGGCACCGGGGATACTGGCCTGGACCCAGTGGGGGAGTTGAAATACTTGGTTGTGGCACCTCTCTCAGACAGGAGAGGTTTGAAAGGCTGCATCTGACCTGTCCCCAGTCCTAGCCTGACTAGAGCCCAGAACTGAAGCTACTACCTCCTTCAGTAACACAGACTGGCTGTGTTACTGTGGGACTGATCTGGAATCTTCTGTGTTCCTTGGCTTTCTCCTGCCCTGAGTAAAGCTTAGGGAGGGGAGGGGAGGGGGCCTCTCTGCCTTTGGCCCAGGACCTGCATGGGGTCCCTCCTCAGCCTCTCCCAGCCTGGATTCCTTAATGCCCTTCTCCACTCAGCTTTCTCTCAGGACTATATCTGTGTTTAGCCCTGCCCTGGCAAGGAGCCATTGTGGCTGATAATGGTCCAGCTCTGGAAGTTCGGGCCTTGTTCCTTCTGGGTGAAGGTGGACAGGGTCTACCCATGAGCATTCCTTCAGTCATACTGAGAAGTGTTGGGTCACAGCTCCTTTTCCAGGTACCACACTTAGTGTGGCTAGGGATCAGGGGAGGGACATTTCCCCCTCACTGCAGAGATCAAAGACACACTGCCATGTTTCTGGGACCTTGCTTGGCCCCAGACATCCTCTCTAGGTCTGTCTGGTTTTTGCATTTTTCCAGCTCCAAAGTTCCCCCCACCCCCACCCAACAGGGTCCAGGTTGGTGAGGATCAGAAGGAGTTCTAGACTCATGTAGATCCCTGACCTCCTTAGCTGGGGGTTGGGGGGTTGATTAAACATTGTATGAGATTCCTGGTCAGTTGGGAAGGGGTTAGGATCAGAGATATCAGTTGCACAGGCCTGATAGGAAGGCTTCCTGGAGAAGGTGGTCCCAGGGAAGGCTGCCTGGAGGAAGTGTTCCCTGTATGAAGACCAGCAGGGTGAAAGGGTTTGAACAGAGGAAGAACATGCTGTATCGGCAGGTACTGGGGAGGCGGCATGGGCTTGAGTGGACTTAGGGCATGACATGAAAGTCCCTCTGGCTGGTACAGAGACTGGGAGTAGGGGAAAGGTTTGCAGTGGAACAGCCAGACTGGTAAAGTGGGGAGGGCTGGTAGAGACCATGAGGGTTATATTTATTATAAACAGTATATTGAAGCCGGGCGTAGGGTGGCTTGAGGCAGGGAAAGAAGGATAGGAAGGAAGGGGGTGTTTGGATAGAGTGGGAGGGGAGACTGAGCATGGGTTGGTTGTCTGGATCTATAAGGGGGGGGGGATGGTGGGCAGGGAGGACCTAGCTAAAGGCTGGGGATAAAGCTCAGGTGGTACGCAGTGTTGGCCTGGTATGCCAGAGGCTGTGGGTTTGATTCCCAGCACTGTACAAACTGGCTGTAGTGGTGCATGCCTTCAATCCCGTTACTCTGGGGCAAGGGATGTGGGGGAGGGGCATGATAATCAGAAGTTCAAGGCCATCTTCAGCTACCAACCTGGGCTACATGAGACGTGCCTGAGAACTAAAAAGAAACTCTTGACTGATAGGGGGGTGTCAGTCTCTGGGAAAGACACACAGAAATGGGTGAGAGTTGTGGGATGGGGTGAAAAGCTGGGAAGGACCTTCCCAGGATGCCAAATGGACATTTTATATACACTTCTGGCTCCAGGGGGACTATGGCTTCAGGAGACCTGGGAGCAGTCAAGTTGGGGGCTGAAGCAAGAGTGGGCCATGAAAAGGGTGTTAGAGCAGGATGTGGTGGTCAGAGGGTAGCCTAGACTGCAGATGCCTAGGAATCGTCTGGGCAGGGGTAAGCAGAAGCTGTGGCCAGTTTCAGTGGTTTGGAGATCAGGTGTAGCGAGGAACTGGACACCCTGGGTACACAGATGTCTGGGAGGTTTAGCAGAAACAAAAGATGAGAGTAGAGCCAGGTGGTAGCTCCAAGGGGCACCAAGCCTGTCATGGAGTAGGAGGAGGCTGGTGAACACGCAGTAAGTAGTTGGTGAATGCTTCTGGACTGAATGGAAGCTCAGGCATTCTTGGGTTCATCCCTTCCCTCTGTCCTGCCCCCATCCGCTCCTTTAGAGGTTCAATGGTAGGACCCAGGGCCCTTTCAGTTGGGCCGAGTCCCCAGGCATGGTGCGATGTGGTGTGAAGTCAGGAGGATGTTTGGAGCAGGAATGGTTTGTTGGCAGAGAAGACTCTTCCGGCCAGAGGGCCAGGGGCAGGAGGAAATAGCATTGGAGGTGTCGAGTCTGGTGGCCTTGGGTAGGAGCAGGAAGCGAGTGTTATGGAGATGGCAGAGACTGCAGGAGTGAGGTCACTCCTGTCAGTGATCCCCATCACGGTGAGGTCTGAGGTGTCCTGTTTAGGAAGGAGAGGAAGCAGATACTGGAGGAGTTTACAAGTTACTGGGAACTAGAAATCAGGATTCTCTCAGGTGGGGAAAGCCCTGTGTTGTCTCACATGCAGAAAAACTTGGGGCCCTAGTTAGAGTACCAGCCACTATGAAGGCCCCACCATGACTCTGGCTCCCTTCCTTGTGCCAGAGCTTGCCCTGGGAACATCCATCCCTGTCCAGTTCCATCCCCAGCGGCTCCTGCCCGCTCCCCCTAATGGGGTGTCCCTTGCTTCACACACACAGGTCGGCGGCTGGACCGTGGACCCTGTGTGCCTCCTCACCTCCCTCTGTTCCCACCTCCACGGCGACTCCACCCCCTCAGGGGCTGGCCAGCCTGCCCAGGTGAGCCACCCATACCCCCACAAAATCCACGGTGGAGCTTGGCTTTGGGGAGGCCCTCTTTTTGTAAGGGGGGGATATAGAGAATTTTTATTTTGCACCCCCTCTCTTTTATGTACAAACCCTCCACTTTCAAGAACCCCCGCCCTGTATTCACATCTCCCTGATTGAGTTCTTATAATTGCCTCCTCAAATCTAGCTGGAACCTTTTTGAGGGATACTTACAAACCAACCAACAAGAATAAATAGTTATTTCTCTCTTTCAAACAAGAGGACCTAGACTTGTTCCTTGGACTCTCAGGAGTCTCTTGTTCTCTATTCATAGCCCTGTCTATGCCCCTGTCTTGATTCTAAGTGGAGCCTGCATTCTCCCATCTGACCACCAGGAAGTTCTGCGTGGTGTCTTTCTCTCTCCCTTCTTGCAATTTTTAAGAACTAGGACATCTAGCCATTGCTTCTGATCCTGTTTCCCCGTTGCTCACTGAGCCTCATTTTCCCTGATAGGAGGATGTATTTCAGCCTGTGCTCCCAGCTCAAGCATGCACACTGCCAGGGGAGAAATAACAGGCTTGGGAGGATAAGGAGCTCTAGCTGCACCTGGAGCCAGGGAGTTTTGGACTTGATGGCCACCGTAGTAGGTAGGAGAAGGGCAGTGGCTGCCAGTTCTTTGAATGGAAGAGGTCCAGTTCTTCATGCACTCAAGTGTGACAAGGCTGGACTTTCCCAAGAAAAATAAAAGGATATTGTGACCAGCTAGGATGTGATGAGTCTCCAGAGCTGGGGCGCCTGGGCTAAGAGGAACTTGTGTAGTAACAGGCTGGACACACCGAGTATCATTCTCAGGGCACAGAGCCGCTTCCTCTCTGGCTCTCAGCCCCACTTTGGCTGAACTTGGGGAACAGGGACAGGGATGTCTGTTCCTAAGGCTGGATGACAGGTGGGAGAGAGTTGTCTTGAGTGGCCACATGTGTGGTGGGGACCACAGGCTGACAGTAGGATTGGATAATGATAGTGATGGGCAGCAAACAGGCAAACGGTGGACAGGCGAGTCCCTGGTGCCTCAGGTCCTTAGATGGAGTGTTGGGGGCAGGGTTAGGGCTCTGGAGCCTCAGAGACAGACATGAGGCTGGACTGGAGTGGGCTCAGTTGTGTCCTGTGATGGAGTGACGGTCTGTCTGTCTGTCTGGAATTATACTCTGATGGTGGAAGGAGAGTTTGTGGGGAACCTTTGCCTCAGAGCTTAATAGTAAGCCCAGGATCTTGTCATCTCTTGATACAATTTATCATATTTCTTCCCACCAGGGATAAGTCTGAGGTTCATTTTCGTAAAGATAAGGCACAGAGACAGGCAGCAAAGAACCAGAATCACACAACAAAGCATGGTCAGAAGCCAAAGAGGAAACTTAGGCATCCTAGGCCTCCCAGACTCAGTCGGGGATTAAGTTGTGGAAGGATTAAAGGGGCAAAGGGGCGCTGCTGAGAGGAGGTTAAAGGCTGGGAAGGTGCGGGTAACCAAGACCTTTGGAGATGGGGGCAGTGAGGAGGATCCTGGGAAGGGACCAGAGGTTAGACCAAGCCGCAGCCCCTCCCCCCGCGCTTCCACTAGGCTGTCTAACCTCCCTCCCTCCTGCTGCAACCCGAGTCCCGGGCGGCGGGCCGGCGTATCGGGTGACCGCGGCGACGCAGCCACCAGCCTCCTCTGCTCTTCGGCGGGGCTGCGCCGGCGGGGCCGCGCCGCGGGAGGGGGCCGAGAGGGGATGCGCACGGCAGCGCGTTGCGCCGCGCCAGGTGGAGTCGCTGTTACCGGGGCGACCGGGGCCCGGGCCGGCTCGGCGGCGGCGGCTCTCGCACTGCAGCAAAGGGCACCGGCGGCGGCTGCGGAGGCGGCCGGGGGAGGGGAGAGCCCGCGCGGGTAGGAGTAGCGGGCCGTTCTCCCTCCCCCGCCCGACGCGGGACCCGGCCTGGAGCGTGCACCTGTGGCCGCAGGTAAGGACGAGTGGCTTTGGGGTTCCGCGGGAGGCGGGGACCTGGAGATCGGGTCCCGATCCGCGGCTCCCAGGACTAGTCTAGGGGTGCGGGGCGCGTGACCGCAGCGGGTTCCCGATCTCGGAGAAACGCCCCCTCCTTTCCTCACCGCAGCAGGTGCCCTCCACGTGTGTCGGCCCCCACCCCCAAATGCGGCAGGCGCCCCCTCCCCCAATCTCAGAAAGTCATGACCTTCCCGGGGTGAGCCCCGTGCCCCAGGCGCCGCGCGGCTCCTGCAGTGCACCCCTCCCCGCACACCCAGCCTCCGCAGGGCTCGGAGCTGCGGGTGTCGCTGCAAACCCCTGGGGGAGGGCCGTGCGCGGCGTGGCGGTGGCAGGCTGGCGGCCACAGGGAGCGTGGGGTAGCCCTAGGCTGGGAGCGGGCGTTTACATGGACTCGGGTTCATGCGAGTTGGGAAGTGGGTGTGTGCTCCAGTCTGGGGACGAAGGAAGGAGGTGCGACTCGTGGGCTGCCTTCCTCTCTGAAGGATGCTCCTTAGGGGCCCGAGGTCAAGAAGGGGTCATGGGGCACTTAGCCTACCCCGGGACCTCTGCCCAGGGGAAGGGGAAGGGTTGTGTTAAGGTCCGGATGGAATCAGTCCTGCCTCTCCAAATCTTGAGTGGGCAGAGGGGGGCCAGCTCTAGGGGGAGAGACAATCCCAAGACTAAGTATTAGAGAGGAGTGATGGGGTTAACTCCTCAGCTGGGAAAAAGCTGTTTCCTCCACTCGTGTGTGTGTGTGTGTGTGTGTGTGTGTGTGTGTGTGTAGGAGGGGCTGGTTAGCTTATTTCCTTGGCTCCCTGGAGGAAGTCCTCTCCCCCATGGCTGAAAACGGGGTCCGGAAGGATGGTTGGTTCTCATTTTGCCCCAGCTCCTGCAAGCCTATCTTGTGGGGTTCTGCTAAGCTCTCCTGTTCAGCTCTTTTCTTTGTAGTCCCTCAGTCCTGGGAAAGCCATCTCTGCCCCTAAGGCTTAGCTTTGGTGAGGTTTTGTTGGGTGAAGAGCAGAGGGACCCAGCTCTCCTGTCCATGCCTTGTTTGCTTGTTGGTTTGTTTGTTTTCAAGACAAGGTCTCTCTATTGTGTAGCTCTGGCTGTCCTGGAACTTGGCCTTGAATTCTCAGGAATCCTCCTGCCTCTGCCTCCCAAGTGCCAGGATTAAAGGCCTGCACTACCACATTCAGCTCCTTGTTATTCTTTCAGGGTTAGAACCTATGACAGTCTCAGAAAAAAGGCTCCGAACAGCAGGGGCCAGGACATGGAGGGAGTGAGCGGGGCCAGGCCTAGTATTTAGAGCCATCCCCTCCCAGCTAGGTTTGCCTGGTTGGCACTGATTCATTGCCATGGATTTATTAAGGGCATTGCTACACAGCAGGTATGTGTTGGGCACAGGCTGAAGACCCTACAACCAGGAAGGGGGTAAAGGAGGGGACCAGAGGTACCCCTCTTGCTCAGTAGAGAAGGAGCCTGTGCTCCCTATCATCAGGGCTGGTCCCTCAGGTTCACACCTGAAAGGGTGGATGAGGGCCCATCTCCCTGGGGCCTTTTCCCTGCTGCAGTTTTCCCCTCCAAGGACAGTGAGTTGCTTAGAGACCATGTACCTGGTTCCTGCTGTGGCCAGCTGAAAGTATCCTTCTTCCCCATTTGAAGAGAGGGCCAAGGAAGGAGGCAGGGCTCACCGAGGAGGTCCTGACACTCAGAACTGCAAAGTCCTATGGCGGGATGGCAGTGTCATTTGCCTATCTAAGTCCCCCAAACATAAACATAGCTTCTGGTCCATCTGTATCCTTCCCAGAGCTAGGATGGCCTTCCCCAGACACTGATGCCACCCTGTTCTCTCCTGTGGGCCTGTTTGTGACCCAAGCCTTCCAGGTACTGATGAGTGGGTATGTACAGGCTTGGAACCCACAGTGAGGCACAGACAGTGTGGCTATAGCCATGTCTTGTCGGGTCCTAGTCATCTGTCCCAGATATCCTGAGTCCCCTGTGCTGAGACTGATGGCTGGATTAGGGAAGGGACAACTTTTATCTGTCTTGATTCAGGAATCAACTCCCAGGCCCAGGATGATAGGACCATCCTAGCCATTGGATACTGGCCAGAGGTGACACAAATGTCCTGACCCAGCTAGTAGAGGGGAGCAGAGAAAGGACATTTCCTTTGAATCTGTGTAGATTTCATATATTGCTCTAATGAAAAAAATTACATTTATTAAATATACGTGTGTATGGGGGAGGGTATGTGCTTGCCATGGTGTGTGTGTGTGTGTGTGTGTGTGTAAATCAGAGGGCAGTGTGGGGGAGTTGGTTCTTTCATTCCACCATGTGGGATCCAGGTATTGAACTCAGGTTATCAGGCTTGGCAGCCAGACCCTTTGCCCACTGAGCAGTCTTGCTGGTTCTTTTATATTATTTTATGTATATTTATGTAGCTAGTGTTTATGTATGTGTGTGAATGGGTATCCATGCCTCTATGGCTCTGTGATGTGCTGAGGGTGGGTGTGACTGGTTTTTCTACCTTCTATGTCTTTGACTGGGTATAGCTTTAGCTGGGATCCTTGGAGGTACACATAGATCTGAATAGGGTGGTCTCCATGTGGACGACTCCAAGTTGTGTGTTTCTGGGGCCATTTCTCATGGCTTCTCTTAGTGCTGTGCACCTTGGTGGGTGTGTTTGTTGTTCTGGACATGTTCGTGACATCCTTGTCTAGCCAAGGATGTGTCTGAGTCTGCCAGCTCACTGCAGGAACAACATGCATGTTGTAGGGAGCTGTGGAGGGCACCTGTGCCCACTGTGGAGTGGGTGAGGAGCAGGAGGCTTTCTCTGCAGAGCCGTCCATCACTCCTGGTCTGCAGACATGACTTTCAGCATAAACCTTTGTGAGTCCCTAGCCTGGCTCTGCTCTCTCTTTACTTTCTATGCTTCCCTTTCTATCCAAGGTCACAGAAGCTGTGGCTCAAGTCTTTAAGCCACATTGTCCCTTCCTGTGATACCTGAAGGCACCCCCTGGCACCAGTTCTGATCCAGACTGTTATCATCCCCACCCCTAAGATCTGTCAGTATAAAGTCTACGCAGTTGTTGCCATCCTCACCTCCTTCCAAGCTCCTCCCTGCCCCTAAAGCATCCCGGGGGCACAGGGCACAGCAGCATGGTGTCCTCCCAGCAGGAACCTTCAAGGTCCCTCTCCTCTGCCAGTGGCTCTAAGGCCGGGGGAGTCTTGTCTGCTCGTGCCAGGCACCCTGGGGCCAGGCCATCTGCTGCCTCTGTTCTCCTGCTGAGGCTGGCACCGGTCAGCAGGGTACCTTCAGCTTTGCCAAGAACCAGCCCGCCCTCGGGGCTGTCCTTCCCTTGTGGCTGTCCATCTGGAAGGGCCTTCTGGTCTCTAGGGAGGGCAGGGTGACCCTGGGTTACTGAGAGCTAAGAGAAGCCTCGACCCCCCTAAAACTCTTCTCTGCCACCTCTGTAGCTCCAAGTGCTGCCCAAGCTCCCGGTCTGCTGGCAAGTGCCAGAGGTCACTGGCATTGGTCCACTTTTCTTCACAATCCTTGCACATCCTGGCACACAGGCCTGCCTACCCTGGCCTCCGTCCCAGACACCACCATCTACACCCTGCCCTCAGCCTTACTGAGGTCCCTGTTCACATCACAACATTTCATCCCTGTGTTTTCTGTACTTTGATCTGTGGATGCACCTCCCATCAGAGGCTGCCTAGCATCTGGCAACAACCTTTGACCCCTCACTCCCTTCTGCTTCTTCCCAGCCCCTCCGCCCCCCTGCCTGCTCCAGGGTACCTACTTAAGCTATCTGCTCTGCTCAGCAAATCTTTCTTCCCAATCCCCAGCTCTTCCCTTTCCCCCCTGAGCTGGAATGCCACCCACCATCTTTTCTGGGACATGTTACCATGGTCTCCCACAAGGAGTACCACCTCTCTGGTCCCACCACTCAGATTTATCACCGCCCTCCCCTCAACCCTTGGACTGGCTTGTGGCCATCTAGACTTTTCTCGCCTGTAGCTCTCTCGGAGGTTAATTACTGTGGCTAGGAAGACACTTAAAACATCTGGAACATTCTATCCTGCTCTCCCACCAGCAGATCTGGAACCTGCCCCTCCTTGGTGACCCAGAGGGTTCCAGGCTCAGGGGAGAATTGAGAGGCACAGGCATTGCCTGCTGTTTGTTTCCCAGAGGGTGGAGGCCCGTGTCCCAGGGTTGAATCCCGTGAGTCTCTGACCCGTCCCTGTCTCACTCCACTCGAAGCTCTTTATAACCATCTCTTCTCTTATTTCCATCAGCAACCAAACTACTGGAGTTTCAAGGTCAGTGCGAGATGCTTTTGCCTCTGTGACAACTGCATGTCCTGCCCTCCCCCACCCCCGCCTCTGCCTTGCACATGCTCTCATTGGGGTGTGCGTTTGCACGGGCCCCCTCCTCTGCGGGCGGTGGGCCTGGGGCTGCCGGTTATGGCTGCTGCTTGGGGGGGGAGAGAGTGGGTTTGTCTGCCAGGGGCTTGTGGATCTAGAGTGGGAATCTTGCCACTTCACCGTAGGTTTGGCCAAGAGATATTCAAGTCCCCAGCACTCCCAGCCTACAGGGTGTGTTTTAGCATGAGAAAGGTTCCTGAGATTTCTCAGCCTAGAGTCTGACAGAGGTAGGGACCTGAACTCACAAGTTCCCTGTGGCCCTTCGACCCTGAACTCACATTGCCCCTCTAAGGAAGGCCTCATGGCTGCCTTTCCTATTTCCTACCATGGTCAGGACCAGGCAACACCCTGTACCCTTAAATGTGTTCACCTTGGGGGTCAGGCCTGGGGAATGGGTGCCTTCCTACTTCCTCTGGACTGTTTATATTATTGATACCTGGAATGGTATCTTCCCATTCCCAGGATACCATGGTGCCCCTGGGGGAGCACCCTCAGGCACTCTATCTTCCTGGGCTCACACACCCAGAGCTGGGTGAGAAAAGTTCTGCTGTGATTTGTTGTCTGGGATCTGTGGTCCCTGGAGCCTCTGACATTAGGGGAGGGTAGTAGGCTATCACCCAGACTTGCCAGGTGTCCTGTGTGCAAGCAATCATTTATCCTTCAGGAAACCTTTGGAGCAGGGTATGGTGGGCTCCTGTTTCTGCCTGTCACCCCACTTCTCTAGAAGTGTCAGGAGAGAGGAGAGGATGTGGGCTTGAGGGTCTGTTAGCCTGGTATTGAATTCTAACCTGCTCCTAATTAGCTTCTAAGATCCTGGCAGTAATTTACACTCCTATGGGCAATGTTTTCTCCTTTGGAAAGTGAACAGCAGCTTTATTCTAAAGGCTACAAAGTGGGGATTGAACCCAGGACCTTGAGCATGTGTTCTGTCACCAAGTCACCTCCACCAACTCTTGGGGGGGGGGGTATTGCTCTTGTTTGTTTGTTATTGTTTAGTTTTGAGCCTGGAAGTACAGACTGTGTAGGCCAAGCTGTACTCCAACTCACAGAGAGCCACCTGCCTCTGCCTCCCAAGTGCTAGGATTAAAGGTGTGTGCCACCATACCCAGCACCCTTTTTACCTTTTATTTTGAAATAAGGTCTCACTAAGCTGACCAGGCTGATCTTGAACTACCTCTGTAGCAGAGGCAGGCCTTGGATTTGTCATCCTCCCACCTCAGCCTCCTAAATTGCAGGATTAAAGGCTTGTGGCATCAGGGCTTAATTCAAGGTTGTTGAAAGATGGAAGAAGAGACCAAGAGAGCAATGCATGTTGGGGCAGTATGCCCTGTTCGCATGCTTCCCTGATAGCTGACTTTATTAGTCACGGACAGCCGCTGACCTGATTCTAACCTCTGTATGCTACAATTGCTTTAGGGTTTCATAAGAAGTCTTGAGCCCCAGGCTTCACCCACAGAGGTTCCTATTAAAGGTCTGTGGATCCTGGAAAGTGTTTGTGAAAGCTCCCAGGTACTTCTGCCCAAGTCAGTAGACAGCTGCTGGGAGCTCAGATCTTGGGTTTGACTGTCCTAGCCCTAGCTCCCTCTGCCTGGCCTGAGGCTAGGTCTCAATTGCTCCTTGGTGGAACAGGTCCAACTGCCTCCCAAGGCAGCCCCTTCCGGTATTCAAGTTCTGTTTGAGTTCCAGTTCTGTCTCTTGCCGGCTCCCTTAGCCAGCAAAAGTCTAACACCAGGCTACATGTGGGCCAACACAAAATCGTGAACTTATCTAAAACATTGTAAGATTTGCTTTGTGATTTGTCTTCTTGTTGTTCAGTTCGCTAGTGTGAACTTGGTAGTTGACAGCCATGTTGCTATGTCAGAAGCTGAACATGCCTGCTAATCTCGATGTCTTCTTTTTTTCTGCTTTGGGGTGGGGCCTGGGGAGCAGAAAGAAGTGTTAATAGACTTTCCATCTCCTTAGGGCTTTCTATAAAAGTAGAAAGAATGGAAAGATGCCCATGGGGCTAGGAGGAGGCAGGAACAGGAATAGGAAAGGGCGTGGCTATTTTCTCCTAGTTCCTGCTTTTGTGGCCAGCCATGCCCAGGACCTGTCCATCATCATGCTTTTCATGTCCTCCTCCTCCAGACAGCTCATCTGTGCCTTCTGCTCCCTCCACACCCCCACCTCCCCCTACAGCCTCCACCCTTCCCCTCCCCAACCTCCCCCACACCCCTTACACCTCCCTCATACCTCCCCCACCTCCTCCCACATCTCCCCCCACTCCTCCCTCCCCACCCTCCCACACCTCCCCCCAACCTCCCCCCATCCAGTGGCCACACCTATTCCTCATCTCACCAGCTGCTTCATTCTGTAGCCCCTCATGGACCCCAGCCTGGCAACCACTGACCTTTCAGTTGCCTGGCAACTCCATGCCCACCAGCCCAGTCCAGACCCCCCCTCTATTGCATAGGCTCCCTACTGGTGGCTTCTCTGGGGATGAAGGTGGGAGGATCCCTGTCACTGCTGGTCAGCCTAGAGTTGACACCTAAGGTTTGAAGTCTGGATATGAGACCTCCCACGCAGACCCAGTTCATATACTGCCTCTTTCCTTGAAGGACACATGCCGTCCCTGTGGGTCAAGGTATTGTGCTTGAGGCCGGAAGCTCCTTGGTGATCCCCCAAATGTGGTTTTCCATGCCCCTTCACAAGCTCCCAAGGCCACTTTGAGGACATCTGGGCACACTGCTTGTTGGAAGATCCTCTCCCTTTCTGGCAGGCTAATGTATTGGGACATTAATTGACTTACTAGGACAATGGAGATTAATTGGGGGTAATCAGGATTTGGGGGGAAGAAGAAAAGGAGGTATGTTTGTTAGGTTGGATGGTGCTTACCTATAATCCCACACTCAGGAGGCAGGAACAGGAGGATGGACACAAGTGGGAGGCCAGCCTGGGCTATATAGCAAGTAATCAGTAGGCCATCTGTGAGTCCATAGTGAGACCCTGTTTCAAAAATACAAAATAAAATAAGAGAGAGAGATGCCTTTGTTATTGTCTTTTTAATTGTGTAAGTACTATATCCCAATTGTTCAAAATTCAATTTCATAAAGGAATAAACTGAATAAAGAAAGCTCTCTCAGACCTGAGATTGTTGACATCGATGGTCTTAAGTAATTTATGTGTTAAAAATAAGTTTACTTTTGTTTTGTTGCCCAGTGTAAGCCCAGGATAACCTCAAACCCATTGGCTATCCTCCTGCCTCAGCCTTTTCTGTGCTGGAATTATAGGTATGTACCAACATACCTGCCTGTGAACAGTTGGACGGCATGTTTTATTTTTTCATGGTAGTAAGCTAACATGTGTATGTATAATACATATACTACAGAAAGATATTGATCTGACTCATATTCTTACTCCTGTAAATAAATGAGATGCCAAACAAATAAATAAATGAGAGCCAAACATGATAGAGCATGCTTTTAGTCCTAGCACTCAGAAGACAGAGGCAGGTGGATTACTCTGTGAGTTCAAAGCCAGCCTAGTCTACTTAGCTATTTCCAGGGCAGCCAAGGTGACATCGTGAGATTCTGCCTCAAAAAATAAAAACAGAGGCTGGAGAGATGGCTCAGTAGTTAAGAGCACTGGCTACTCTTCCAGAGGTCCTGAGTTCAATTCTCAGCAACCACATGGTGGCTCATAACCATCCGTAATGGGATCTGATGCCCTCTTTTGGTGTGTCTGAACACAGTGACAGTGTACTCACATAAATAAATACATCTTTAAAATAATTAATAACAGTTTAAACCGTGGAGTGTCTGTCTAGTAGCCAGGTTTGGTGTAGAGACTAGGGCAGAACAGCTGAGGCTATGGACTTGGGTGAGAGTCAAAAGTGGAATCTAGAAGAACACTTGAAATAAGGAGAGATGCCATCCTCCCAAGAAACAGTGGTCAGGCTTTGTGACACCCCTCCTAGTGAACTACAGCTTCAGGTCTTTGTTTTGGGAGGGGGTACTGGAAATTGAACCTAGGGATTCACTGAGCTGTCTGTGACATCCTTCCTTACCCTAGCTTTAGAGCCTTCTCAGCTGTAGCTTTAGGAAAGGAGCTGTCATACTCATGGCTAGGAAAGGCCAGCCACTCTATGTGATAGCATGTGCATCAGAGGAAGGGGTGAAGCCCAGCACAGTATACTTGTGTGTATCACACCTGACTTTGCGGGCACACCAGTGTACAGTTTACTCTAAGTTGTGGTCCAGTTGATTCGAGGGTTTGGGAGACTCTGCCGGTTACTAAGTCCTCTAAGTCAAGGCCAGTGGACACGAACACCTCCTAGGGCTGAAAGCCTGGGTCCCCCATTCTCGGATTTCTCCCTGCTCTCCCTTAGCCCCCTTGAACTCCATGAAGAATAGATCCGTCGTTCACACACCCGCCGCTTAATTAATGTCTGGAACTAATGCTCCAATTTGCTCAACAACTCTGCTGCTCACCTCGGTGACAAATTTGTGTGGTTGTTGTTCGTTGGAAGCTTAAAATAGCAGGCGTGCCCATGGGTCCAACTCAGATGGTTTCTTGTATGGCTGCCCAGGGTGCCTGAGTCCTTTGCTCACTGCTTACCTGCTGGGTGTCTGTGGAACTCCAAGGCATTTAGAGTGGGGCGGATCTTTTCAGCAGCCACCCAATGAGGAGTCTGGATACCAGGAGACAGACCCTTCTCTGAGAGAGAGAGAGAGAGAGAGAGAGAGAGAGAGAGAGAGAGAGAGAGAGATGCTGTCTGGCCGGAGCTCCGGGGCCCAGATGGAGGCAGTGGCAGGGCAAGGGATGGGGGGTGGGAGCTCATGCTTGGTGCCTCTCGCCCTGCCCTGCCCCTGCAGACCCGCAGCTCGCGCCATACTCAGGGAGCCCAGCCAGGGCTGGCAGACCAGGCAGCCAAGCTGTCCTACGCCTCGGCTGAGTCGCTGGAGACAATGTCCGAGGCCGAGCTGCCCCTGGGCTTCAGCAGGATGAACCGCTTCCGACAGAGCTTGCCTCTCTCCCGCTCTGCCAGCCAGACCAAGCTGCGCTCACCAGGTACTGCCCAGCCTGCTGGTCTTCGGGCCCTGCCACAGCTCCTCCCTCCGGCTTCTCCCGCCTTTCGCTTCTCCATCTCCAGCCACTCCCACCTCTAGCGGCCGTCACCTCCCCGAAATCCTCGCTGTCCTCAGCGCTCTTTCTCCTTTGCTATGCCCTAGCATCCCCTGCTGGCCCTTACGCTCTCCGCCTCCTCGCTATCCAATCGTGTTTTCTTCCTCTAGGCTCTTTTCATTTCTTTCTCCCGGTGTTCTCTCCATCCCCTCCAACTTTCCCGACTTTCCTTCAGTTTCTGCTCTACCAGCTCCCGCCCCTAACCCCATTTCTGCGTCCAGACTCCAGTTTCCTGGGGTCTGGTGGGTGCTCGGAGAGGCGGGCCGCGAACCGGCGGCATGAGGAGCGCGTGGGTGCATTTGCACTCGGGAGCGGCCTCCGGCCTCAGACCTTGCCATTGTAGGACCGATGCCGCTCCTGAGGGCTCACCGCACTCCCCTGGCGCGAGGCGCGCTGACAGAGGCAATGACCGTGATGGCCCCGTCTCCTTCGCAGGGGTCCTGTTCCTGCAGTTCGGGGAGGAGACGCGACGTGTACACATCACGCACGAGGTCAGCAGCCTGGACACGCTGCACGCACTCATCGCGCACATGTTCCCGCAGAAGCTCACCATGGGCATGCTTAAGTCGCCCAACACCGCCATCCTCATCAAGGACGAGGCTCGCAACGTCTTCTACGAGCTGGAAGACGTCCGGTGGGCGCGGCCCCAGGGGGGTGGGTGGACTTCCCCACACTCCTCGGAAGAGCTCTGGACCCCTGGTGGCCCTTCCCTAGATCAGTCTGCACGCTCTCTCCGCCGTTTGCCTTACAGGGCAAACCCTAGCGCCCCGCCCTCTCTGCTAAATCTTCCAGTCTCGTGGCCTGAGGCTGTGAAAGTGAAGAGGTGGAGTCAGTCTCTCTCTCTCTCTCTCTCTCTCTCTCTCTCTCTCTCTGTGTGTGTGTGTGTGTGTGTGTGTGCTCCCCCAGGAGACACTGAGCACTGAGTATAGGAGTTAGGAAAGGGGAAAGGATTGGGTGTCAGGGCCATCTTGTCTGCTTGAGGTAGCCGCTCCCACCCCCAATTGTGCACAGCTGGGGGCCACATAGTGATTCTCTGTCCCTCTCTCTACCTGACAGGGATATCCAAGACCGAAGTATCATCAAGATCTATAGGAAGGAGCCATTGTATGCTGCTTTTCCTGGCTCACACCTCACCAACGGTGACCTCCGGGTATGTCTGAGAGCACCCAAGGCACTGGTGAGACTGGGCAAGTGGAGTCTAGGGAGAATATAGAACTAGGGTGGCTTTGGAGACGGGAGTCTGAGACAAGGATGCCCTAGTTAATTGGGAGGTTCCCAGTCGCTCCTTTCCCCCTTCTTCCTGTTCCCATCAAGGATGGGCTGAGGGTTCCCCTTTCTGGTGTCTGCCAGTTTACCCCCATGCTGGGAGTACTGATGGACAAGGGGCTCAGGATATACTGGGAGAGGGAAGACAGAACAGAGGTAGCTTCCTAAGCCTGGTTGGGGGAAAAAGTGGGGTGCTGGCTTCTCAAGCGAGGAAAAAGAAGCCCCCTTCCTGACCTGCTCCATGGGCTTTTCGGACTGTCTTCTGCTCAGAGAGAGATGGTTTACGCGTCGCGGGAGTCGTCGCCCACGCGGCGCCTCAACAACCTGTCGCCCGCATCGCACCTAGCATCTAGCTCCCCGCCTCCAGGGCTGCCATCGGGGCTGCCTTCGGGACTGCCATCGGGCTCACCCTCGCGTTCACGCCTCTCGTACGCTGGGGGCCGGCCGCCCTCTTACGCCGGCAGCCCGGTGCACCACGCGGCTGAGCGACTGGGAGGCGCCCCGACCGGCCAGGGCGTGAGCCCCAGCCCCAGTGCCATCCTGGAGCGGCGCGACGTGAAGCCAGATGAAGACCTGGCGGGCAAGACTGGCGGCATGGTGCTGGTGAAGGGCGAGGGCCTTTATGCCGATCCCTACGGGCTGCTGCACGAGGGTCGCCTGAGCCTGGCCGCCGCGGCAGGTGACCCGTTCGCATACCCGGGCGCGGGCGGCTTGTACAAGCGGGGATCCGTGCGCTCGCTCAGCACCTATTCGGCCGCCGCGCTGCAGTCCGACCTAGAGGACTCGCTCTACAAGGCGGGAGCCGGCGGCCCGCTCTACGGAGACGGCTATGGCTTCCGTTTGCCGCCCTCGTCCCCGCAGAAGCTGGCCGACGTGTCGGCGCCCTCCGGGGGACCTCCACCCCCGCACAGCCCCTACTCGGGGCCTCCCAGCCGTGGCTCGCCGGTGCGCCAGTCCTTCCGCAAAGATTCGGGCTCCTCGTCGGTCTTTGCTGAGAGTCCTGGAGGCAAGGCCCGCAGCACCGGGAGTGCCTCCACGGCCGGAGCACCACCTTCTGAACTCTTCCCTGGACCTGGGGAGCGCTCCCTCGTAGGATTCGGGCCGCCGGTGCCAGCCAAAGATACAGAGACCAGGTGAGGAGACATAGGATCTTAGGACAAAGGAGGTGGCCAGAGTGTCTCCCATGTGGCAGGAAGGACATTGGAGGGATGGGTGAAGCCTCAAGAGATGCTTCTAGAGACCCATGTCTGTATTTGTTTCCCTAGCCTTAGTTTACCAAGCAGTAAAATGGAGCTCTGACCCAGCCCTTTTAGCGTCCGGCCAGCAGTGAGCTGTCCAGCACACAGCCCCGCTGAAATGCATTGAAGCAGGCTCGGGATGGGGGAGGACTGAGTTTTTTGTTTTTGTGTTTCGTGTTCTTGGGACTGAGGCTTGCTGGGTGGCTGAGACTACTCAAACTCAGCAGCACACACACACACACGCACGCACGCACACACACGCAGGGATTTCAGACATGTGCTAAGGTGGCCCTGGTGAGAGAGGTAGAGGAGAGCTGGGAGTTTGATCCCATGTGGCAGTCAGGGGAAGGCTAGGTGTCCTCTACTTGTTACTTTTAGGAGGAGGGAGTAGGGTGGGCAGGAGAACCACGCTTCCACAGGAGCGCTTCTTCCCACCTTCCTTCCTAGGGAGCGCATGGAGGCGATGGAGAAGCAGATTGCCAGCCTCACTGGGCTGGTACAGAGTGCCCTCCTTCGAGGCTCAGAGCCGGAAACCCCAAGGTGAGATCCCCTCCCACTACACTACCAGAGCCTGGGCTTGAGGCTGAGAAATGGGCAGCGAGCTAAATCAGAAGCCTGTGTCTACTGTGTGACTCTGACTCCCCTTTTCTGTGGCTCTATCCTAAGGTCAGGGAGCTGGGTGGCATTTAAGGTCCCATTCTACTTTGATGGTCTGAGGCCAGACCAGGCCCCCACGGACAGTTTATTTTCTTTCCTTCACAGTGAGAAGATTGAAGGCTCCAATGGAGCAGCCACCCCCTCAGCACGTGAGTGACCCTTCTCTTCCTCTCAGTTTTAGGATTAATTCCCTAATCCTTAACTGAAGCTTAAGGAGTAGCTATATCATGGGGCTTTCCAGAGATTTCTACTTTACTCCTGCTGGGACTTGCTACCACTTGGGGTAGACAGTCATAACCATGTACCTCTCTGGCTGGGTGTGGGGCCTCGAGTGGAAAGGCGTCTCCCCTTCCCTTATGACTCCTCCTCCTGGTCTCTCTCAGCAGTGTGTGGGTCAGGCAGTAGGAGTAGCGGGGCCACTCCGGTGTCGGGCCCTCCACCGCCCTCGGCTAGCAGCACCCCTGCAGGGCAGCCCACTGCTGTCAGCCGTCTGCAAATGCAGCTGCAGCTGCGTGGCCTACAGAACAGCGCTAGCGACTTGCGTGGCCAGCTTCAGCAGTTGCGCAAGCTCCAGGTACCGCTTCCTCCCCGCCCACCCTACACCCCACCTACCTCACCCCCACCTACTACTGGCTGTAACTTCTCTCTGCAAGCGCTGCCCTACCTTTCCCCACCATTCCGCTCCAGCGAGCAGAGAGTCCTTCATTGCTCAGTGGTCCTTCTTCAGATCCCTTTTCTGCCTCCCTTTCTAGTTTCGATTTACTATTAAACCTCAGACCCCTCGTCAAGCCCCGACACTTCACTGAGCCCCAGTCCCCTTCCCCATCCCTGAGCTGTGCCCACCACTCCTCTCATGCGCTATCCTTTGCTGTGGTACCAGTTCCTTCAGGTCCGGTAACCGTCTTCCCCAAGTTCCCTCAGCTCCCCCTTCCTGAGCCTGGAGTGGCTGTCCCGCCCTGCCTGGCAGATGGTCCCACCTGTCAGGAGCCTGGCATCTTCGTGCCGGCTCTCAAGAGGGGCTTAGGGCTTGTCAGGTGAGGATAATGAGCAGAGACAAGCTGGGAGCGGGGGCAGAGAGCTGCCATCTGGGCCACAGATACGATCTTGCCCACCCACGTCAATTGGGCACTCGTCTTGCAGTCCCTGCTACATCGGCAGACCCTATAGGCTTCAGTTTGAGTCCTTCACTCCAGGTCTTGTCTCCACTCAGGGCTTCTTGAGGCCACAGGTCCACAGTCAGTCACACTGTCCTCAGGGTCATATCTAGTGCCATTCTTTGGCCACACAAATTCTTATTCTGTTCTCCTGCCCCTATATTTCTCCAGAATATAACCTTGATCTCCCTCCCCAGCTGTCTCAGTCTTCGTTGTTGCTTACAGCCATGTCGCCTTGGGTGAAGCCCAGTGTAACTTTGCCTCTTCCATGAGCCCTATCATCCCCGGCCGGGACCTCCTGCTGGGTTCTACCCAACTCCTATCATAGCCCAGAAACCCAGTCTTCTGTGGAGTTTCTCTTGCTCGGGGCTGCCCCGACCACCCTTCCCGTGCAACATGCATCCTCCTCCCACCCGGTCCACGCGAGCATTTTTACGTCCCGCAGCTCCAGAACCAGGAGTCCGTGCGCGCGCTACTGAAGCGCACCGAGGCGGAGCTGAGCATGCGCGTGTCAGAGGCGGCGCGGCGGCAGGAGGACCCGCTGCAGCGGCAGCGCACCCTGGTGGAGGAGGAGCGTTTGCGTTACCTCAACGACGAGGAGCTCATTACTCAGCAGCTCAAGTGAGGCTGGGTCCCAGCGTGTGGGAGTGGGGGTGGGGAGAGGACCCGAGACTTGTCGTGGGAGAAGGGGGTACAATGCGGTTCCAGCGAACCAGCCTGACTCAGATGAGAGGTGTGTGATTCCTTTATTTTGGAATCACAGATGACGTTTGTTGGTCTGTTCTGAAATCTGATTTCACCCTCCAATGTGGCCTGATTTCATTATGACCTACAAACCTTTGGCCATCTGGCATAATTCCTGATTTCTTTTTTTCTGTCTTGGTGCCTGCCTCTGCTTCCTGTGGCCTGCAGCCTACTCTCATAAGCCAGCAGTCTGTTTTCCCTCTGCTCTGTGCCTGTTTCCCTTCAGACCTAAGACCAAGGCAACTTGCTTGGGTTGAGCAAGAAGGTGGAGGGGCAGGGGTGTTGTCACCTGCCCAGGTGGTTCCTGACCCTTTACCACCCTGATTCCTGAGACCAAGCATCAAAGAAAACCCCTTCCTCCTCAGCACAGTGAAGCTAGGCTCTAGTAGTCTTGAAGAAGGAGAAACAGAGAATAACCCAACTCTGCTTAGACACGGAAGGGTTAACAGAAGACAGTCTGATCCAGATTTAGCAAATGGCTGTCTGGCCACAATTCCATTGTCTGGCACCTGTGAAGGGAGATGCTGCTGTTTTCCCCTGTCCATTCAGGAAGCAGCACCAGCATCTAATGGCAGCCTTTTCTCCTGAGTTGCTTGGAATGAGGCAAAGGCCCCTCCCCTTCTTGTGCTCCCTTTTAGTGACCCAGGACAGTAGGGGATCCAGAGATAGCTCCAGAATCTAGGGGCTACTTGATCAAGGTAGCTGCAACCCCTCTGCTTCAGCATTGTCATCAGTACTAAGATTTTGTTTGCAGTTCTTTCGGAAACAGCTGAGGGCTTGACTGTATTAAGGGACTTGGGATTGGGGAGCCAAGAAAGCTGTTCTGTGGTGTCACCCTACTAAGTCATATTTGGAGCCCTTACCAGGGACTCTAGGAGGAGGTCACAGCTCATCCTGGGGGCCCATGTAAATCTGGTATGCATTTTGATAATGTTTAAGGTGAGGAGTCCTGTGACCCCATGCAGCTGAAATGCAGTGATGAGCCATCTCACATGGAAATGAGCCAGCAGCAATAGCTCCAACCCACCATCATGTCTGGGTGGGATGATGTAGTGACAGTCACCATAGATCTTTAACCAGGGGTTCTGTTTTCTCCACTTCCCTGTCTCTTTCCATTTTGCATAGAGGAGCTGGGCCGGGATATTCAAAAGGAGTTAGTCCGAGACATTAAAGAGAAATTGGGGGGGGGGGACCATCAAAGCTCTGGGGCAAAAGAGATGAAAGGACCGATCTATGCTCTGGTCTTCATGACTGTCTGGTCCCTGGCTTCCTGGGGGCCTCTGTTCTTCAGGAACACAGAAAATCCTCCCTCATCACACCCATTGCCTGGACTGCTCATTGTAGAGAACCCAGGAACTGCTGGTGGGATTCTCCAGCCTGGCATGTGTCTCTTGAGTGAGGCAGGGACTGGGCCCTATGTTGGTCTGGTCTAGCCTGGACCATCACCTGCCTCCTGCCTTAGCCACCTGGTACCTGCAGCCCCTGTGCACTCGTGCCTCCCTCCCTCCCTCTCTCTTTCCCTTCCCCTCTCTCTTTCTCTCTCTCATGCTCCTTTTTCTTTGTTCCTTTCTCTTTTCTGGCATCCTGCTGGCAGTTGAGCCTGGGTTTTGGTTTTATTCCTGCTGGGCACACTCACCTGACCATCTAGCCAAAGCCTTGGGCTCTTTCTGGATGGATATGGTCCCCTGACTAAAACCTGTTGACTCCTGGATCTGTCTGCTGACCCAGAGCTAGCTGTGGGGAAGGGGGAACCGTGTGGTAGAGTGAGGCTGGGCAGGACAGTAGGTAGGTGACATCCTTCAGTTTAGAAGTGAGACACCACAGAACCAATGGCTGCAGTCCCACATGCGTTCACACTGCCACACCACAGGATAGTTGAATGACCTTGAACTAGTTTATCTCAGAGCTTCTGCCACCCCCTTTGGAAGGCCAAACCTCAGGGTTCCTTATTTATTTAAGGTAGAGGGTATAACAAAACGTTTCCAAGTCCTTTAATGGTTCTCAAGTAAAAGACTTTAAACTGGGTGGGGTGCTGTGAACCTCTAATCCTAGCGCTCAGGAGGAGGGCAGAAGTGTCTTTAGTAGGGCTACGGAGGATATGTCTTCAGCCAGCCTAGGATATGTCGCGATGCTGCTGCTGCTGCAAAAAAAAAAAAAATTAATTAAAGGAGCTAGAGAGATGGCTCAGAGAGTTAAGAACACTTATTGTTCTTGTAGGAAAAACAACAACATCAAAAGCCCCAGATTTAGTCCCCAGTACCCACATGGTGGCTCCCAACCACCTCCAGTTCAGAGGTTCTGATGTGTGTGCTTCTGTTCTCGGAAGATACCTGACCAGCACACAGTACTTATACACACAGGCAAAATACTTACACACCCAAAGTTCAATAAATACCATTCTTTTTAAAATGATAGATCTTTTTCTTCGAAAACACTGTAGATAGGTTTGCAATACAGATCCAGACTGATGGAGGTTCCGCCATGTTCAACATGTACCTCCAAAGTCTCCCACGTCATGATTCTTCATAACCAACCAGAAAGGGAGAGAACAGAGGGAGCTTGCGTGTCAGGTCTTTATGGGCTAGACCTAGAAATTTGCCCTTTCCATCCCTACTTCACTGTGTAGGCCTTGGGTGAGAGGTCACTTCCCTCTCCCCCTTTTTCTGAGACAGGGTTTCTCTGTGTAGCCCTGGCTGTCCTGGAACTCACTCTGTAAACCAGCCTGGCCTCGAACTCAAAGATCTACCTGCCTCTGCCTCCCAAGTGCTGGGATTAAAAGTATGCACCACTGCCTAGGTTGAAAGCCCACTTCTCATTACAAGCGAAGCTGGGAAATGTAGTCTAGTCTTTGAACCACTGTTTGTCCGTGTGTCAGCTGGAAGCAATGTTCCCACTGACAGGATTGTTTTAAGGTTAAATAAGGAAATGCATGTACAGGCCTGACCATCAAACAGGAAATGCTTAATGCAGGGTAGTTCTTTAACCTGCAGTGCTGAATCTCAGGATTTTGTCTTCGGCTCTGCCTTGGTCTGTCTTTTCATCTGCTGGTTGGCCAGTGATGTCTAAGGCATACTCGTGTGATTGATTGATGACACTGAACTTTAAAACAGAGCAGATGTGTCAGATGGTAAAACAGATTCGAGTCATTTATACGTGGGCTGTTGGGTTGAGATCTAACAGATGACAGGAATATATGTTAAGTCCCGCATGTGAGTGAGGGATGATCCTGACTCATGTCTAGGACTGCAATGACTTTCCTGCCTGTAGCAATTCTTTCTCTAACTTCTTCATCCTACAGTTTAAAACATTTAATTTGGTGCTGGGAATCCAACTCAGGTCCTCTGCAAGAGGCATCAGACACTCTTAACTACTAAGCCATTTCTCTGATCCCTCTACCCTCTGATCCCTTAATTTTGGAAACCAGGCCTCTCACTGACCTGTGAACTCCCAGGGTTGGTTATCTCTGCCCTCTCCTTCCCCCAGTGCTGGGGTTGAGGTTGTGCTGCATTATGCTCTATGCTCAGCTTTTAGATGGGTTGCTGGGGATCTGAACTCAGGGTCTCAGGCTTACCCAGCCAGCACTTTCCCCACTAAGCCATCTCCTTGGCCTGCCTCCCACCCATACATTAAGAGCGTAACACAAGGATGGTGCCTTGGTTTGCTTTTCTTGGGCTGTTCTTTGGTTTGAGACAACATCTTGCTGTAGCCCAGGCTGGCCTTAGACTTGTGATCCTGTTCTCCCAGCTTCCCAAGTGCTGAGATTACAGGCCTGTGCCACTATGTTCCGCCCCTGATTTTAGGAAGATGTGGAATCATAAATGTTTACAGTGAACCAGCTGACAGCCAGGTGGTTTTGGCCGCAGGAAGAGAGGCTCTGTGGCAGGATCTCTTTGACAGAAGGTGATGCGCATGGCTCTGCCCTCAGACATGTTCAGCTGCCAGTAGGCCCCTGTGAGACTGTATGGCCTCCAGGTTCTTCACTGTGTCTGGGGAAGAGTCTGAGATTTTACTCTGAGGGAAAGAGATGAATGCTGATGTTACTGTGGATTAGAACTTGTGGGGAAGACTCCTTCCCCACAAATAGTTCCTTTAAGGAACTATTTGAAATCTAGCATTTCCAATTTCACATGGGCACATAGCCTGGGGGGGACGGCTTTTGATTTTGTGGTTTTGTTTTCTTTGAGTCAGGGTCTTACTATGTAGCCCAGGCTGGCCTCAATCTTTCAGCAATCCTCCTGCCTCATCTCTCCAAGTGCTAGGATTACAGGAGTAAGCCATTACACCAGGCTATAGCTTTTAATTTTGATCTGATTGGTGACATAATTTCTTTCCAGCTGCTCAATTTCAGGGGGCTAGGCTGGGGCCAGAGGGGCTGAGAAGGGTCTCTCTGTGCCTGCAGTGACCTAGAGAAGTCAGTGGAGAAGATCCAGAGGGATGTGGCTCATAACCACCGGCTGGTGCCTGGGCCTGAGTTGGAAGAGAAAGCACTGGTGCTGAAGCAGCTTGGGGAGACGCTGACAGAGCTCAAGGGTGAGCCTAAGGGGGTCCCTGCTGTGCCCCAATTCCTCAGTCTGCCTACCTAGCCAGCTTACTCCCCCTGCCCTCTCAGCTCATTTCCCAGGCCTGCAGAGTAAGATGCGGGTAGTGCTCCGGGTAGAGGTGGAGGCAGTGAAATTCCTGAAGGAGGAACCCCAACGCCTTGATGGACTTCTCAAGCGCTGCCGGGGGGTCACTGACACGCTGGCCCAGATCCGAAGGTCATTTTCTACTTGATCTTAGTTTCGCATGGGGTTACACACTGGGCCCAGACCCCTTATCCTGTCTCTTCGGAGGTCACTGTGTGCCAGCTAGATCTGCCCTTCAATTCTGACCCATGACCCCTGCATGCAAAAGCCTTGGCTTCCCCTCACATGCCTCTCTAGGCTCTCCCATCTCTCCTGCAAGATCCCAGAGCCTTCCTGACACCTGCAGGTTCCCCTCCCGGGGCTACCACCTCTCATTAGCTGCTCCTCACTCTCCCAACCCTAGGCAAGTGGATGAGGGTGTGTGGCCTCCCCCGAACAACCTCCTGAACCAGTCCCCCAAGAAGGTGGCAGCCGAAACCGACTATAGCAAAGGCTTGGATTTTGACATACCACCCACAAGTCCTCCACTGAATCTCCACGAGCTGAGTGGATCTGCCGAAGGCACCCCTCTCACCCCAAAGAGCAGCAACCCCACCAAAGGCCTGGATGCTCCCGGCAAGAGAAACACAGACAAAGCTGTGTCTGTTGAGGTGATGGGCCAGGGCGGGGCATGAGCTAGGCTCACAGTTCTTGCTGTCACTTGGAATGTCAGGTACTGAAGAGGCACGTGGGCCCTTTTCCTTAGGAGAATCAGAAGTCTGAGAAGTGTAATATTGGTGACATGTACTCCTCTCAATAGAAAGTATATACTATAAGCTCTAATAACTAAAGCAATATGGTGCTTGTATAAACACAAGCTGGGTGGTCAGTGAAACAGAATAGAATGTGCAGAAATAACCCTAATAATGTTGTATCTGATGGGAGGGGCCTCTCTAAGCTACACGGACAAGTGTGTAGCACCCAGTAGGAGGAGCCGAGTCTCCTAAAGTTCTCTTCTTGTTTTTAGCACAAGTGGCTGGGGAAGGGGCAGATCCCAGGAGCTCAGGGGGTTCATGAGCCAGAGTCCTGACCTCAGCTCTGCTTCCCCTCTCAAGGCTGCAGAGAGGGACTGGGAAGAGAAGCGGGCAGCCCTGACCCAGTACAGTGCCAAGGACATCAACCGGCTGCTGGAGGAGACCCAGGCTGAGCTGCTCAAGGCCATCCCCGACCTGGACTGTGCCAGCAAAACCCATCCAGGCCCTACTCTCACTCCAGACCACAAGCCCCCTAAGGCACCCCATGGTCAGAAGGCAGCCCCCCGCACAGAGCCCAGTGGGAGAAGAGGATCAGGTATGGGGATGTAAGGCCCTGGAGGTGAAGAGCCCCACCCTCAGAGTTTGGCTTATGGGGGAAGCACTGGGGAGTGGGATTGTCATGGTAGCCAGGCTGCCAGAGAATGGGGTGCTAGCCATTAGTAGTCACTAAAGGAATGGGACACAGAATGACAGGGTAAGCTGGGGTCTGTCCAGTTTTCTCCCCCCTGCTGCTGAGAGGCTCATGCAGGGGGCATGAGGACATCCACGCACACCCTGCCAGAGAGGGAAAGAGAGGGGGAGAGGAGAGAGAGATGGAGGCTGCTCTGAGATCGGTATATCTCAGACCACTATGACAGGGCCATGATCTCCCAAGCCTGCTGATGGCAGGAGGCAACATCTGAAAGAGGCACTACCACCATTGCTGTCAGCAACCCCGACCTTGAAGAGTGCTTCAGGGCGCTGAAAAGTTTTATTTTCTTATTTATAGATATGGGTGTTTTGCCCTCATGTGTGCACCACAAGGGTGCCTGGTGCCTGAGCAGGCCTGAGAGTGTTAGGTCACCTAGAAGTGGAGTTACAGATGGCTGTGAGTCGCCATGTGGGTGCTGGGACTCAATCCTGGGTCCGGGAGAACAGCCAGTGTGCTGAATTGCTGAGCCATCTCTCCAGCCCCAGCCCCTGGATTTTTTTATTTAAAAGATTTTTAATTATCTTATTTGTGTGTGTGTGTGTGTGAATGAAAATGCATACGTGACGGGACAACTTGTGGAAATCAATTTTCTCCTTCCACTGTGGGATCATGGGATCAAACTCAGGTCATCAGGTTTGTACAGCAGGCCCCTTTCACCTGAGTCATCTCTACTTGCCATGGTTAGAATTTAATAGTGGGATAGGCCTGTTACATTCCTCAGGCGCTTACTACATGATGCCTTCCCAGTTTGGCTCCTGATGATTTTGCAGCAGTAGCAGAAGGCAGACACAGTCATTCCCTCTTTACAAAGAGGACAGACTTCAAATGGTTATATAATCTGTCCTAGGCCACAGTTAATGTGTCCCTAGAACAAAGGGGCTAAGTGCATCTCCTTCTTGAGCTGGGCTGGAGCCGTACAGTCTTAGAAAGGAGGAGAGTGCTTTCCACTGGAGCGTTAGAAATGAGCAGGCACTTCTCAGCCAGTGAGCACACCTTCCAGGGGGGGCAGCATGGCCAGTGGCGAGCTAGGGGAGGTGTGGCTTTGCCTGAACAGTGTCCATGATGGGTCTTAATACAGAGCAAGGCTGAGAGGTTCTGGAAGGTGCTGAACTAGGAACTTGCACTATTTGGGTTGGTGGAAAGCATAAGAGAATCAAAAGCAAGGGTGTTATGATTTGAGTGACCTTTCAGCGGGTTGCCATGGAAACCAGGCTGGAGGAAGGCGGGGCTAAGAGCAGGACAAGCTCTTCAGAGAAAGGATGAAGCTCCGAGTCTGGTGGGGCTGAGGAGCAGCTGTGGCCATGAGACACATTAGAACGGCACAGAGTCCCAGGCTTGAACGTGGGCATGAACCTTGTGGGTGTTAAGGTGCCTATGCTGGGTCAGCAGCTCTGGGTAAAGGGCTCCCCAGATACCTCAGTGTTCCTGGCTCACAGTCTATTGGAGTAAGAGGGGCTGGGTGAGCTGGTAGCAGGCATGGGGAAATGAAAAGGAACGGGTCCTGCCTGCCTCCCCGCCCCTGAGCTGTCCTCTTGGTCATTCCTGGAGGAATGAACGCTTGTGAACATTGTGGTAGTGGGTTCCTGACCCCAGATCCCCACTGCTTGCAGATGAGCTCACAGTGCCCCGATACCGCACAGAGAAGCCCTCCAAGTCACCCCCGCCACCCCCTCCCCGCCGGAGCTTCCCTTCCTCCCACGGCCTGACCACCACACGCACTGGAGAAGTGGTGGTCACCAGTAAGAAAGACTCAGTGTTCATCAAGGTACAATTCTCAATTGGTGGGGGTCGGGGGGACTTGAAAGGGAAGCTTCAGATGACCTCTGAGAGAATGGGAGTCAGCCAGTGCAACCCAATTTGACTTCCAGCTTGTGTGTTGTTCTGACCCCATAGCGGGCCCTGGCAGAGTCGGGTGGGTCTTCCTGGCAGGGTGTGGTGAGTCACTGCTGGAGGGAGGGAAGGACCTGGGCTTGATAGACACCTGGCTTTATAGAAGGCTGAGTCTGAGGAGCTGGAGGTCCAGAAGCCCCAGGTGAAGCTGCGCCGTGCTGTGTCTGAGGTGGTCCGCCCTGCTTCCACGCCTCCCATTATGGCCTCTGCCATCAAGGATGAAGACGATGAGGAGCGTATCATTGCTGAGCTGGAGGTGGGTCAGGCATGACTGAACACGGCCTCAGCCAGGCCAGGTTCCCGGCCAAGCCTTTGCTAGCCTAGAACTGTTTTTTCTTAGCTTCCATTTCTTCTCCACTGTGAAATGGAGAGTCTAAAACTTGTCCTGATAGGTTTGAGTTCTCATTATAGTCTTAGTCTCTCCCAGGGACCCCCAAGACTCACTGTACTCTGAAAGCCCCAGACTTGCACATTCTGACCGAGACCCTACCCAGGCAGTCTTGAGGCTAGCTCATGCTCCAAAACCCTCAAGCCTTAGTACTCTGAGTCCAGAATCCTGGAGACCCTCATGCCAAAGGGCCCAGACTCTTGCATTACCACAAGCCACAGCTCATAGGGTTCCCAGAAATCTTTGCCCTATGCCAGAGTCCATGCATATCAGGGTCCTTTGGAGGAGAGACTCAAGGTCCAGCAGGTCAGTGACCATGGTGAGGTGCCAAGGGGTGAGACTGGAGCCAATGGCCATCCTGGCCCACTCTTGCATAGGTGCCTCATCTAGCACCTGGATCCTCCAAACCTGCCCTGCCTTCTGCTCCCCAGGTGTTTGAAAGAAGTTCAGTATCTTCCCTCCCCCCCACGCCCCGTCGCCAGCCGATCCCCACCTTGCTGTCCCCCCAGGACTTGGGGTCCCCTGGGGGCTCAGCTCTGGGCTCCCCACGGAAGGTAACGGGCTTCCTTGCACCTCCCACGTCTCTCTGCCTGTTCCTCCACAGCTTACTTTCTGCATCTCTCACGCTAACCCGCTAACACGCCACCCACGCCAGCCCCTCTGCCACACCCCCAGCTTCACGCCCATGGATTCTCACCCTCTTGCACACGCCAAGGGCAGCGCACAACTGCACAATTTGTCCCTCCCCAGGGTTTCCTGGGGTCTTCCTTGGAGACTGAAACCTGGGTATTTGGTGTGACCCAGGAGTTCTCTTACAGGCCAGCTTCTGTCTGGCTCTTGGGTGTTTTGTTCCCATTAATAGCCTGAGTTTAGGCTGGATCCAAAGCCTGTGAGTTGTCTTGGGGCCAAGATTGGAATTTGGATCTTGTTCAGGAACTGACATAGGGTCCAGCTCAATCTGACCTTATCTCGAGAGCTTGCCTGATACCTGCCTTATATACCCTGCTCTGCTGCACATGCCAGGGAAGGGGCTCTGCTGCTCTCACTGGAATCTATGCCTTGCGCTGGGGAGTCAGGGACAGACCAAAGAGATGGCTTTCCTAAACCTCTCCCTGCCCTGTGGCCATTCTTGCCGCCACTGTGGGCAGGGAGCTTGGGATGTGGGAAGCCACGGCCTTCCTTGGCTGCTGGTTTTCTCTTTCAGCATCGGGATGTTCTTCTCTCTAACTTCAGCCCTTGCTGCTGTTCTGCTGCACTTATTTCCTTGTGGGGGGTGGGCCTGCTGTCTGCGTTCCAGGGCCCTGTGCTTGAGGAGGGGGGGTGGAGAAAGGTCTGGGCATCTCTCCCTCTGCTCTGCCAGGTTGGGGTAAGAGGACATTGGTTCTCAACTTCTCATGCGCACACACACCCTCCCCATCCTGTGTGGCTCTTCCTGGCCTACAATGGTGTCCATGATGCTTGAGGCCTGGTGGTCTTTGGTTCCCTGGCAGGGGAACAGACAGGCATCAGAAGGTGGACAGTGCTGTGTGCAGCCCCAGGAGTCTTCAGGGGCTGAGCAGTGTGAAAGGGACACTTCCTGACTGGCTTTGTCCTCAGCACCCAGCTCTGCTCCTTTCTGGTTCTGAGGCTCAGTTATGAGGGACCCAGCAGGCAAGGTCCTTTCCCTGGCTTCCCCTCTGCATCCCGAGATGCTGTCAGGTGGAGGAGCCTGTCCAGCCGGGGCCCTCCCTGCCTTCTCTGTGTGCACCCTACTTCCAGGTAAGCAGTGGTAGGGCTGGGTGGTTTGCCTTGGGAGATGGAGGAGGGGGTCTCAGCTTGATTAGCAAAAAAAGGACTGGACTTGACCTCAGGCCTTCTGGGATCCGATCCTGGCTCTATTACTAACTAGCTGAAGGTTGGACAAGGTGTGAGTCATCTGTTGATCCTCACCTATGAAGAGGAATCAGGGAGAATGACAGTCATTTCATGGACTGCAGAAAGCATTGAAGATGAAGACATAAGCTGTGATGTCTGACAGGGTGGTAGTTAAAGTTCAGGCAGAATTCACTCAGAATTCACTCAAGGCCTCTGGGCCTTGGCCAGAGCCAGAGCCAAGGTGCTCACACAGAAATGGGTGCCTCGCTGGAGCACTGTCCAGTGTATGAGGCCAAGGAACTGGCCACCAGCTAAGCTCCACCCCTTCAAAGCTGAGTTCACTGGGGAAGGGCTCACAAGTGTGAGACCAGGAGCCCAAGATGAGGCCTATGGCCCCATCCCTGAAGTGGAGACCAGTTTCTGCTCACACAGCTGAAGTCTCAGTTCTTTGGTTCAGTTCAACCAGTGACCTGTATTTGCTCAAATGATACCAGACACTTTTATAGAGCGTCCTCACTGATTCATTTAACTTGCTGCACAGCCCGTATTACTGTCCTGTAGTGCCTGGGATGAGGCCTAAGATTTGTTCCCAAGTTTAACCTGGGTAGTGGGGAAGGAACACACCTTATGCTTCTGCAGGAAGCAGGAGGCTATGGGTTGGGGGTGGGGTGGGGGGGGTGGAAAGACACCTGCACTCTAGGCTCAGCTGTTTCCAGTTTATTGGGCAACATCATCAGGGCGTTCCTTGACTCAGTTTCCCCATCTGGGAGAGGAAAGGAGTGGGCTCATCTATCTCTTAGCCCCATCCTTGCTCAGGATTCCTTCTGCAGGGATCACATTCTTCCTCATTTTCTGTCCCTGCAGGCTGCCTCAGGGCCCAGGGTCTTCTGTGTCCCTCAGATCATCTTGACAGAATGCACTTCCAGCTCTCCCACTCTGCCAGAGACCTCCTTAGAGGAACTGGGTCCCAGGACAGTCCCCACACCAAGACCTCGGACCCTGGCTGGCAGTGGGAAGGCTTGGAATGGCCCACAGGCCTTGCTGGGACTAGCAGCTGAGGTACTCTGGCCCAGGAGCAGCTCAGTGTCCGGAAAGGAACCAGCAATTCTACAGAGCACACACAGTGTGGAAGCCAGAGTTCTCTGTCTTCGGGGACCATCCCCGGATGAGACTCAGAAGACTTTTACTATTGAGACCCACTCAGAAGAGACCTCTCAAAACTCTGAATGTGACAGTCAAGCTTGCAGTAGGGGACTGCAGGCCATCAGCTCAGGCAGCACAGCACAGGATGCTACCCTGCTACATATGGACAGCTTGGAGGAGACACTCCAGGAACTAGAAACCACTCTGAGTGAGATGGGCACCAAATCGACTATGACATGTCCAGGCAGCCTCCAACCCCTACGTCCCCACCCCCAGGTGGCTGCCACCCCCTCTTCTCCCCTGCTGCCTTCCTGCTCCAGCCTCTGGGCCTGCAGAGTGGAGGAGCAGGGCCGCAGGAGCTCTGACCACCTCCCTCATCCCACTGTCTATATTTCAGCCTACCATGCTCTGGGAGCCTTCATCCAGGCCAAGGCCTATGGGCAGAGCCAGGGGGGGCCGGGAAGCCGGCCCACCCAGGACTCAGCTCTGCTGCTCGGGCATGAACCAAGTGGGCTCTGTCCCTTTCTGCTCCCTGTAAGCCGGAGAATAAAGCTTTCTTCTCTTTTCCACCCTTTCCCCCTTCCTGCCTCTGTCTCTTTCTGTCCCTGTCACTTCTCTACTTGAGCCTCTGGGTCCCCCCTGGGAAACAGCTATACATGAGGGGGTAGCTATGGGGAGCTAGATGTGCTCATCTCTGGGGGAGATTTCTCTTCTTACCTCCTACTTTGGGGGTGATGTGGACCTGGGGATGCTTTCTTATTAGAGACCCTCCCCAATTCCATCTCTGCCTCCTGGATCAGGATGGAATCTTTTGCTGGGAATTGGGTTGTACTGGGGCCTTCCCTGTAGAAGCAGCTTCCTAGGAAGTTACCAGCTGCCCCTGGACCACACTGGAAAAGTCATACATGAGCTCCTACCCAGGACAGGGCCTACCTAGTCTGATCATCTCCTGCAGGGAGGCCTTGAACCTGAGCTCTGAGGGGACTTAAATCTTGGATGGTTATGTAGAGTCAGGGAGGGGTCTCCAGGCCTCTAAGGGCCTCATTAAGGAGGTCCTAACCCAGAGACACCCTCAATGCTTAGAGTTCCACACAGGACTGTCCGACCCCAGCCCTGTCTCTCTTTCCACAGAGTGGTGGTGGCAGCGTGCCACCCATGAAGGTGGTGACTCCCGGAGCCTCGCGGCTGAAGTCGGTCCAGGGCCCAGCAGGCAGCCCTGACAAAGGCAAGCACAGCAAGCAGCGAACAGAATACATGAGGATCCAGGCCCAGCAGCAGGTGAGGGTGGAATTCCAGGCACCCAGGCCCCTGGAGGGTCATACACCAAGGCTCTGCTATGTGCCAGTGTCTTAATGATAGTTCTGATTCTTCTGATTCCCTCCCTGTCACTTTTTTTCTTCCTTGTGGGCCTAGTGCTTTGGATCGGTATAGACAGAGTCCCTGAATTCATGGGCCAGTCTCCTGCTCAGGGATAGAGGAGCCTCATCCCCTGCCCTATGCAGATTGACTTCCTGCCCCAGTGGTTGGGTCACCTCTAAAGCCTGTACCACAGCCATCTTACCTCTGCTCCTGTGCACTGCTCCCATCTGCTTTGCACTTTTTCCTCCGCCTTCAGTTCAGGAAGAAGCTGTTTCAGCATGCACGTTTCAGTGACAGGTAGGGGGCTCACAGCCTGTAATGCCCATCAGGTGTGGTCAGAACCCTGCAGATGTAACAAGCCACTTGGATTCGTAGGTTTGGAGTTGACAGAGTTCACCCATGCTGCTTAGGGCCCTGGAGCCTGCTCGTGAGGTCTGCCTGGTCAGAGAGTAGAGGAGGGACCTAGATGTAGCTATTGAGAGCCCCCAGTGCACATGCTCAGTTCAAAACCTCTCCCGAGTAGCTAGCTCTTAAGTGCCAGGCATATTTCAGGTCCCAGGTAGCCTTGTTCTGTCCATAGAAAGCCTAAGCTCAGAAGTATAAGGTTAGAGATGGCCAAGGCTGGCCACGAGGGTCAGCTCATAGCAGGAGAGAGACTTCCCAGACCTGCATAGCAGATGACATTAGACTGAGACTTAGTTAGCTTTTTTTGGGGGGGGAGGGAGTTTGGGGAGACAGGGTTTCTCTGTGTAGCCCTGGCTGTCCTGGAACTCACTCTGTAGACCAGGCTGGCCTCGAACTCAGAAATCCACCTGCCTCTGCCTCCCAAGTGCTGGGATTAAAGGCATGCGCCACCACTGCCTGGCTAATTAGCTATCTTAAAACCCCTTCCACCACAGGCCCTAGGTAGCCCTGGGCAACAAGACCCTGTCTACCTGCTGGCTCCTAGGAAGACAAACATTTGGTCATCCCCCAGCTTAATTTCCCAGTCCCCACTTTCTCGTGTTCCCCAGATTCACCCAGTGATACCCATCCTCTCCCCCACCCCCGTTCTTTTCTGACACTGCAGTGGGTGAGGACCTCTTGTCTTGTCTGAGGGGGTGGGGTCCCCTCATTTCATGCCCAGAAAAGCAGCTGGCAGCTATGGGGTATTTACTGATGTCAGGCACATCCAGTGTCTGTTTCACAGCAGTCTGAGGTAGAATAGGTGAAGAGGCCAAGACAGGAGATGGAAATCTGATCTCTGACAGACTGCTACCATGCACATGCCTGCTTCTGCCCAGTCAACCCATCCTCATCACCACCCTTGTCCTGTCTTGTAGCTCCCTCAAAACCCAGGCCCTGCTGCTACCTGCTACCCTGTGGGTCAGCTCCATACATTCCAGGTCTGACCCTTCTCAGCCTTCCCGCCTCCCTACAGGGAGTGGCAGGGCCTCCAAAGGCCATGCTAGCTCTTTCCTCCTTCTTACTTCTGGGTAATGTGGCTGTTTGGAGATACAACCCCCCCATCTATGCTGCTTGTAGCCCCTCCCTGGCTTGGTAAATCCCCAGCTCCCACATCTGCCTCCCCCATCCTGGGTACATTCTGAACCTCAAAAGTTCATATAAAGTTTCGAGCTGGACAGTGTGTCTTCTTGTATGAAGAGTGGTCTTTTGTGGAGGAAAATCTACCGGAGATCGTTGTCCTCCCACCACA
Source organism: Rhynchomys soricoides (assembly GCA_019843965.1). Lineage (NCBI taxonomy): Eukaryota > Metazoa > Chordata > Mammalia > Rodentia > Muridae > Rhynchomys > Rhynchomys soricoides. Next base: position 445,619 of record JADRCH010000113.1, read on the forward strand.
GGCCCTTGGATGCTGAGGTGGAATCCAAGGTTCCACAGCCTTGGGAGGGAGGAATGTGGATCTGTGAGGGAGGAAGGGGATGCCCACCCAGCCAGCCAGATCAGCCAAATCAAGTGTCACAGCCAGGTCAGCCACATACCTGGCTCCTTTCTGTTCCATCCTTACCCAGCCTGCTTGGCCACTGAGTGGGACCCTCACCTCCAGCCCCTCTCTGTCAGTGTCCACAGCTCCTCCATTGTCTATAAGTGAGAACATCTCCAGGTGTAGGCCCCTCAGGAAGCACCACCCAGACCCAAACCCCACAGCTCCTGGATTCCACTGGACCCTTCCTTCCTGCCCCTCCCTACCCCAGGATGGGCCCCAATCCACCCTGTTACCCTTTGCCAGCCATTCCTGTCACCTGTGTTATGCCAAGGTCTATCTGCTTTTTGAAAAAGCGAGGCATGTTTCTTAGGGAAATTTTTTTAAATAAAGAAAACAATAAAGGAACCAGTGTGGGGAGGTCTGGCTCAGTGGAGGATTGCTTGTCTAGTAGGGGGAGGCCCCTGGTTTGATCCCCTAGCACTGTAGAAAAACAAAACAAAACAAAACAATCAAAAAGGCCAATGCAGTGTCACCGTTGAAATGTGTGGTCTCCTTAGGTCATACTGTTATCTTTTATCGGTTTTCTAAGACCTGTGAGGACTTTCTAAAAAGCATATTTAATGAATGCTCACACACATAGAAGTTTAAAGTCTATGCCCACAGACCCCAGCTTGAATCTCTCACGGCTGTCCAGTCTACACAGCTGGTCCTCTGTTAAGCCTGGATCCAGTGTACACACATGCTCCAGCCACCTGTGTCACTAAGACAAGCTCTGACTCAGTTTCCCAGGCAGACCTTGGCTTAGATTCTGCCTCAGCAGCCAGAGTAGGTGGGATGATAGGCCTGTACCACTGAACCTGGCCTCAAAGCTCTGATGTCAATGAGATAAAGAGAACTAGACATGGTGGGGATCTGGGACTCAAGTGTAGGAAGAAAATTCCGAGATGGGAGTGAGTTATAGCAGACTTGACAGAGGCCTGGAGATGACAGGAAGAGCCCTTGAACATTGTTTGTAGGATCTATTCTGGGTGAAGTGAGAACTGGATTCTCTCTCTCTCTCTCTCTCTCTCTCTCTCTCTCTCTCTCTCTCTCGTTTGTTTTTTGAGACAGGGTTTCTCTGTGTAGCCCTGGCGGTCCTGGAACTTACTCTGTAGACCAGGCTGGCCTTGAACTGAGAAATCCACCTGCCTCTGCCTCCCAAGTGCTGGGATTAAAGACATGTGCCACCACTGCCAGTCTGGATTCCATCTCTTAACCTAGAGGTGAGGGATCAAGGGCTTGGTGTACACATGAAGCTATGGAATCTCTGTAAGCTACCCACTCTCTCTTTTAATAGCTCTCGTGAATAGCCTTCAGTGAAGGAACCACCAGAGTGCCAAGGGAATTATATCAATGTTGAGACCAGAGGCTAATGGTAGCTGGATCTGTGGGCATGCTAGGGGGAAACTGAGGGGTTATCAGGAGAACACTCTTCCTGTTGGTCCCTGGGTGGCACCAGAAATGGCCTGGCTAAGGCAGCCAACTGGATGTGAGGCTACAGCTTGACTTAACCCCATTTGGAACTGTGAGTCAGGGCCTGGAGGGACAGGTGTCCTGAGAGAGCCTAAAGAGCAGATGCACTGTGGTCTAGCGGCATGCTGCCATGGCCCCAGGTCCAGAAGTGTCCCACTTCTCCCAGAGGAGAGCTGAGTCTCTCTGAGGCTTCTTTCTCAAGCTGGGGAAGTTCTGCTTCTCATATCAGATCCATAGTATGTAGGGAAGGCTTGGAGAGATGGCTCAGTGGTGAAGAGCAATTGCTACTCTCACAGAGGACCCCGTTCAATTCCCAGCACTCACATAGTGGCTCACAACCACCTGTAGCTCCAGTTGCAGGGGATCTGGTGCTCTTTTCTGAACTCCAAGGGCACCAGGCATGGATGTGGTACACAAACATACATGCAGGCAAAATGCACATACACAAAGTAAATAAATCTTTCAAACAAACAAACAAACAAACACCAAACCGCCCATTGGCAAGTGAAGTGACAGAACCCCCAGACCAGGGGCTCTGGGCTGCATAGAGTTGCCAAGTGATGCCTCACCTGTTCCCTTTGCTTTAGCAAATCTTGTATAAAGCTACAGTCGGGGTGTCCCCAGATGGATGGAAGCTGGATTTTTGTTTGTTTTGTTTTATTTTGTTTTTTCAAGACAGGGTTTCTCTGTGTAGGCTGTCCTGGAAGTCTCTCGGTAGACCAGGCTGGCCTGCAACTCACAGAGATCCACCTGCCTCTTGCCTCTTGAGTGCTGGGATTAAAGGCATGCACACCCCCCCCCCAACTTAATATTTCATTAATGAGCATGTGTGTGAGTTTGCGTGAGTGTAAATTCAGCTGTGCAGTACATGTGTGCAAGAAAAGACATGAGAACCCCTCAGTCTAGAGTTACAGGGGGTTGTGAGCTGCTGTGTGGGTGTTGGGAACTGAACCCAGGTCTGCAAGAGCAGCGAAAACCACTGAGCCATCTCTCCAGCTATGAGAAATAACTAAGTGGGAGACACTAAAGTGGTAGCAGAAGGGGATGGGGCAGGGTGGCAAGCTGAACCTAAAGCAAGTGGCAGAGGGCACATAGGTACCTATTTTATAAGTTTGTCCCTTGGCCTAGGCACAACTAGGCACAATTGAAGTCAAGGGAGAGCAGGCCTGTGGCGATGGTCACAGAATGCCATGGGGTAAGACGCTGACTGATGACGTGGGCCACAATAGAGGAGACACTACTGAATCCACATGCTTGCTTAGACTCTGAAGGGGAGGCATTGGCTGCCAGCCACAGCTTGGTAAAGCCTATATGAATCACAGATGGGCCACTGCTTGATCTCAGGAACCTCGGGCGGGTCACTGGGGACCACACGGTTCTCCTTTTGCTCTTTTCTTTCTTTCTGGTTTTTTTGAGACAGGGTTTCTCTGTATAACTTGGCTCTGTAGACCAGGCTGGCTTTGAACTCAGAGATCTGCCTGCCTCTGCCTCCTGAGCGCTGGGATTAAAGGCATGCGCCACCACTGCCAGGCTCCCTGTTTTTCTTTAAATTGGCTTTTGTTGTTTGTTTGCTTTGGTTTGTTGAGACAGGGCCTCACTAAGTAGCCCAGGCTGGGCTGGAATTTGCCATATCCTTACCTTAGCCTCAGATTTTCAAGAATTACAGACATGCACCCTTACACCAGGATTTTTGTTTTGCTTTATTGTTTTTTCATTTTATGTGAGTTGGTGTTTTTCCTGCGTGTATATCTGTGCAACGGTGTCGGGTACTTTAGAGCTAGAGATACGGGCAGTTGTGAGCTACTGTGTAGGTGGGGAGAATTGAACTGGGGACCTCTGGAAGAGCAGTTGGTCCTCCTAACCGCTGAGCCATCTCTGCAGCCTTTGTTCTGTTTTCTTAATCAAGGCCGTTCATTTATAACACTGGTAACTAAACTCTAGGTGAGTCCCTGGGTACAGCTACAGACTTCAAGGCTGCCCGATTTATGTCATTATCCCCCAGTAGTGACACCTGCTTAAAATACACATTCTCATTCCAAAGTAGAGATGACTCTGGAAGGACTCCCAGGATTATGCAGTGTGACAGATGCCACAGAATGTCCCATGGAGATGACACAGGTGGTTCTTAAGCCATACTTTGGAGGCCATGGCTCCAAAGAACAAACCTGGGGGACAAATATAAAATAAGGAGGGTGTGTGCACGTGTGTGCACGTGTGTGCAAGGTGTGCACGTTTGTGCACGTGTGTGCAAGGTGTGCATGTGTATGCAGGGTGTGCACGGTGTGCACGTGTGTGCAGGGTGTTCTGACTGGGGCTAGCCTGTTGAACAGCTTGTGCCTCAGAGAATGTTCTTCAGTTATTGTTAGGGGCACTTGGGGCTGGGTGGGGTCAGCAGGGAGGGCCACAATGGGGATCCCTGAACAGGGAGGGATGCTGGTGGTGTCAGGTGGCTATTCCCAGTTCCCAGATGGGGCTAGCTCACTCCAGCTTGGACCAGGGGCCTTCTGGTGAGGACTGGTCTCCCACAGAGGCCAGAGGCGGGACTTTTATGGCTGGGCTGAGCTACTGACCCCATCTGCCCTAGCTTTAGATGCATCCCTGTTGCTACTAACCATACACTTCTTCTCCCTCCCTCTCCTGCCCTCCCACCCCCTGTCCCCTCTGCCTGTCCTGGGCTGGGTCTCTCTGGTGTCTCTTCTGTCTTCTGTCTTTCCTCTCTCAGTAACCATGGACTGAACCCACCCCCCCACTCTGCTTTCCAGGCCTTTGATCCAACCCCATGGCGCCCCTCAACCTTCTTTGTGCCCTGCCGACACACTTCTCCACCCTGTCCCCCTAGTTCAGAGGAGCGCTCTCTCCAGCTGCCCAGCCCTTCTGGGTTCTTGCTTTTGCAGTTAATTTGCTCTCGGACTTGTGGAGTTTCCCCATTTTTCAACACTTCAGCCAGGAGCCAGCATGGAGGCTCTTCTTTGCTCTCTCTGACCCCTGACCCCTGTTTTTGTTCCAGGCCACTAAACCATCTAAAGAGATGAGCGGTCCGAATGAGACCTCAAGCCCCGTCTCAGAAAAGCCCTCTGGTTCCAGAACCTCCATCCCTGTATTGACTTCCTTTGGGGCAAGGAATTCTTCCATTTCCTTCTAGAAGCCCCTCATGCCTCCACCCCAGCCCGCCCTTCCCTTCCTGCCATCGTCCCTCCTTCCTTTCATGCCCGCTCTCCCCTCCCCCACCCACACCTGAAGGGCTGGGGGGGGCATGGCCCTCCGCTCTCTCATCTTCTCTTGGTGTTTTTGGTTTTTTAAGCAATTTCCTTTAATCTTTCTTTTTCCTTTTTTTCTTTTTTTAAGAGCAAAAGAGAAAGCTAAAAACCAAACACACCAACTTCCCCTGACTTCCTGTTCCCTAGCTGCCTCGGCTCCGCCCACTTCCTGTCATCTTCTTCCCCTCTGCTCTTTCACCCTCTCCCCCCCACCCCCAAGTCCATCCAAAGTTCCCACCTCCCCTAACTTCCCAAGAACACTTGGAACAAACTCTGAGCCACGGAGCCTTGGAGCGGAGCGAGACCCCCCTCCCATTACTGGGTTCCTTCCCGGAGGAACAAACGGACAAGGACTGACCCAGCGTCAGGCTGGACAATGCACAAGGGAGACCCTGGCCTTGGAGACGCCCCACTGTCTGTCCAGCCTTCGAAGAGACAGAACTCTGCCGCTGGCCTGTGGTCTTTCTTTCGAACCAGGGTGGGCCTGGAAGCAGGCCTAGCTGGAGGGGATCCCAGAGAAGAGGCCAAGGCTGGGTGTGAGGAGGGAAGGGGGGCACTAGGTGCCAGGGGAGAAGCCGGCTCACTGTTGCTCAGTGTCCGGCTGGTGCTAGCAACAGATGGAAGGGGGCCCCCAGGACACCTGTTATGGAGGGTGCTTCTGGGGACAGCCTACCTCTGGGGTTCTGCCTTGAGAGAGGGCAGCCCTGAGAGGGGCATCTGGTACTTTTAGTTCCCTAATTTAGCACTTTAAATGCCATTAACTTATTTTATGGGGGTGGGTGGGGAAGATGGAAGGGCCTAGAAACATGTTTGGAGGGTGGGAAGGGTCTGGTTTGAGGGATACAGGGAGAAGGGACGGGTGGGTGCAGTAAAGTCTATGACCCCTAGAGGGGGCAACGTGACCAGCCAGCCTCTATGATTTGAGGGTTTTCAGGGAAGGGGTGAGATGTGACTTGCCTGTTGGGGATCTGGTGACCACTTGTCAGGTGTTTGAGGGTCCCCAAGGCAGAAGAGCCAGCTAGTACTCCAGTCTGGATACCTTGCAGGGGTCCTGCACGGGGCAGATTGGCTTTTAGGTGGGTCCAGGAGTCAAAGGGAGAGGCTTACTTGGTTCTGGCCTGGCCCCCAGCAGATACAGAGGGACCAGAGCGACAAGGAAGATTCTGTGACAGACTGGAAGGGTGGAGGGGCTCCCCATTGGAGCACAAAGCAGAGTAAGCACAGAGATGTGGTCTTAGGACTAGTCCCACAGTAAGCACAGAGAGGAACCACTGAAGGGACAGAAGCCGAAGACCCTGGAGCCCAGCAGGGAAGAGCCAGTGGCAGCTGTTGAGGGTTTGGGGAGGGAGGGAAAACTGGGTTGTGTTTTTCTTTGATTTTGTTTATTTCTGTTTTTGTTTCATTAGTTTGCTCTTGTTTTCTAGCTTTGGATCATTTTGTACTAAGGCAAGCAAGCCTTTTTGAAAAATAACAAAAGACGAAGAAAATCCCTCCCAGAAAAAACAAGACAAAAAAAAAACAAAAAAAAAAAAAACCACAAAAAACAAGACAAAAAATTAAAAAAAACCCTAAAAAATAGAAAAAAAAAGGACCTCACAATGATGCAATTACTTTTAATTGCAAGCAACTCTTTACATTTAAGTGAAGTGTCTTAACATTTTATATTGTTTTAAAAATATATTTACATATTATATATATATAATATACGTAATATAAATATATATAAATATTAAAAAAAAAGAGAAAGCCACAGCACACTCTCCCTAGCCGCTGTCTGGCAGGGGAGGGGCTGGGGACAGGCGTGTGGCCTGGTTTCTGTAATCCCCGTGAAACAGTTTGGTTTGATTTGGCTGTACAGAGACCCCTGGCTTGGGAGGGGTGGGGGAGGGGCCCCTCCACTCCATTTCTCTTTGCTTGCTACTCTTTGCTTGCCCCCACACCCGCTCAGCCCTGTGACCTGAGTGTGCGCCCCTCTGTCATTGTCGTGAGTTGAGTGTCCTCTGTGGAGAGAGGGGGAGCCGGAGGAAGTGACCATTCATGCAGGGGCCACCCCACGAGCTCAGGCAAGGCCGTGGGATTTGCATAGTTGGAGCTCTTCGATTTGGTTCTTGTGCTCATGTGTCCTGGAAGGCATTTGTATGGGATTGTGTGCCGCCTGTGTGTGCGCACGCTGGCACAAGCCTACAAAACTTGTGTGTGCACATGCATGGATTGTGTGTGCATCGGCAAAACTTAATATTGTATGCGTGAAGCCTTGTACAAGTATGTGAACATTACCTGCCTGGGCATCAGCATGATTGTGTGGGTAAGGACATGTGTGATGTGTGTGTAGACATGCCTGGCTGTTCATGTGAGGACCACATATGGATGGGCACAGATAACGTTAGCTGCGGGTATGGGTGTGTGCAGGTGCAGGCAGGCGTGTGAGAGGTCTCTGTGTGTGTGAGTACTCGTGTGCACGTGTGTGTTTTCCATCATCCCTGCACCACTCGCCCGGCTCCCCTCCCAAGCTCCCCCCACCCACCCGTGTCTCAAAGCCCACAGCACGTCAATCCCCGCCCCCACCCCCAGCTGCATGCGCCTCGCCGCCGTCCATCAGTGTGTGCTTGACAAGAGAAACTACCACATCAGGGGACCCTGTACCTGGTCCCTTCACCCTTGCCCGCTGTGCTGTGTTACTCGCATGGGGGGTTCTCTCTGGCCCCTTCCACAATATACCGTTTCCCCAGGGGCCTCGGGGCCAAGGCTTTGAGAGAGGTCCCACGTGGGTTCCCCCAAGGCCCGCCCGGCTCCACACCCACCCGTCCACCCTATAGGGCCTGTGTTGGTGTAGAAGTGATGGCTTCTGTGGATATTGTGACCTCTGTCAGTGTAACTTGACGATTTCTAAATGGAAAGGGTTGCTGTGTTTTCTGTCTCTTTTTTAATGTCCTTTTTTTTCTTCCCTACCTCCCTCTCTTCCCTTTTTGGTTTTTCTAGCCGAGTGTTGGGGCTTTAATAAAACTTGTTTCTTTTTTCTCTCCTGGATCTTCTTCCTGTGGGCTGTGCCTCGTTATTTCACTGGGGCATGGAAGGAACTGGGGTGAACAGCAGATGGGTGGGGACTCACTGAAGCCAGCATGCCCTGAGTCAGTGGGCATGGCACAGAGAGGGGACAGACAGGACAGGAAGCATGGGGCTAGTGTTATCCAACACACTTGATTCCCCATGGTATCAGGGGGAAGGACACCATAAATGTCTTGTTTTATATTTTTATTTCTTGGATTTTTGAGACAGTTTCTCTGTGCAGCCTGACTGTCCTAGAACTGGCTCTGTAGACCAGGCTGGTCTTGACTCGGAGATCCACCTACCTCTGCCTCCCCAGTGCTGGGATTAGAGGTGAGTGTTACCATGCCCAGCTAATCCTACTAGCTCTAAAGTCAGCTCCAGACTGGATGTCATAGAAGAGGCCCCATCTAGTCCCTCATGACCGCCAGTCAGTGAGATCCTGGGCATCTTTCCTGTGTCCCAGAACCAGAGATCTGTAAACTCACAATTTCAGCTCCACCTGGCCCCTATGCCAGTTCCTAAAGGTCAGATTACCTGGAGCACTCCCATGTTGGGTTTCAGCCTCTGGCCCACTGGAAGGGATGGCCCCCGATGTATACTCCATCATGTTCAGACCCCTGATCAACAGAAACTCACATGAAACACACACGCAATGAAATGTACCTGCTACCCACAGTGCACAGGGCACTGGCCAGATGTCCCGCTGAGGGTTTCAAAATTTCCAAATTCAAGAATTCTGGGGCTGGAGAGATGGCTCAGTGGTTAAGAGCGCCGACTGCTCTTCTGAAGATCGTGAGTTCAAATCCCAGCAACCACATGATGGCTCATAACCATCTGTAATGAGATCTGATGCCCTCTTCTGGGGTGTCTGAAGACAGCTACAGCAAGCAGGGCCGGAGCAAGAAGAAAAGGTGAAGCCAGCTACAGTGTACTCACATATAATTAATAAATCTTAAAAAAAAATTCTGAAGGTCTTGTCACTGTTCCTATGAGTTCTGTCTTTGAGGCTTCTTCCTATATTCATGGCTGAGTTACCAGATCTACTAGTCAGTCCTTGGTCACCTCTGTCCCATGGGGTGGCAGGGTCCTGAAGCTACACACTCCCAGCCATTTTTGGAATCTTTAGCATCATTCTCTTCTAAGGACCACGAGCAAACCTGAATTGAGAAACTGCTCACTACCGCATGAGTCACCTCCAGTCATTGCCCTGAGTCAGACCTCAGTCTACCTAGAGGCTATTCCTGTGACTTTTAGAATGTCAGCAGATCCTGTTGTCAATTTCCTGTAGTATTCCTGGAAAACAAGAGAGCAGCCACCCCCACCTCCGTTCCCCTCCCCTGGCATTTTAAAATGGAGAACAAATACAACATCACCTGCTTTCCAGAGATCATGCCAGGTGTAATCCTCACCCTTTCAAGTGGCTCCCGAAAAGCTCTCCTTGCTGCTGTGCCTAGGTACCCCCAGGGCCAACTGTTGCCTGTGGCAGAGGAGCCAGCCAGGAAACAGGGTGAGCATCTACAAACTGTGGTTGACAGCAAACAATGGAACAAAGAGACAGCCCTGTGACTATGGTGGCAATGCACAATGTGGACCTGCCCAGGATGACCGGGCCCTGAGGTCCCCTGATTGGAGACCATAAGTATGAGGAATGGAAGGGCCTGGGAGATGGCTCTCGGTAGTGTGCCTGCCATATAAGCATAAAGACCAGAGTTTGGATTTCCATCCCCCATATAAAACCCAGGCATAGTGGCTCAGGTCTGTGACCCTAGGGTAGGAGGAAGGTGTTGGGGACAGGTCCTCAGAGCTCACTGGCCAGCCAGGTTATCCAACAGGTAAACACCAGGTTCAGTGAGAGACCCTGTCTCAAAAAAGTTAGCAATCAGAGACACATACTTCCGGCTTCCATATATATGTGCACGTGCATACACCCATAATACTAACACAGAATTTTAAAGGCTCATCATAAACTTTCCAATAATGGTGAATCTCTGAGTCAGAGGCCAGCCTGATATACATAGCTAGTTCCAGACTGGCAGAGTTATGTAGTGAGACCCTGTCATCATCAGCAACAACAAAAAGAGGGGTGGAGTTGGGAGTGGGACATAAGCCTGTGAGCCCAGCACTTGGAATGAAGCAGCAGAACGGTTAGGACTAAAGTAAGATTGAGCAGGCTGGAGAGATGGCTCAGAGGTTAAGAGCACTGACTGCTCTTTCTTCTAGAGGTCCTGAGTTCAATTCCCAGCAACCACATGGTGGTTCTGTACATGGTGGTTACATCTGTAATGGGATCTGATGCCCTCTTCTGGTGTTCCTAAAGACAGCTATAGTGAACTCATATAAATAACTCTTAAAAAAAAAAAAAAAAAATTGAGTGAGAGTGTGAATTTGAGGCCAGCCTGGGATACATGAAACTCTGACTTAGCAATTAAAGATGGAACCCGTGGGAGAACACTGACTCCTGCAAGTTCTCCTCTGACCTCCATACACATGCTGTGCCACAGCCCCAATAAAATATGTAGGTCAATAAATGTAATAAAACTTACTCCCCACTCCAATGAATAGCATACCTATAATCAGAGCATCTGGAGGATTCGGAATGAGTGCTAAGGCAGAATGATCTAGAGCCAGTCTGGATTATAGAGAGAAACCTTTTCCCAATAAATGAAAGTCAGACGTGGCAGGGGTGGGGTGAAAAGTAGCCTTCTGGTTCTAGGAAAGAAACGGAACCCAAGTAGCTCAAGGAGAGACAGTCAGGAGATGGGCAGGCTCATGAGCCAAGAACAGGAAACCGCACGGCTTCTAGGAGCTGTGGCAGTGCTGGGAAGGTTTCTTACCTTTTTACGTTTTATATTTAATTAAGTGTACATGTTGCAGGGGGGGAGAGGAGTTTGTGTGTGAGCAAAGGTTTCTGAGGAGACCAGAGAAGGGTACTGGACCCCCTGGGAGAGGGGGTTATGAGCTGCTTGATGGTGTGGGTGCTGAGAACTGAACGCTGCCCCTCTGCAAAGGCAGTATGCTCTTTGGTAGGCAAGTGCCCAGTTGCAGAGATGTCTCTCTGCTGCAACTATCACGGCTCTGGGTGACAACCCAGTGTCTCAGGAGAGGAGAATGGAGTATCAGAGTCTTGGCAGCGACACCGAATGATGGTCCAGAAAGAAATCTAGAACTCCCTCCAGTGGGCGCTATCCTGACCGCTGGCCACTCACCCAACTTCTTTAGTTGAGCCAGATACTCACCTATGACAGAACAGTGGTTATGTGTGTGTGTGTGGGGGGGGCTACTCCTGTCCCTCAACATTATATTTCCTAAAGAAACATTTCTCAGGAAACAGCAAACTTTATGACAGGGGCACAAGGTCGGAGTGCACCTTGTTGGGTCTGCCTTTTCGGCTTACTCAGGTGCCTTTCTCACGCCATAAAGTTCCCACTTAACACCCACAGCTCAGTGGGTTTTAGTTTGTGTGTGGATGTGCAACCAGCACTACAATCTAATTTTAGAATATTTTCAATGCCCACAAAAAACCCTGATCCCTCTCAACTATCACCACCCATTTCCACTCCTTCCTCTGTGACACCCCATTCCTGGGAAATTACTCATCTCCTTCCCCTGTGGGGATCCCCCAGACCTTTCCCAGGGATGGAATCACACATCAGTCTGGCTTCTTTTCTGCCACCTTGTTTGCAGAGGCAGCTGTGGTAAAGCACGCAGGGGAACTCCATCCCTTCTCCAGCTGGGCCCTTCTCTAGTGTGTATGTTCTACATGGTATTTGTGTGTGTCAGTCCAGCTTTGGGTAGTTAGCACATGCATGTTCAGGTAATAAGCATAACATGGTGGCAGCCGTGTGTGCCACAGTGTGTGTGTGGCAGTCAGAGAACAACTTTTGAGAATAAGTGCCTTCCTTGGACCTTTATGTGGGTTTTGAGGATCGAATTTGGATTGTCTGCTGGCTAAGCTACACCACCCTGAAGCAGCAGCTCTGGGTTCCATTCCCGCCAGTTCCCTAAGAGAGTTCTAGTTTCTCTACATCAGCTTTATGTCTTCTATATGTCCATATTGCTGTCTTTATTTTTTGAGGCGAGGTCTTACAGTCTTACATACCCCAGGCTGACCTCAGACTCTCTATGTAACAGAAGCTAATACTGAACTTCCTGCCTCTACCACCCAATTGTTGAGATCACAAGTGTGTACCACCCAACCTGGCTTATGTGGTCCTGGGAATTGAGCCTCTGAACTCAGAGCCTCCAGCCTCTGAACTATCTATCTTGATTTTTAAAATGTATCCTTTTATCTTAGGCGCACTGGCTTTTTGTCTGCATTCACATCTTTATGAGGCTGTTGGATCCCCTGGAACTGTGATTACAGACAGTTGTAAGCTGCTATGTAGGTGCTGGGAATTAAACCCTGGTTCCCTGGAAGAGCTGCCAGTGCTTTTAACTGGTGAGCCACCTCTCCAGGGCCTCCCCCCTATTTATCTTGATTGTTACAGCTTTGCGGCAAGTCTCTTTTTGTTTTTCTCTGTGGGCCCATGCTACAGTGAATGTACATTTCTCTGTGTAGCCCTGGCTGGCCTGAAACTAACTCTGTAGACCAGACTGGCCTTTAATTCAAAAATCTGCCCCGTCTGCCTCCAGAGTGCTAGGATTAAAGGTGTGCACCACCACGCCTGGCTTTAGAGGACAACTTTCAAGAGTCGTTCTCGTTCCACACTGTGGGTTCCAGAGATCAAACTCAGGTTGTAAGGTTTGGCAGCACGCACCCTTACCCGATGAGCCATATTGTTGGCCAAACCTCTTAGTTTCTAACCAAATTTCATTGTGGTTAAGAACAAGCTTTATTGTGATCCCTCTCCTTTGACAAGCATCTGTCCTTGCTTAAAGCCTACAATATGGTCTGCCCCAGAGGATGTCCTACGTGTACCTGAGAAGACATATTCCATCCTTTGGAGCGTTCTTCAGAGCCCTTGAGCCTAGCTGGTTTACAATGGGTCAGGCTTTCTTCTTGTGGTCAGTTCTACGTTGAGGTTGAGGGTGGGATCTCTAACTAGCACAGCAAACTGTAGTTTTCCTTCCAGCCTGTTAGGCTTCCTGCATCTGGGTTGCCCTTGGGCATACACCTATTTTAACTCTTGACAGCCTGGCTTATAGACTGTTACAAAAAGTCCTTGTCCCTAATGAGAATTTCTGCTTCATACTTGAAATAGTTACCCTAGCTCCTCAGTAACTGCTCACATGGCTCCTTTATTCTAGACTTCCATTTTAAAAGTGAATTCTATTTATTGCTGTGACCAAATTCCTGACAGAAACAACTTAGTAAATAGAGGGTTTATTTTGGATCACAATTTCAAGGGAATTGTTTCAGTCCACCATGGTGTGGAGAACCCGGTGGAGCTGGTTAAGGGCACAAAGACACTGCTGGAATCAGGGCACAGACCTTCAAAGGCTTGTGGTGATCTTCTTCTGCCAGGCAGGCCACACCAACTTCAAAATAATGCTTCGAGTGAGGTGAGGACCAAGAGGTCTGGATTTGAGCCAGAGAGAGACCGTTGGGATTCAAATCATAAACCAGGCATGATGGCACACATCCATAATTCCCAGCACTCAGGAGGCTGAGGCAGGAGAACTGCTATAAGTTGAGGCCAGCCTGATCTACACAGTGAGTTCTAGGCCATCCAGGGCTACATAGTGAGACCCCGTCTAAAACAAAATAAAACAAACCCAAAAGTTTGCTCCAAGATAGATCCATCCCCTTCGTCCATGTGGTTAGTGTGATCCAAATCACACCTTTATGGACAACAGTTTTGCAATTATTGTTTTGTGCAGTGAGTTGTCTTTTAAAGAGAAACAAGAAAAATACAATATTCCTCTATTCCCCCAAGCTCACAGTATTTATTCTCTGTTAACAGGGTGACCTTGACAAGCCACATCCTGCTCAGTGCCTCAGCTTTCTCACATCCAGAAAAGACATAGTGATGGCCCTGAGCTGAGTGTTGAAGATGTGGTTTAGGCCAAAGCCTTCCAGGTGGGTTCTGAGCGTTCAGGGATACCAGTTCTGAGCTTACACAAGGGTATGGGGCTACTTCAGAGCCATCACTGAGGGGACTGTGGGCTTATACATGGTTAAGAAATGGGTCAATCTCACACTTAACAATGCTGCTAGGCTTGAGGGACCTGTGGTGACAGCTGGCCAAGTTTCTTGCCTGTGGGTTAGTGCCCGAGGCTTGAGAAAGGAGTCTCCCAGCTGGCCTCTGCAGGTGTTGCAGAGCAGACCCCTGGAGACCTCCTGCTGAGGTAGAGACCAAGAGGTGTGGGGACAGTACAACCCTCACCCGGGTGCCCTTCTCTGTTCATACCAATCTCCTAGGACACAAAATGCCACCCAAGAGAAGTGATTCCCTTCATCCTGCCACTCCGCCTGGCTGCCCTGCTTGCTGGGACATGTCCCTCAGAGGTCTCCCTCCCAGCACTGCTCTGTCTCTCCCCATCCAAACAAGTGAGACGCTGGTTCATGCCTGACGAAGGCCATTTATTTCCAAGATATAGACTGTACTTTTAAGACAGGACTTTCAGAAGCAGGAATCTTAGTTACAGCCTAGAGAGGTGTGTCAAGGACACAATGGAAGGAGCCATGCAGACATGGGGGCTTTATCCAACACTGTTACAACACTTTTTAAAATGAGCAAAACATCTTTAAAAATCCTTATAAATTCTTTATAATATGTTACACATTAGAGACAATATTTACAGTGAAAGGGAGGGGGAGACTTTACAGCAAATCTTTGCATAAATCAGAAAGACTGACAGACTTGAGAAGCAGGGCAGGTCACCCCCATGGGGCTCCCCCCACGCCCCCACCCCCGGCGTAAGTGAGGGCGGAGGGAGGACTAGTGCTCTAGGCTTATTTACAATGTGGAGGAAGAGGAGCTGGGTCCCACCCACCCTGCAGGAACAGCCCAGCTGAGACCCTATACATCAGTGCGGGACCGGACTGAGTTCTTCCCGACTGAAGATGAGAGTCAGCATGCTAAGCTGAGGGAGGAAGCAGGGTGAACAAGGAGGAAGATGCCAGCTGCAGGGGGGATCCAAAAACAAAATAAAAAACGCGGGAGCAGGCAGGTACACAGGTCAAAGGACATGGAGGGGTGACTTAGAGGTCAGCCAAGGATGTGAGGAGCAACTCCGGTAGTAGTGGGTTCAGTCCTGCCTCTGTGGCCTCAACCCAGCCTCGGCCCTGACAAGCTTGGGGCTAAGGTGCCTGTGTGCACTAAAGGCAGGGTCCTGGGCTTGGGGACTGGTGGGGGAAATGAAGGGGCTGGGGTAGAAATTGCTACTGGAAACAAACACCTTTGCACTGTGACTACACATACACTCACACACACACACAAGCCCCCCTCTCCCATGGACACCCAACCCTACACAACCGCTCCCCAGACATTCATATCCCCCTCCCCCAGCTAGGAGCTAATGGGGTTGGGGTGGGGGTGCAGTGGACAGACCCAAAATCCAGCCTGTATCTTTCCTTCTGTATGAAACTTGGGTGGTCCACCCACACTGCATGGGTCACTGAGGGTCCCTAAGCAGACTCACAGAAAAGGGCCACTTGGTTCTTTACCCAAGGGACATAACTCCCAGTAGCCCCTCCACTCTCCTAAGGACTCCCACTTCGGTCCAGATCGGACTGCTCTTCTGCCCACCCCACCTAATCCAGCCTATGGCACCAGCACCTCCCTTCACACCCCATCCCCAACCTTCTGCAGCACTGGAGGCGGCTGAGGAGGGCACAAATGATACGGGAATTCCGGTAGCCCCGGAACAGGGGAGGGTGTCACAGACACTGGTGGAGGCGGGCGGCAGCTGAGCGGCGCGGGGGCAGACCCTGAAGGGCCCCTAGGTCCCCCGATGGCAGTGATGCGGCGGATGAGGCCCGTGCCTTGGTGGACTCAAGGCTGCTGAGGCCAGAGTCCTTATTGTCGCTGTGCGGTCGCACGCCCGCAGGCTCGGGAGGGCCCCCTCCGCCCAGCTCCTTCCACTCGTTGAAGTTGAGGTCGGTCAGCGGGCTCTGCACCACCACAGTGTGGCGGCGCCAGCTGCTCCGGCGCCGCCGCGTCTCGGGCGACAGTGGGCGCCGCAGCCGAACGGCCAGCATGTCGTCGGCGGTGCCACGGAGACGCAGCCGCAGGGCTTCCACGCGCGAGGGTCGCGAGCCGAGTGTCGGGGCGGCCGCCGGGGGCCGCAGCGACTCCTGGCTGCTGGACGACGCCGAGCCCGGCGGCTCGGGACCGCGGGGACCCGCCCGGGCCGTACCCGCGCCCGGACCCTCGGCATCCGCGCGGCTGCGAGACAGGCGACGGCGCGCCAGAGTGTCGCATGGCATAAGATGGTGTGAGCTGAATGATGGCCGGCGCGACAGGCGCCCCGCGGGACCTGCGCCGCCCTCCGTGTCCGTCTCCACGTGGCTCAGCTCGCTACGTTCGTCGTCCGCCTCGTCGCCCGCGCCCCCGCGCCGCCCTCCGGTGCCCGAGCACACGCTACGGTCCATGGTGGACAGGGTGGAGTAGCCTGAGACGATGGAGCGTGTGTCCGCTGCAGGCCGCTCGTCGGGTGCCGTCGGGGGACTGAGGCGACCAGGGGTCTCCTCGGCTGCGGGGCACGGCAGCTGTCCCTCGGGTGGCTCCTGCGTCCCCACCGCAGCCTTGTGCGCCTCCTGCTCGGAGTCATCGTCGGTGCTGCTGCCCAGGCCCCGCGCCTCCCGCCGCTTCTTCCGTTTGCGGTTGACCGCAGAGATGAAGGAGATCGCCAGCATCTCCCGGGCGTACGGCTCTTTCTTGGGGACCCACGAACCCTGTGCAAGGAGACAGCGACGGTAAGGAGGGCCTTACACATTCCTGCTCCTCGCCCCATACCATGGCATCTAATCACTAAGTCCAAAACAAGCCAGTGCCCACACCAGCATGTTTCCCACCCACTTGGTGCCAGCTGGAGCGCCACCACCGCATGCTCCTGTCTGATCTGGGAGCTGGGTAGGGTCTTCTCCAGCCACTTCCAGATAAATTCCTTAGACTTACTGGTGACAATCCAAGACAGTGTGTCTGGTACAGGATCCCTGGTTGTAAATGCCAATGGTTCAAGCACCCACTGTTCTCACTCGCCACTCCCCCCACTTGAGAAGCCTTTCTCTCCAAGGCACCACCCTGGTCACTTCCTCCTTCCTACCTATTCCCCAGGCCTAGTTCAGTGCAATGGCTAACTGGGCTGCTGAAGAGCCCGGTACAATCTCCTGGTCTGGATGGTGGCCATTCCTTTCAAGGCCCTGCCGTGCTGTGGTCTGGCCTGCAGCAGTCCTCACTGAAAAGCCCTGCTGTGGTGATTTTGGCCTGGGTCCTTCCATCCAGAAGACCTTCAGTGGCCACAGTGGCATTTGGACCTGCTTCCCATCTCGTTTTTGGCTTTTCAGCATCCTGGAGCGTTCCAAGGACTTTGTTCTTAGCTCCTTCTCTTTTATCCTCAAATATGGCCATTTTAGGCCTCCCTGTCACACAGCTCCAGACTCCTTTCCAACTGTGATTCCATCTCTGCCCTCTGTCTGTTTGTACCCAGATCTACCCAAGGAAAGGACACAGTCCCACCTACCCTGCCCCAAACTTCCTCCATCCACACTGCCCCCTAAGATCAAGGTCCCTGCCTCTACCCTTGCCTCACCAGCTCTTCCCACTGTAGAACCATCCTTCAAAAGCAGGGCCCTGCTCTCCTCCCGGTTCTGTTCAAGACTGGATGATCCCACCCTTATCTGACACAAGTGGGGCCCTTCAAACCCTAGCATCAACCTCAGGCCTAGTGCCCAGACCCCCACTTGAATCCAGTGTGTTCTCTGGCGACAGCCCCACCAAGCCTTCCTTTGAGGCCATTTTCACTTTGATACGACTAGCAGCCCTACTGTCTTCTGGATTCTGTGTGCTGGATCCTCTGATCCATGGCCTTGCCCAGGGAGTGCAATGGGGGTGGGGGTGGGCACAGGCACGGAGGACTAGAAGCAAAGGGTGTAAGCAGCAAGGAGCTATTTGCAGGTCTCTGAGACATAGTGACCTTAGGACAAAGCTCCCTGTCACTGAATTGTGCTCTGGGGTGAGGTTATCAGGGACCCTTGCACCGGCTCCTGCGGCCCTGCTTTTGTTCAGAGAACACATCTGAGATCAGTCAGACATCAGGCCATGTGCCTGGGGTGGACTTATCAGGAACCTGGCCAGTGTTGAGCCATTGAAGCAACAGATGAAGATGTTCAACCCACAGTACTCAGCAGACTTCACTCAGTGCTACGGACTGAACTGTGTCCCCCACCAAGGCCAGATACTGAAGTTCCAACTCCCAGCTGTGATGGTATTTGGAGATTGGGCTTTGGAAGAAAACTAGGTTTTGATGATGAATGTGAGGCCCTAGTGACAGGATTAATCTCTTGTCCCCTCTTTCCTTCTCTAGGTCACAGCTATCATAAATAAATAAATAAATAAATAAATAAATAAATAAGTATCAGGGCTGGAGAGATGACTCAGTGGTTAAGAGCACTGACTGCTCTTCCAGAGGTCCTGGGTTCAATTCCCAGCAATCACATGGTGGGTGGCTCACAACCATCTGTAATGGGATCCGATGCTCTCCTCTGGTGTATCTGAAGGCAGTGACAATGTACTCATATACATAAATTAATGAATCTTTAAAAAAATTAAAAAGCCAAAGCAAAACCAGGAAGGAAGCCTCCACCAGAGGCTAACTTGCTAGCACTGTGACCTTGGAATCTGAGCTCCTAAAGCTGTAGGAAGTAAGTATTCATTGATCTTTTTGTTATTGGTGATGGTGGTTGGTTGGTTTTGGCTTTTCAAAATAGGGTCTTCTGTGTAGCCTTGGCAGTTCTGGAACTTAACTATGTAGACCAAGCTGGCCTTGAACCCCAAGATCTGGAGTGCTAGGGTTAAAGGCATGTGCCACTGACAGTCGCCGCCCAGCGAGTATGCGTTGCTTAAGCCTCTCAGGAAAGCTACTTTGTTTCAGCAGTCCAAGCCATGACCTGCACCCCAGCAACCAGCACCCCGGCCGGCCACCAGCTCTACTCCTTACAGCTGGGCCACTTAGAGCAGATGCTGGAACTCACAAGTAGTAGCTGTGAGACCCAGGAAAAGCTACAGAAGTCCTTCCTGTTTTCTTTTTGAGATTTACTTTTATTTATCGTGTATGGGTTTTATCTGCATGTATGTCTTTGCATGTCGTGTCCATAGAAACCAGAAGAGGGCTTTGAATCCCCAGATTGAAGTTACAGTCAGTTGTGAACTGCCAAAGTGGGTGCTGGGAATTGAACCAGGCTCCTCTGCAAGAGTAGCCAGTGCTCTTAACCAGAGTCATCTCTCCAGTCCAGCCCCGGTCCAACTGGTTTCCTTAACTGCACATGCTCAGAAAGAGCACCTTAGCCAGTGGTGGCTGTTGATGTAGTTGGATATTTTAAACACAGACCTCGATGGCAATAGGAAGCATCACTGAGAACTTAATTGCTGCTGTTGCAAATAAGGCAGTCACCAGCCACAGCCTCCACAGAAAGGCTGAACTGGAGGTCTGGGGGGCTTGGGTTGACAGCTTGTGTATAGATCCTTCTGAGACAAGGCTATATAGTTGTCCTCAGATTTTTAAAAAAAATATTTATTTATTTATTTGGTGCTTTGTCTGAATGCATGTCTGTACACCAGAAGAAGGCACTGAATCCCACTGTAGATGGTTGTGAGCCAATATGTGGTGGCTGGGAATTGAACTCAGGTCCTTTGGTAGAGCAGCCAGTCTTCTTAACTTCTGAGCCATCTCTCCAGCCTCCCACTCCCCTTTTTCTGACGGGGTCTGTGACTGAGAGTATATGATGAGTATAATCACTCTCTTTCCAGTGATTATGATTTCCATGTAGCCAGATAATTCTCCCTTGGAGGTTACTTGCTGAGCTTTGGACAGGCCAAGGGGAGTAGGAACCTGTGGTGAAATGGGCTGAGGCCATGCTGAATCCAACAGCCCAGCTGCAGATCAGGGGATCTCAGTCTGGTTACTCTGGGCTATATGGAGAGCTGAGGTGGAGGGGCCATCAGAGAAGTAAAAAGGGACCCTTCCCTCCAAACATGGACATCTTAATGTTAAACTAGTATGCTTCAGCCAGGAGTTTGTGCCACGTGCCAGCCCACACTCCAATAACAAAGAGCCTAAATAAATAAATAAACCCACGAAACCCAACCAAACAGAAAACGGTCCTCATAAGGAGGACACGGTGGAGTGTAACTGTAATTCATGTGTGGATCCCACCTGGGTCCCATCAGAAGCCTCTGAAAACCCTGGCTGCAAGGAAGAAGAAAGGGAGGAGAAAGAATGGCTGCCCTGTGCTCTCGAGTGCATCTGTTGGTGACGATGACCCCAACTAGGCTCTGGGGAACACAGCTGACAATCCCTGATCTGGACTTCAGAGTCAAGAAGGGGCCTGGCAGCAGCCACCATGCAGATGCGGTCCCCAACCCTTGGAATGCAGAGCTGGCTGGGGCCCAGTCCTTGGTACCTGAAATAGGATGCTGCAGACTCAGATGCTCTGTGGGTGTCTGATACAGACACCACCTGCTATACACAGTTCAAAGTCTCGGTCTCCGTGACAGTTATTCCAATTAACCAGAGCCTGGCTTGTGCTTTGGGCTCTCAAGTGCTTAACTAGTGCTGTTTCATACTCAAGATGAGGCTGTCCCATGTCCCCAAATGCTCCAGTCTGACAGCAGAGGATCAGAACAGGATCTCCATGGCATTCACTGAGGAAGAAAACACCTGCAGATGCCCACCTCTCGTGCCAGAGAACATACCCAAACTTCTAGTTACTTGAACTCTGAACATTGCCTCCCCTATCTATATAGTGAGGGTGGCTACAGAACGGAGAGGTCTAGTCTAGTAAAGATGGCATGAAGTGGGTGTGGGGGAGTGGCTGCAAAGGTGAACTTGTACACTTGTGACTGGGTAGCTCACTAGTCTCAGGGATATGCAAGTCAAGTATACGACACTTTCTGAAAAACATTCTGTGTATGTTCAAAGCTCTGTGCTAAGCAGAATCCTGAAGAGGAGCCATCAAGCTAACCCAGGGATTAAGAAGGCTCAGAATCTGAGGAGGCTGGAACCCCACAGCCAGAAGGCCTTGGGGGTGGTGGTGTCATGTCTACTATGGACAGATGTGGCCAGAGGGGATAATGAGGAGGATTTCTAGGACAGTGGTTCTCAACCTTCCTAATGCTGTAACCCTTTAAAACCTTTTAACACAGTCCCTCAACTGTGATTCCCAAACATAAAATTATTTTCACTGCTACTTCATAACTGTAATTTTGCTATGCTTATGAATCATAATGCAAACACCTGATATCAACCCCCGTGGAAAGGTTGTTTGACCCACCCCAAGAGGCTGCAACCCACAGGTTGAGAACTGCTGGTCTAGAGGCTCTTACAGAGGACAGCACTGTTGAACCCAGAGCTAGTGGCGCAGTGTGGCCTTCTGAGGCCTCCTGCAACCCACTTCAGACTGCCCACTAGCAGTGCCTCCTTCTTGTTGCTACCCCTGGAGGTATCTTCCCCGCTTTGGGGCTCATCCCCACATCTTACACCAGCCTACCTCTACCCACAGGGCTTTGCATTTTTGTTCTGAATACCTCTCAGCTAGGCTTCTCATGTCTGTGCATGCAAATATCTGGTTTGTGAACCTCACCCAGCTTCTGCCTCCTCTGGGTTCCAATTCTCTCCAGCTAGTATTAGTATTGTTTGCTCATTAGTATGATACTAGAATCTGTTCCAAGGAGTCTACTTGCTCAGCTCTGTTAGTGTGTGTGTGTGCGTGTGTGAGTGTGTGTGTGTGCGTGTGTGCGTGTGTGTGTGTGTGTGTGCGTGTGTGTTTGGCCCGTGGAGACCAGAAGAGGGTGTTAGATTCCAGAACCCAAATTTACTGGAGGTTGTGAGCTGTCTACTGACAATGTAGTCGCTGTCTACTGAACTCAGGTCCTCTGGAAGAGCAGTCAGTACTCTTAACCACTGACTCGTCTCTTTAGACCCCTCAGCTCCTGCTTGTATCCTCAGTATTCAGTACATAAAGCCATGCAGGGGAGGTTCAGATGAGATCTGTGTGGCATGACTCAATGAATACAGCTGTGTCTGGAGGCACTGGAAGCCTTAGTTATCTGGGAATGGCAGCGTCACACACTGAGATGGAAAGAACTACAGTCTCTTCCACCCCATTAGAGATTGTGGAGAATTGGTAGTAATCTGTTTTTAAGATTTATTTTAATTTTATGTGTATATGCGAGTGCATGAATGTGTGTTCAGTGTGAGAACAGTGGCCAAGGAGGGGATCAGATCTTCTGGAACTGGAGCTACAGAGAGTTGTGAACTGCCATGTGGGTGCTGGGAGCTAAATCCAGGTCCTTTGCAAATACTTTTTATGTCTCAGACCCCTCTCTCTCTCTCTCTCTCTCTCTCTCTCCACTTCCCTGTGGTAGTATTTCTATGCAAGCAAAATAACTTTTTTTTTAAAGATTTTTTTTTTTTTAGTGCATAGGTGTGCATGTGTGTGCATGCACATGTTTGTGTGAGTGTGTGAGAGTGTGTGTGCGTGCGTGCATGAGCACTCACATGCACTCATGCATGCACACAGGGGCCTATAGATCAGAAAAGAGTGCCAGATCCCCTGGAACTGGAGTTGCAGGTGGTTCTGAGTCATCTATAGCAAACACTAAGAACTGAACTCTGGTCCTCTTCAATCGTGATTTAATCATTGTGTGAACTTACACTAACTTGACAGTATTAACCTATCACACACATAAGGCTGTGTGGCCCACTATTGTGAAATGGGAGACTATTTTTAAATATTCTATTGTAGTGGTTTGAATATGGCCCCGATCTGCTCGCATAGATTTGAATGCTGAGTCATCAAGGAGTGGCACTGTTTGAAAGGATTGGAAGGATAAAGAGGTGTGGCCTTGGTGAAGGAAGTGTGTCACTGAGGGGTTGGTTTCAAAGCCCCTGCCAAGCCCAGAGTCTCTTTCTCTTTGCCTCTGAATCAGGATATAATTCTTAGCTATCTCTCCAGTGTCTGCATGCCACCAAGCTTCTTGCCATGATGATAATGGACTAAACCTCTGAAACTGTAAGCAAGTCCTCAATTAACTACTTTCTCTTATAATAGTTGCCTTGGTCATGATGCGCCCTCATAGAGATAGAACTGACTAAGATAACCATTTTATAACTATGATACCATAAAACTGGATAAATAGATAAATTATTTAAAGTTAGAAAAATAAGCCAGGTGTGGTAGCATACACCTGTAATCCCAGTACTCAAGAAAAAGGTAGGAAGACCACAAATTTGGACTCCTTAGAGAGACCCTGCCTCATAAGCAAACAAGCAAATAAACATGCAAAGAAAGAATTACTTAGCAGGTAAAGGAATTTGCCACCAAGCCTGAGGACCTGAGTTCAAACCCCGTGATCCACATTGTAGAAAACAAGAACTAACTCTCAAAAGTTGCCCTCTGACCTCCACATGCACAACTATGGCATATGCACTGGAATACTTGAGCGCACACACATATACATAATAAGTAAGTATAATTTAAAAATAAACATACAAAAAGCCCAAAATATTTTCCCCTTAAAATATTTGTTACCATCTGGCCCTGGCATCTTCTCAGTTGGAAGTTTTTACACACAAATTAAATTTCTTTAGCAGATGCAGGACTATTTAGGTATTTTTTATGCAAAGTTTGGTAGTTTGAATCCTAAGACTAGGTCTATGTCTTTTAAGTTACTGTGTTTTTAGGCACAGAGTTGTTTATGGTATTATTCTTTGAGTATCTGTGTGGTCTGTACTGATGCCCCGTGTTAGCATCTGTGTGGTCTGTACTGATGCCCCGTGTTAGGATCTGTGTGGTCTGTACTGTTGCCCCATGTTAGCATCTGTGTGGTCTGTACTGATGCCCCGTGTTAGGATCTGTGTGGTCTGTACTGTTGCCCCATGTTAGCATCTGTGTGGTCTGTACTGATGCTCTGTGTTAGCATCTGTGTGGTCTGTAGATGTACTTGTGTCATCCTTAGCATTGGTAATTTGTGCCATGTCTTTTTATTCTGTTAGTCTGGTTAGAAGTTTATCAATTTTATTGTTTGTTTGTTTGTTTATTTGGCTTTTTTTTTTTTTTTTTGAGACAGGGTTTCTCTGTGTAGCCCTGGCTGTCCTGGAACTCACTCTGTAGTCCAGGCTGACCTGGAACTCAGAAATCCACCTGCCTCTGCTTCCCAAGTGCTGGGATTAAAGGTGTGTGCCACCACTGACTGGAGGGTTATTGATTTTTTTCAAAGAAACAGCTGTGGTTTCACTGATTTTTCTTAATTGTTTTCAGTTTCATTGATTTTTCAGTCATCTTTATTGTTTCCTTTCTTTTCCTTTGTTAAGCCCTCCCAGACAGCTTTTTTTGTTTGCTTGTTTGTTTTGTTTAGAGACAGGATCTTGCTATGAAGCCCTGGCTAGCCTGGAACTCAGTATGCAGCCCAGGCTGCCTCTAGCTCCCAAGTGTTGGAATTACAGGCTTGAGCCACCATTCTCAGCTCACCTAGGGACCTTAAAACATATTTATCACAGCAGACATATTGCTGTTGTTTTCGTTTTACAGACGAGGAAGCTGCAATTCAGAAAGAATTACCCAACATCATAAAACTAAGTACCAAAGCCAGAACTCGAACTGAGGACTTTTCTGCAATGAGAGCTGTTCCCAGGTCCCATTGCCCCTCCGCTACCCAACCCCAAGATCAGCAGCCTCTTCTATATCAGATGCCTCTCCATGCACCACCAAGGATAGCTTCTCGGCTCCCCACCTCCACCCCCAGACACTCAGTATTTCCCACCTTCCATCCACAGGACCCTCAACACCCAGCCCACCCCCAGTCTAACTTCCACCCTCTTGACCATAAACTACAGTGGGCTGACTTGTTCAGGCAAAACACATTTAGGAAGCCATGGCACTAACCTTGGATTTGGCTGAACTACAGGTGGTGGAATCTGCTGGCAAAAGAAAGAAAAATGAAGTTAGACCAGGAAAGATCAAAGGTTCAAGGATGAAGGTGTTTGTTTTCCCCAGGCCCTAGGAGGGCCACTGGCTCAGCTGGCATTTTCTATGGGTTACCTCCATCAGATGTTGTTAGCTACCACTTCTTTTAGAGGCAGGAAGTGACATCAGGCTGTGGGCCACTGGGTCTTCACTTGCCCAGGGTTAAGGACAAAGGGGGTTTTTCTCTGGGCCTGGCTCCTCCTTTCCCCTCCCCCTCCTGTCCCCTATGTCTCTGAAGCACTGGAGAGAAAATGCCAGTATCGGATGCAGTCCACAGAAACCACAATGGGGAGACACAGCACATCACAGATACTCTGAAGAAATGGAAACCATACAGTGCAGAAGAGGTGTGTGCCCCACTCCCACCCCATGAGAAGGAAAAGGGCCACACTAAGTGATCAAGTAACGAAGCAGAGATGAGGTGGGTAAAACACAGGGGTACAGTGGGCTGGTGACATCAACCTGCCCTTAAGGGGCAAGGCCCCCTTTTAAACCCAGTCAAAACCATCACAACCAAGGATCTAGACAGAGTGCCATTCCTTAATATCTCCAGAATGGAGAAGGAACCGGATAACAAGACCTGGCAGTGCCCTCTCCAAGGCTGGAGAGGGAGCAGGTTGGTTCAAACCTGGGATATCGAGCTGGTGCAGTTAATCCACACTCTCTGGCAGGCAGGTTAGAAGTCCCTCCCCAGCCCCCTCCCCCTGCAAATGGTGAGCAGAGCAAGAATGGTTGACCACACTCGACACACATGGGACAGGCGGCAGCAGGTGATTAGAAGAGACGGGGCTCCTCTCTGCTAACCCACCCCAACCTACATCTCAGAACTAAGGATGCTGTGGGGCCCTTTCTCCGGGACAAGAACTGGTCATGCTAGCAGGCACTGTAGTCAGAATGTAAGAGGAGCTAGTGGCTGGGGCCAAGAAGAAAGGGTCCACTCACTGGCCCTTGAGCACAGAAGCCATCCTCCTCTGGAACAGGACTTCCAGGATGAGTGTCCAGGGCCTGAACTGAGGCAGGGGTTGTCATTAAAATGGCTTCTGGGGTGATGTCAGTATAACTGGTCCCTGCAGCGGCTAAGTTCACACTCAAATTTCCCTCATCTTGGTCACCCTGAACTGCTTCCACTGCACAGGGAAGGACATGGAGCTCAGGGCCATCTGTTGGCAGGGTAAGGGGTCTGGCTTCCTCTGCGAGGAGGCAGGGTAGGGCCAAAGGTCAGCTGTGGACCGGCACTGCCACCTGCTGTGGACTGGCACTGCCACCTGCTGTGTCAGGCTGGAGTTCCTCACGCTGGGGACACATCTTCCACTTATGCCTGCCCAGGCTTCTTATAATCACCCGCTACTGTTAGTGACCGAGGCCGCGACACAGCACTATACCCTTTATATCTCCAACAGGTCCGCTGGAGGAGGAGGGCAGGAGCAGAGGGAAGGGAGGACGGAGGAGGTAGGAGGAGGTCAAGGGGAGAGAGGAAGGAGGGACAAGGAGAGAAGGAAGAGAAATTAAAAAGAAGAATGTGCCCAGAAGTACGCCAACAGCTGTGAACATCAAAGGCTCAGGAGAGAGATCAGTGACGAAGGCCAAACACACAGCCCTGCTCAGCCCTGGGGAAACTGAGCAAACAGCTGGGTTTTCCCAGAGAGGGAGAATCTATGGCCCATCTTGGGGGGCTGCCAGGCCAGAGCCTTGCAGGGAGGGGGCAGGGAAGCTAAACATCTGGCCAGGCATCTGGGACCCTCAGAAAGGCAGAACCCACTCCCTTCCCTACCACACAGGTCCCTTTACTCACCTGAGCCTGGGTCACTGGGGGGCACTGTCCTGCCAATGTTGGGCAGGAGGTACTCAATGTTGGGCACCGACTGTGGCTCCTTGTCATCAACAGGGGTCTGCAACCAGAAGGAGGAGTCAGGTGGTAGCCCCCAGATCGTTAGCCCTCAGGCTTCTCAGGAAGTGGCTGCCTGATGACAGGGTTCATGTCTCCTCTATGAGTGGGGCTGCCTCAGTGGGAACGCCCTAAGAATGGTCTGACAGATCTCTCGTAGCACCGAGTCCTGTAGCCCCACAGGGACAGAACCCTGAAGGCTCCCTCAGCTGAGAACAAGGGCTGAACATGCTAAATGCTACATGCGAAATACTGGGTTTTCTCCAAATTTGATCTGTACCCCCCATTAGATTGTTGATCCCAAAGGAAGGGCTGTGTGATCAGACTGAAGGTTCCTTGGCCAACAGTCTTCCCTTGCTTACATTTTTTAAAACAGATTTATTTATTTATTTATTTTGATTTTTCGAGACAGAGTTTCTCTGTTTAGCCCTGGCTGTCCTGGACCTTACTCTGTAGATCAGGCTGGCCTTGAACTCAGAAATCCACCTACCTCTGCCTCCCAAGTGCTGGGATTAAAGGCGTGCGCCACCACTGCTCGGCTCAGATTTTATTTTTATGTTAACTTTTTATATGTCTGGGTAGTTTGACTACATGTATATATGTGCATCAGATACCCCTGGCATTGGGGTACAGATGGCCGTGAGCTACCATATGGGTCCTGGGATTCAAACCTGGGTCCGCTGGAAGAGTAGCCGGTACTCTTTTAGCACTGAGTCATCTCTGTAGCATTCAATATATGTAATTATCTGTGTGTGAGTGTGGGCTTGTGCACTTTAGTGTAGTGCCCAGAGAGGCCGGAAGCATCGGAAGTGCTGGAATTGGAGGTGTTTGTGAGATCTGAACATGGGTGCTAGGAACGGAATTCACGGTCTCTGCAGGAATAGTCAGTGTTCTTAACCTCTAGGCCATCTCTCCTCCACCACACTCACTTGAATCTAGCTGCATGCCCTTCCCCAGGACAGGGGGCATCTCAGACCAGACCCCGCCCACCCTCTCTTCACTTACTCTCTCTCCTTTGTCCTCGTCATCGCTGAAGAACCAGTCAGACTGCAGAGGAGACAAGAGACGGGGTGAAGTTAGTGTGGGGAGAGCTGAGAGAAGATGTAGGTTTCTTAACCTTCAGGCCAAAGGACCCACAGTCCCGAAGGTGACTCCTCCTTCGATTAAGTCCTAAGAGGAGGCTCAAGCAGCTCTATGAGCCATGAGAGAAACCCTTATGGAGAGACAAAGTGGGACCACATGTGAAAAGGAAACAGATTGGTGCTAGGGAGAGCCTACCACAAGCTGGAGACTGGTCCTGGGTGTCTCACAATGGTGTACACCTCATAGCCAGCCAGAAAGCCTGGTCAGCAGCGCCCTCTAGTGGACGCTAGATGCACTGATCGTGTTGGGGAGCTAGATCACAGCTGGGGCTGAGGGTGCAGGGCCTCATCTCCCACCATCCCTGGCTCCATTGACACCTGGGGTGGTACACTCTATCCAATGAAAGAAAATATCTGGAAACAAGTGTTAACTTCCCTCAGGGTTGGACAAGCAAGATCTTTTTCATAAATGCCAAACACACTTGACTTGGTGGTTCATGCCTGTAGGGAGCCTGGGGCTAGAGAATTTATTTGAGTTCAAGGGCAGCCCAGGTTACCCTGTGAATTCCAGTCCAGCTTGGCTACAGACTATCTTGTCAATTAGAATGAGTTAAAATACAAAGTGAACCCACAGCCTCGGAATCCAGAGGTTTGTACTGCTTACAAATAACTGAGCAACATGGAACGAAGGTATCATTTCCTATCATGCTACTTTGAAACCAGAAAATATATCCTGCTAATTAAACTCTCATTTAAAGTTAAGGATAAACCCAAGTGTAGTGGTCCATACCTACAATCCCAGAACTAGGGAGGCAGAAGCAGGAGGCATGCCAGAAAAAAGAAAGAAAAGTAATTTGTAGCACGTATGCTGTCAAGGTAGTCCAGACTAGCCTTGAACTTCTGCTCCTCTTGCTTCCAGCTCCCAAGTGCTGGGGTTATAGGTGTGAACCACCACATCTGGGTCTAAGACATTTTAAAAATACTGTAAGGACAACTGGCAGTCTGGGGAAATGTCTCCATAAAGTGTCTGTGGCATAGGACTGAAGACCTGAGCTTAGTTAGACCCCAGCACCCATGTAAAGAGGCAGGCACCGCATGGTGACACAGCTTTTAACTCTGGCACTGGAGAGCAGAGGCGAGTGCCTCCAAGGGCTTTGCTGACCAGCCAGTCTAGCTGACTCAGTGAGCTCTGGGTTCACTCAGAGACCTTGTTAATAACAATGCTGAGAGTGATAGATACTGTATGTCTGTCCACTTCTGCTCTTCAGATGCGCACACACAGATAACAGTTCATAGACTTGCAGGAGACTAGAAAAAGACTGTAGCTGACTGGACAGATAAAAGTTAAGCAGGCGCTATAGACGTAGCTCAGAGGCTCAGAGCACTGGAGGCTCTTCCAGAAGACTCAGATTTGATTCCCAGCATCCACAGGACAGCTCACAACTGTCTGCAACTCCAGCTCCAGAGAACCTGGTGCCTTCTGGCCTCTGCGGGCACCACACACACATGGTCAACAAACACTCATGCAGGGAAACACACACACACAAAAAATGTTAAAAACAGATATGCATAAATGTTGATTCTTTTAGCAACTCATTAGACAAATCTGAAGTAGTGAACATACTCGGGGCTTGGTCCTCAACCATTAGCGCATTCTTCTAGAACATGCATGACTCATTCAAAAGCCAGATCTACCCTGGGTCACTATGGGACTCTAATGGCTCCTCAACGGCTACACTGCACAGCCCAGGTCCTCTCCTCACAATGGAGTAAAATGAGAACTGGTGAGAATTTGACAAGAACTAATGCCCCTTCCAGAGTTCACACACGGAGAAACCCGTTACAGTATGCAGAGCTACATCCCAATAACAGCGTTACACATGAAAACCCACGGAGAAACCCAAGCTGTCCATCTGTCAGTCCGAATGGCATTTAGACGGAGGCCTGTAAAAAGTCAGTGATAAAGTGGAGAAAAGGTTTCTCTCTATGGAAGATGTTAAGAGTAGGCAAAGTAGAAAAACGTATTTGCAGAGACGGCCAATAAAGGCTTCCCAGGTAAAATACACCAAGAACTCCTGCAACTCAAAACAGGAAGATAAATGAAGATGGATGAAAGACCTGAACATCCCTCAAAAGAAAATACCGATGACAAATGAGTACAGGAGGGCCGGGGCTGCAACTGGGTGGCAGAGCCCTTGCCTAGCACATGTGAGGCTGTAGGTTCAATTCCCAATAGACCAGTATGAATGAGGCCACTCGTGGGGATACCACGGGGACACACAAATGAAAACCACACAGTACCACCACACAGCCTGTAGGAAGAAGACGACAATATTGATTACACTTGACAACACCAATACTGACAAGAACCGAACAAGACTGGGGGGCAGGAAAGCAGCGGTAGGTGGATCCCGAGTTTCTGAGAGGCTGCAGAGTTTAAGGACAGACAGGGTTACACAATGAGACACTGTAGGAAAGAAAAGTGAAAAGGAGAGGGAAGGGGAAGGAAAAGGAGGGGAGGGGAGGGGAGAGAATCCAAACAGAAACTTCAGCTTTCATTCAGTGCTGGGATGAGATGGCAGGCCACTCTGGAACACACCCATGATTGTTGACTAAGCTAAGGACACTCTTCTCTTGTGATCTTGCAGTCCTGGTCATGGGTGCCATCCCAAGGGACTGGAAGCTGAAGTTCAGATCGGCACACAGCTGTCTGAGAAGCAGCTTTATCTATAACTGCTAAGGCTCGAGAGCAAGCAAACTGTTTGCTGTGCTTTGGACAAATCCCTAAAGGGAGTCAAAGGCTTGGTCCCAGGCGGTACTACTGGAGGAAGGCACGTTAGGAGGTGGGGCCTGTGGCCATAGCCCAGAGGGGAGGGTGGGACCCAGACTACCTTCCCCCTCTTCCTCTGCTCCCCGGCTAAGGAGGTGGGCAGTTTCACCTCTCCACACCACTGCTACAATCACAATGTGACACCAGAGGCCACAAGCAACAGACACAGGAGCCCAAAACTTTGGACTGTGAGCCAAAATAAACTTCTCTCAACATGAAAGAATTACCTCAGATATTTCACTAAATGACCGACACCTGACATATAACCCTTCAGTAGAGGAATATATAAATAAACCATCATATATCTGGTGGGATATTATTCAGTATCAGAAGGAAACAGGCTATTAGCCAGGGATAGTGATACACGCATGTAATCTCAGCACTTGGGAGACAGAGGCAGGAGGATCTGTGCAAGTTGCTGGGCAAACCTGGTCTACATATCAAGATCTTGTTTCAAAAGCAGACAAGCAAAACAACAGCAGCAACAACAACAACAAAAAGAACTATTTATTGGGACAAGGTAGGGGCTGGAGAGATGGCTCATCGGGTAAGAACACAGACTGCCCTTCCAGAGGACCTGAGTTCCATTCCCAGCAACCACATGGTGGCTCACAACCATCTGTAATGGGATCTGATGCCCTCTTCTGGGTGTCTGAAGACAGCTACAGTATACTCATATGAAATGAAATTCAAAGTCATTCTGAACTTGCTTTAGCAAGTTGAAGGCCAGTCTGCTACATGCAAGACAAAGTCTCAAAATACAAAAACCTCACAACCCTGGGAAGCCCGGGAACAAGGAGCAATTCCAGTCAGTGAGTGCCAAGTGAGAGCTCCAAAGGCAGCTGTAAGTCAGAAAGTTGGATGCTAACAGTCTGAATGTGGTCAGGCTGTGGTGGTGCACACCTTTAATCCCAGCACTTGGGAGGAAGAAGCAGGCAGATCTCTGAGTTCCAGGACAGCCTGGTCCAGAGTGAGTTCCAGGTCAGCCAGGACTACACAGAGAAACCTTGTCTCGAAAAAAACAAAAAAACCAAAAAACAACAAACACTCTGAAAAGTGGAAGTGTGGTCTGCAGGAGGCTCAGCTTCTGCACTCCACCCTCGGGAAGAAGCAGATGCCATCAGCTGAGACTAAGCTTGGAGTGTGATATCCCTGAGCCTAAAATGTGTGGGTGGGTCAATCTCTGCTGCATTCAGAATGCATTCTGCATTTTGCAGAACCTGAAACTCTGAACCTCCAGGGGTTTACTTCGCAGGAAGAAGATCACTTAGGAAGCCTTAAGAGTTTCCAGACAGTCCCCCGCCTGCACAGATCTTTGTATCATGGCGAGGGCTCATACTCCCAACACATCCTGGAGAACCTCACCCTAGGGGTCTCAAGAAGGCTAGAAAAAGCTGCCCATCCCACAGGCAGCAAAGCCTGTGTGTGGCCATAGAGGCCCCTGGCACACACACAAGGGAGGTAGCTACAGCAAATCGGATGCTCTGGTAAGAGCTTGCCCACCACAGACCCAACACCAGCATAAACCCTGGGATAGGTAGTTGACCACACGGACACTGCAGAGACCCCCGGTGCAGAGAACAGGCAGGCTCCAAGTTCTGAGGACCCAGAAAGTATTCCAGCAGCTCAGTGTTTCCTTTCACCCCCTATTGTGCTCCCACCAGACTCTCCATTCCCCACTCTCTTCAAACAAACAAACAAACAAACAAACAAACAAACAAACGTGGTCTTGCCTGGTGGCCCTGGCTCTACAGAAGAGGCTAGCCTTAAGCGTGTAGTGAATCTCTTCCTGCTTTGGTCTCTCACGGGCTGCGATTACAGGCGTGAGCCACAACCCTCCTCTCTCCCAAGACATTTCAGGAAGATGTCTTTTTCTTACAACACGAGAACAGACCAATGAGCACACTGCCATTGCAAAGGAGCAGAGAGCTGGGCAACAGCGGGGTGCTGCCTCCCTCATCTTCAACTCCACTTTTAGTGGGGTCTGTGCTCCATTGTGCGTACAAATTACCCCTTTATCTTTTATTCCTTTTCCTACAGTTTTCTAGTTTGTTTGCACATTTCTACTCATTACTGAGCACTCTGTCCTTTCTTCTTTTTTCCTTTTATGCCTTTAGTAGTGTTTTGATTTTATTTTGTGTTTAAGTGTTGTTGGTTTTATTTGTTTGTTTGTTTTTCAAGACAGGGTTTCTCTGTGTAGCCTTGGCTGTCCCGGAACTCACTCTGTAGACCAGGCTGGCCTTGAACTCAGAAAGATCCTCCTGCCTCTGCCTCCTGAGTGCTGGGATTAAAGGCACCCCCCCCCCCGTATTTGAACTTTTAAAAGCTGTTTTTATTTGTATTACTCTTCTTATATGTACCTAATTTTTATTTTTAAAAGATTTATTTTTATTTTATTTGTATGGGTGTTTGCCTGAACATATGTTTGTGCACTATATACAGGCTACATTTATATAATTCTTTAAAACATTGTATTTTTATTGTATTGTGTTTGTGTGTGTGCTTGTTAGAGGATATTTTGTGAGTGTCAGTTCTCTCCTTCCAAAGGATGCCAGGGATTGAACTCAGGTCCTTGGCCTTGGCGGCAGGCATTCTCCCCACTGAACCAGTTCACTGGTCCTAAATTTGTGTTTGGATTTTCTCAAAATGGAGACATTTTTTTCCTTTTCTTTTTTCACTTTTTCTAATCTTTTCTTTTCTAATGCGTTTTCTCTATTCCATTTCTTCTTTTCCCCTCATTTATTTAACCTTGCTTATTCTGTATTTCTCTCCTTCCCTGTCTCCTTCTTTATCTCTTATTATTTCTACAGCTGCCTGGGATAACTTTTAACTTCATAACACCTCTTGCATGACTTTAGTCTTTATCCATGGTCATTAACAAACTCAGGAGCTTTCCCGGGTTGTAAGTGTTTCCCCGTGGATGGTTTCATTTGTTGCTTTTACAGTAGTTTTCTTTTCTCCTCTCTGAGTGTACTAGAGACGGAGGCCTCCAGAGAAGGCTGGCTGCTCAGTAAGCAGCATCCAAAGCACAACAGGAGAGAAATCAAGAAGTGTGAAAAAGCTGCTAGCAGGACTCCTCCAAAATCGTGATGCTTTAAAAGAGATGCAGGGACAGCTCGGTGGTTAAGGGCAATGCTGCTCTTGCAAAGGACCTGGTTCAATTCCCAGCACCCACATGGCTCACATCCCTGTAATTCTAGTTCCAGAAGATTCCATACCCTCTGCAGGTATGTGGTGCACACATATATACATGCAGGCAAAACATACACATTATATAATCTATCTACTATCTATCTATCTATCTATCTATCTAAGAGTAAAATCCCAGATGAAGATTTCAAAAGCTTACTAGTAAACTCAAGTTATTGAAATATGACACAAACGGGCAAGTAAATTCAAGTTAGGATCTGGGGGGGAAGTCAGCAAGGCAGAAGAAAAGGTCAGCAAAGAGACAGATGTGGGGAAAAATATAGAAATGTTGGAAATGAAAAACTCAATGAATCAAAAAAAAACCAGTGCAGAAAGCACTACCAACAGGCTTAACTGAGCAGAGAAACCGTGTTGGGGTGGAGGGTGGGCCGGCTTTATGCTAACAGACACAAACCAGAAGGAGTCTCAACCAAGAAAATGCCTACATAAGACTGGCCTACAGGCAAGTCTGCTGGGCATTCTCTTGATTAATGATTGATTTGGGAAGGCCCAGCCCACTGTGGGTGGTACCATTCCTGGGTTGATGATCCTGGTTGTATAGGGAAGCAAACCATGAGGAGCGGGTCAGTAAGCAGCACTCCTCCATGGCCTCTGTTTCAGCTCCAGACTCTAGGTTCTTGCCCTGACTTCTTTTGATAACCACTGTGGTGTGGAAATGTCAACAGAATAACCCCCCTACCCCCGTTGGTCAAGGTGTTTCATCACAGCTGGACTCAGACAGAGGACAGGTGGCAAAATACAACACTGTAACAATACAGGGGAAAAAAAAGCGAACACGGCCACAATGACAGGGAACTCTGACGCAGGATTACACCTGAGCATCACAGGATAGACAGAGCTGAGAACGAGAGACATACAGACTCCATGAACTCAGCAGAAAAATCCCAAGTCTAGAACAAATGGACACCCAAAGAGATCCCCAAATAAGCACAAAGAATCTCGTCAAGACCAGTTACAGGCAAGGTGTAAAAATAAAAAGAAACACTTTTACAAAGGCAGACCTATCAGAAAAAAATCTCACCAGCTGGCCAGAGCCAGCCAAGCATGGAGCGTGCCTCGAGCCTGGAAGTAGATAAATAACTGCTAACCGGGGCCCAGCAGAGCTGGCTCGAAACTGACAGAAAACTAAGAACATTTCAAAATGAACACAAGCACAGCAGTTCTTGAAGCCAACATTGCAGAAGAGGCTTACAGGAGTAAGCCTCAACCAGAAGAACATGCGAAAGACTACATCTCATGAGAAAGAGCTAGGCAGAGGTCCAGAGCAATAAAAAGCCCTTAATGCTAATGGGGGAGAGAGAAAAAGACAAACAATAATCCAAGCAACTAAATTGCAGCAATTAGTAAATATCACTCAGTTATAATCTTTCATGAAAATTACCTCAACCTATCAATAGAGAGGCACATCTTCAGCAAAGGTTACTACAGCCTGAGAGTCAAAGGACAGTAGTCAGCCTGTCAAGCAAATAGAGGCTGAAAACAAACTGGTATAGCAATTCTAGTATGTAATCGGTAAACTTCAAAACAAACTTAGAAGAAATAAAGATGTTCCACCTGGTTAAAGAAACAGGCTGGGTACACGGCTAGGTCGGCAGAGCGCTTATTCAGCATGCAGGAGTCGCTGAATTCATGATTCAGCATGAGGGAAAGAGTCACCACCATTGCACCAGAAAAATTAATAATAAAAATTATTTGAGCTGAAGACACAGCTCAGTTGGTAGGCCTGCTTGCCTAGCGTCCACAGGGTTCTGGGTTGATCCTGAGCACCACAGAAACCAGACATTTTAGTACACATGTTAGTTCAGTGTCATCCTGGCTACATAATGAGTTTAAGGGCAGTCTGGGCTACATTTTCAAAG
Source organism: Rhynchomys soricoides (assembly GCA_019843965.1). Classification (NCBI taxonomy): domain Eukaryota; kingdom Metazoa; phylum Chordata; class Mammalia; order Rodentia; family Muridae; genus Rhynchomys; species Rhynchomys soricoides. The sequence goes on from JADRCH010000113.1 coordinate 481,514, forward strand.
GATCTGACACTCTCTTCTGATCTCCGTGGACACCAGGACACAGACATGCATGCGGGCATAACCCCTTCCCCTCCCAACACACACACACCGAGACAAAATTAATTTAAAAAAATGATTGTAGAGAGACTCTTTTGTGTACTGTGTGGAAGCATCATCTGCCAATAAAAATTGATGGCCTATTAGCAAAAGGCAGGAAATAAGAGGCGGGACATCCGGGAGAGAGAGGGGTTAACTTTGGGAGTTAGTCAGGTGTGGGAAGATTCACTACTCGGACCTATGAAACTATGAGAGGTAACTAAGCAGCCATGTGGCAGACACAGACTAAAATAAACGGGTTATATGAGTTATGAGCTAGTCGGGGAACAAGCCCCAAAGCAGATGGCCTATGAATAAATAAGCCTCGGAGTAATTTTTCAGGAATTGGGAGGCTGGTGGGAAAGCCCGAGGTTACAGATGATCTACATTGTGAGTCCCAGACGAGCCCAGTCTAAAAAAGATGTGACACGTGTGTGTCCACACCTACAAAAGAGACCCTCAGGAGCCTAATAAACATAGTAGGTGGTCCCAGTGCAACAGTACTTAGATGCTCTGCTCAAATCTACCTAGTGCATCCAAAATACAACTTAGCATAGAGGGCTGGAGACATGGCTCGGTGTTAAAGGCACTTGCTGCTCTCCAGAGGACTTGGGTTTGTCTCCCAGTGCCCATGTTGGGCAGGTCACAACTACCAACTCCAGAGGGTCCTACACCTTCTTCTAGCCTCCATGGGTGCTGCATGCACATACATACATAGACACACACACACATACTTAAAAAAAAAAATCTAGCTGGGTATGGTGCCTTTAATTCTAGTACTCAAGAGGCAGAAGCAGGCAGATTTCTGAGTTTGAGGCTAGTCTGGTCTATGTAGTGAACTCCAGTTTAGCCAGGGATACATAGGAAAATTCTGTCTCAAAAAAACAATTTTTTTTAAAACTACACCACAGATCAAATAGTCTTAACTGGTAGCCACAGACAGACTATTTATTTCAACAGATATGGCAGACATATTTTTCTCATGGAGCCTCCTCTAAAATGGACTACATTCTAGGCACAAAGCAAGTCTTAACACAAAAGATTCAAAATAATTTCATCCATTTTACCAGACCAAAACGCAATAAAAGTTGAAATTGACAGTGAAAGAGACCACACAGGTGCCCGGAGACCGAGCGACGACAACTGTGGAATGACCAGTGAGGGAGTGTGTGGGGCCTAAGAAAAAGCTCACAATAGTAAGTACTTCACTGAAGATCAGTGAGTGTGCCAGGTGCACACCTTCGATCCCAGCACTCCAGAGGCAGGCGGATCACTGAGTTCAAGGCTAGCCTGGTCTACAGAGTGAGTTCCAGGACAGCCAGGGCTACACAGAGAAACCCTGTCTCAAAAAACCCAACCAAACCAACAAAACAAAACCCAGTCAGATTGAAGCAATAATGAAATGCCTAACACAATTCTGCCAAATTCTACCGAACTTCTCAAGAAGACCTCACAGCACCCCTGAAGCCGTTCCCCTATTGGAGGGGCAAGCTCACTACTGAGGTAACTCTACAAAGTCAGGTCTATCCTGATACCAAACTAGGCAAGAGTCCAACAGAGAACAAAACTGCAGACCACTCTCCCTAGTTAAGGGACACACGAGTTACCCACAAATACTTGCAGGCCAAACTCAAGAATACATTACGGTCATCATGAGTAGAAGGAACATACATCAACACAGTAAGTCCACGTGCGACAAACGTGAAGCCAACGTTATACTAAATGAGGAAAGCTGAACAGAACGTCACAATGCCTGACCTCCATCTACCACAGGGCCTAGGACAAAACAGTAGACCAGTGGGACAGGACAGCGGACCGGAGCACTCAGGCCAGAGGATCAGAGTTCAAGGCCAGCCTCAGGTGGGGGGAGGGGAGAGAGAGACAGAAACAGAGAGAGGCAGAGAAAATGAAGAGTAACAAGTGCTGGCAAGGATGTAGGGTAGAGGGATGCTTACTTGATGCTGGTTGGGGTATAACCCTGGTGCAGCCATTACAGAAGTCAGTGCGGAAGTTCCTCAAAAACTAAAAACAAAACTATGTGCCTAGCCATGTTTACAGTTGAATCAAGATCATGACATCTGCCAGAAAATGGCAGAACTGTGCATCCTTATGTTAAGCCAGATTCAGAAAGACAAATACTTCAAGTTTTCTCATATCCATGAAAATAGGAAGAGGCTGCGTTCAGGAAGGAAGAGACCATAATGGACGGGGAGCTTACGGGGAGAGAGTAGCGGAGACGGAGACAGATACTCGGATGGAGGAAGGACACCAGCAAGGGCATGGGAACCATTCGAATGACCCAGTAGGTAAAGGCACTTACTGTGCAAGCCAGGCAGTCTGAGTTCAAACCCCAGGACCACACTAAGTAGAAGAGAAGCAACTCCAGAGCTGTCCTCTGCTCTCCAGCACGCACGTGGAATGTGCACCCCAGCATACACATACACACCACTGCTAGTAAATAAAAGGGGTACATAAAGGACAGAGGGACAGTGGGGAGCTAAACAGTGACCCGTCCTTACGAAAACGCCACAGTGAAACCCGTTACTTTGCCTACTAGCTAAAATGTTTAAAAAGACAAGATATGACGGGCAGTGGTGGCGCAAGCCTTTAATCCCAGCACTAGGGAGGCAGAGGCAGGTGGATTTCTGAGGTTGAGGCTACCCTGGTCTACAGAGTGAGTTCCAGGACAGCCAGGGCTACACAGAGAAACCCTGTCTCGAAAAACCAAAAAATAAATAAATAAATAAATAAATAAATAAATAAATAAATTAGACAGGTAGAAGGAACACCGGAAATTACTATACATATAAACATGGATAACGGCTGGGCAGACAGCACATGTCTTTAACAGAACTTCAGAGGTAGAGTCAGGCGGACATCTATGAGTTTGAGTCAGCTTGGTCTACATAGAAAATTTTAGGCTAGGGTTATCTTTTGGGACCCTACCTCAAAATAACACACACACACACACACACATTTCTAGAAGGAGACCAAAAGTCACATAAAGGAAAATCAAAACCCTGACTAAAGACTATTAAAATTGCTCATGCTCCGCCCACAAAGCGTCTCAGGCCTGATCATTCCACTGTATTAAACATCCCCTCACATTCTGAGGATGTCACAGTTGAGGAGACAGCCTGGTATCATGGGCCAGAGGGCAGCAATGGTGTCGAATACCCTCCAACACACGGGAGAGCGCTGTCAGGGCTGTGTCTCATGCAAGAACACTGGGATGGCACACCCCATGCCCTGGGCACCATCCCTCACATGGGAAAGAAAAGGTGCCAAGGCTGAGAAATATCAGGGCCCGACATGCGCTGAATAAATGACTAAATCCTCCACCCTGGGCTCTGGGTGCCAGCTGACTTGGGGAGTACAGCAGGGCTGCAGGGTGACTTCTACCAAGCACCAGGGTCTCCTCCTCTTTACTCTGAAGCGATCCCATTCACACTTCTACCTCTCGCAGTCTGGCCTGGAAGCCTGAGGACAGCAAGCTTCCTTTTGTGACAGGAACTACTGTGGGAAGCCATTTTGGCTGAAATCCCGGGAGCAGTTAGTGTTATCCGCTAATTCCAGTGGTCACTGTCTGGTCAGGACTGACTTTAGCCTATACAAACCCCCTCTGCCTGGGCTCTGCTGCTCTATAGAGAACCCCAGGTTCTTAGGTGGTCTGGCCCAAGGGGGCTGCAGAAGATGGAGTCTACTCAGAGTTAAAGATGCCCCCAGGCCTGGGAGGCTGAGAATGGAAATTCACCAGCTCAGCTGTTTGTCAGGAATGAGTCCCTGCAGGAAGGCCCAGCCTGCCTAGCCTCAGCAGGTCACTCATTCGCTGACTCAGTCACTTAGCAAACACAATGTTCACCACCCACGCACTAAGCTATGCATCTAGACAGACATGCCCCCTGCCCTGCTGAGGGGCAGACACTGCCTCAGGAAAGCTCACTTGCTATAGGCCTGCTTTCTTCCCAAAGGCTGCTGTTCCAGGAACTCCTGTGTTGACCACAGGCCTTAGGCTTCCAGCAACTTCTCCAGAAGCATTCCCTCCCTCTCAACCATGGCTCTCCTTTTGGGCAGCTCTGGGGATCCTGGTGTTTGAGAATAAAACCTTCCCAGGCCTCACAGAGATTCCTTTGTCGACAGCAGGCTTAGCATCCAGGTGGCCAGTCTCATGCTGGTAAAGAACTGGCCATGATGCTCCTTCCTGAAGCCAGATCCCTGACATGGGCTGAATGAACGGATAAGCAGGCCCCAGAGTCAGCATGACCCAAGCCCACTGCAGCCTCCATACCCTGGCCCAGCAGCTGCCCACTGGGAAGTCAGCCCTGGGTAGACGGACCTGGTTAAAATCCTGAAGATGTTATTTTTTGTTTCCCTCCTCTGAAAGTGGTGACAAGACTCAGCTTTTCTTCCCTAAGGTGTCTGAGAAGGGGAGGGACACAGCTCCCTCCCTTTCTGTGACCAAAGGCTAACCTTATTCCCTCTGTAGGAGGGCACTCTGGGTCCACACGGTGTGGCTGCCACAAGAGGTAAGTGGGAAATCTGAAGATTCATAAAAACCATCCTTGAGCCCCTAAGCCAGTGGTCCTCAAGCTTTATAACACTGTGACTCCCAACCGTAAAATTTTGTTCTACTTCATAAGTGTCATTTTCTTATTGTTGTGAGCTATACCATAAATATCGGTGTTTTCTGATGGTCTTAGGCAATCCCTGTGAACGGCAACCTACAAGTTGAGAAACAGTGCAAGAAGAAGGTAATTGCCTTTTGAGTGGGCTTCAGAAGATTGAGGCCTCTATCGCCCCCTGCTGGTCACTGGTTTCTTCATCCTTTCTAGACAAAAGCAAGAATCTAGTAGAACTAGGGAGGTGAAGCAGTGGCTTGCACCAGAGCATCATGGAGGACGTGGCTTTGGTCCCTGCTCCATGTACCTTCTGTGCTCTCTGACCTGACCTGTGGCTGTTGGGGAACATATCTCTGACACCCAAGTCACACTGTGTGCCCAGTTCTGCAGGTCACTTCCCCTAGAACAGCCTACTGAGGAGCCTCTTCATCAGTCTCCAGCCTCATGGTCTTATCCCCGTGTCTCCTCCCTGACTCTTCTTCCAATCTTGTTCCTCTTGTAGTTGTTGATGGCAGCCTGTCACTGCTGAAAGCCATGCAGCCCCCAGCAGTGTCCTCTTTGGCTGTGGGTGCTTTTGCAACCATCCTGGGGCACACAGGCTGGCAGGAGCAGAGCCCGGTCCTGGACATCTGGTATATAAATATCCAATGGGCACTTACATGCTGGATCAGCGTCTCCACGATCTTGTAGCGGTCCGGCATGTGGGTCACCATGTCTGTCATGTTGTCTTCAGATGTCCTTACCAATGTTGGCCCAAAGACCAGAGCCAGGTTCCGGGGCTCCATCTGGATTGGGGAGGGGGAAATCCCAGGATCATTGCTTTGAGCGTGACCTCCAGTGCCCTTCTCTCTAGGTCACTGAGGACAGCATCCCTGACTCTGACATGTCCTTAGATTAGGGGATGAACATCTCACACGGGCACAAAAAGGTTTGCTGAACAGAGTTCAAGCCAGATGTTTAAAGTCTCTCGTGTCCAGGCCTGGCAGCCATAAACACTGCTCACCTCAAAGGCCCATCAAGGGTAGCCCCGAGAGGTTAGTAACAGCGGTGGGGCTTCTAGTATGGGAGACGTGTTGGAGGTTCGAGGGCATTTTAGAACAAGGAGAAACCCTGTGATTACTTCTTTTGCTCCACTGTGGAACCAAAAGGCAAAGGAAGTGCAGAGGGAAGGACTGGCTCAGAGGACAAATGCCACCCTGCATGGAGGGCCGAGCCCTCTGCATGGCCCTCAGAACACAGGAGCTGACTCTATGAGGGAATGGCTCTGGCTAGCTGCAGGCAGCTACACTGGCCAGTGTGCTAGGAATAGAACCCTTAGGAAGAGGGAGGGCTCACAGGGCCTCAATCCTGCAGAGGAAGCACCGGTCCCAGTGCAGCCTGTGCTTCCCAGATACCATAGGGAGCAGCACACACCTTGTTTTTCTCTGAGTGGTCAGCAATGGTCTTCAGATGGCCCACGAGGAATTTAAGTGTTTCATAGTAGTGTCCTGGGAGATCACGGATCTAGGGGACAGGAGGAAGGAAAAGGGATCAGTCTGCGGTGATCTTTCCAATCCAGGCTCCACACACCCTAAAGGGACTCCCATCATCCCACTGTGGGGAGCTAAAATCCACCTTACAACTCCCTTGGTTCAGCTGGGGAAACTGAGGCTACTGGTGGAAAAAGGCTTCTTTGAAGCCTCTGTGAGAACAGCACCCAGCTGCCCCCCTGCCTGACGGTGTGTGCTTCCTTTCCTCACCAGCTTCCGCAGGGTCTTCATCCTCTCCCTGGGATTTTCTATCCGATTGGCCTCGATGAAGTCATTGTATTTGTCTAGAACACAGAAAGAGCCTCAGTGGTGGGAGGCAACCCCTTCCCCACTCTTGGGAGCTGAGGATCCCAGCCAGGAGGGGAAGACATCGATGCAGCCTTGAGTGTTCATATGAGATGAAGACCAGAGCTTTTCGCTGCTCCCTGAAAAGGGTCCCTATGTCCCCTACCTTTGTCTCTAGAGTAAGGACCCCAAGGCTCAGTAGGTCAGAATAAAAGAAGAGGAGCCTTCGGACTCCTCACCTGCCCCACCAGTTCTGAGGTTCCTAAAGATGTCCCCAGGGAACTTTAATACTGAAGGTAATCAGCCTTCTCCCCAACTCTCCTTAGGTCTGCAGCCTCCATCAGGTTAGTTGGGGCAACCTCAGCAAATAGGAACTTAACATGGCCAGGTTCTCAGTACCACCTCTAGCAACCCAAGATATAAAACAAAGTTCATCTGGATAAGCCATGTACAAGAACTGCCAGGATTATGGTTTAGGGCTGGGGAGATGGCTCAGCAGGCAAAAGGCTTGCCCTAAGCATGAGGACCTGAATCTGGATCCTAGCGGCCCATAAAAAGCTTTGCTGTGACAGCACAGCCTGTCACCCCAGGACTGGGAGAGGAGACAAGGCGATCCCCAGAGCTCACTGGCTATCTAGTCTAGCTAACTGGCAAGCCCTGGACTCACTGAGATTCTGACTCAGAAAATAAAATGAAGAGTGATATTTGAAGACACGGGCTATCAATCATTGATACAACCATTTTGAGGATGTATGCACAGGGCAGTGGGAAGGCCTGAGATTACCACAGGACAAAGGCAGTGTTGAAGGATGCAGGCTTTCCTGTATGCCTGGGACCAGTGAGAAAGTGATCATTTTTACCTCATGCAACATAAGTTAGTTTAGTTGTATGACAGAGTCTAATATATAAATCAAAATATCAAAGGTGAGAGCCTGTGAGCTGGCTCTGTGTCTAAAGGTGCTTGCTGCCAAGTCTGAGTTCAACTCCAGGGTCCCACAGAGTAGAAGAAGAAAACTGAATCCTACAAGCTGTACTTTGATCTCTACATGAATGACATGGCATGTCTGTGCACTTCCCCCAAACTAACTAACTAACTAAGTAACTAACTAACAAAATCAATCAATCAATCAATCAATCAATAAATGTAGCAATAATTTTAAAAGATCAAAGGCAAGCCGGGCATGCTGGCTCATGCCTATAATCTCAGCACTCAGGAGGCTGAGGCAGGAGGATTTCTCTAAGTCTGAGGCCAGCCTAAGCTGGAGTAAGAACCTGTCTGAAAAGAAAAAAAATCACAGTGGAAAAATATTTTTATAAGCACAGGGCCTAAATATGAGATACTCAATCCGTTAAAAAAAGAGTAATTGTTTGGGCCTTTAAAAGATACTCTTCACAGCTGGGCAGTGGTGGCGCACGCCTTTAATTCCAACACTCGGGAGGCAGAGGCAGGCGGATTTCTGAGTTCGAGGCCAGCCTGGTCTACAGAGTGAGTTCCAGGACAGTCAGGGCTATACAGAGAAACTCTGTCTCAAAAAACAAAACAAAACGATAAATGAAAAACCAAAACTAACCAACCAACCGAACGTTTTCAGGATCCGTGACGCAACTACAGAGGAAACGGACAGAGCTGTAGAGAGAATTCTTGTGTATGGTATGGATGCATCACCTGCCAATTAAAAGCCTGTGGCCTATAGGAAAGGGTAGGGTAGAAGGTGGGGCATCCGGGAGGCAGAAAGAATCCTGGGATAGAGAGAGGCCTGGGAGATTTGCCCTAGCAGATGGGACGTGACACATGGTACCTGAGCACAGGTAACCAGCCACGTGGCAGAATGTAGATTAGAGTAAATGGCTTAGTTGTGATCTAGTCAGAGGAAAGCCTAGCTCTAGGGCCAAGATATTTGTAAATATATTTTGAGTCTGAGTCTTAGTTCTGGGGGTGTGGGGCTGGGAGGAAGAACGTACTAACTTCTACACAGAGCCAATAAACTAACAAAAAGAGGCTTACTCTCCCTAGAAATGAGGGCAGTACACTGGAACAATAATAAGACCATCCCCCCACTGATCAGCAAGAGTTTCGAACACTAATAACTAAGCTGGGGCTGCTGTCCAGCAGCAGAGTGGATGTCCAGAATGCGCAAGGCCCTGCATTTGATGCCCAGACTCTGCAGAAAAGAAGAAAAGTAACAAAGTGTGGTGGTACCTGCTTGGAATTCTAGATACGGGGTGGGGGGCTGGGGAGATGTAGGAGACAATCAGACGTTCAAAGCCAGTCTGAGTAACTTAGTGTCTCAATGAAACAGTAAGGGGCGCAGAGATGGCTCAGTGGTTAAAAGCGCTTGTTACCCTTACAGAGGAGCCAAGTTCAATTCCCATGGCTCACAACCCTCTCTAGCTCCAGTTCCAGGGGACCCAAAGCACTCTTCTAACCTCCTTGGGCACCAGGCACAGACATACATACCTGCAGAACAGCCCCACAAGCAAAATAAAATAAATAAGCCAAAAGAAAAAATGAAACAAAATAGGAAGGCAGATGAGCTGGCTTGGCAGATAAAGCGTCCGCTACCAAGCCTGAGGACCAAAGTTCAATCCCCAAGCCCAATAGATTGGAAGGAAAGAACATCCATCTATGGCACATGCACCCCTGCCTCACCTCCCACAAAGTAAATAAAACATAAAAAAATAAAAATAAGCCAGGCCATGGTGGTGCACACCTCTAAACCCAGCATTCAGGAGGGAGACCAGCCTGGTCTACAGAGCAAGTTCCAGGACAGCACCTTGTCTTGAAACACACACACACACACACACACACACACACACGCACACGTATATATTCCACAAAAATGTATGGTACTCTAATGAAAAGGGGACAAAGACATACTTACTTGTGTGAATATGAACTCTGCCTCCTCCATACAGGAGACTGAGCTACCGCCCCACACCTAAGCATCCACCTCCAGAATAGGTCCAGACTTGTAAGGACAGACTCAAGGCTTTTAGCCGATCTAAATTCCCATCCGTAGAGGAGCAATTTGAAAAGCATGGGCTAGAGATTTGATTGTGTTTCTCTCAGCAGCGAAGCTGCAACCTGCTCACACTGGCTTTGCAGACACAAATGTGTGTCTCTTTCCTGTCTGTGATGGGAATACCATACCAGTGGCTCGAAGTCAGTCACAGTGAGAGTATTCACACCACAGAAACTGGGAAATGTGACACCCCGGGACGTTTTTCTCCTGCACGGCCAGTTGTCAGCATTCATCAGCGCAGCACTAAGTCGCTCACTCCACCCGGGGTTGGTCTGGATGTCTCACTCACAGTCTCACAGCAGAAAGGTCAGGAATGAAACACAACAGACTGGCAGAACTGCTTGTCTGTTCATGATTTTTGTTTTGTGTTGAATTTTGAGACAGGGTCTCTCCACATAGCCCTGGTTGTCCTGGAACTCTCTATGTAGACCAGCTGGCCTCACAGAGATCGTTTACTTCTGCCTTTCGAGTACTGAGACTGGGTATGGTATATGCTACCATACACCACTTGTAATTCAGGCCTTTGTTTTATAGCTCTCTATGTAGCCCAGGCTGGCTCAAAAGCATAATCCTCCTGCCGCAGTCTCCTGAGTGCTGGGATTGGAGGCATGCACTGCTATATTTGTTCAAACTGTTAATAGTGGACTAGAGATAGGTTTCTGGCCAGAAGCCTGAAGTGGACGTGCCACACACAGGCTGGGTGACCTTAGCAAGCCACTTTACCTCTCTCAGCCCGTGTCTTGACCCATGCAGGAGTTTGATAACAGTCCCTGCTCAGGGACCTGTTACAGGGGGAGGTGCTAGGCTACAGGGACTGCATGGAGCTTGGTCATGACCTCAGCAAGGGAGGACAGAGTCTGGACTGATGGACAGATGGACAGCTCGGTATTTCACATACACAAATTTCCTTGGTGTTTTTAAATATAATAAAAAATAACTACTTATAAAATTAAAACCAACAACCCAGATCAAGAGGGAGTGGCAGGGATGGAGTGGATAAGATGCCCCTCCCAGTCCCACCCATTACTCACCATCAGTGAAGAGAGGCTCTGGCAGCTTGCGGAAGAAAGCCTTGAGCAGGCTGCTGATCACGTTGAGGTCCTGCCAGCGCTAAGGAGGAACAGAGACGTCAGGACATGGGCAGGATCCCAGGGGCCCACGTTCCCATGTCCATACCAGCTCTAGGACCAGCCAGGCTACCAAGTCTACAGGCCTCCATGCCTGTCCAGAACATATACTTGACTCCAGCTAGCTCAGAGGGGTCAATACTGTCTGCCACAAAAAGCAAGAGGGCCCAAATGTGGGGAACAGAAGTCAGGGCAGCTACCCCACATAAACATGCCCTGGACATCTCCAGTGTATCCATAAGTGCCAGGTCCAGCGCCTGCCTCCGGACGCTCCCCAGCTAAGAGTGATCCTCTGAGCAGGCACATGACCCTAAGCCCAAGTGTCCACAGCACAGGGCTCACATGCCGATGGCCCTCTGCACATGCTGTCCCCTAGTGGATCTCTCCACCCCCGCCCCGCACAGGAATGCCTCCTGAGCCTGCCTCACTGCCAAGGTCCAAGGTCCAAGCAGTCACCCATGAGTCCCACCACCATGTCATGAGTCCCACCACCATGTCATCTGTACCACACACCGATGTTCTTCCAGATGCTCCTCCCTTGTCTTCACTATCTCCCATGAGACTGTGCTCTGAGGGGCCGGGATGCAAATGATCTAAGTGTGGGATGACTTTGTCCCCTGGGGGTTCTTCCACTTTCATATGTGTGTATACACGTGAGCACGGGTACAAGAGTGTACACGCTCAATCGTGCATGTGAAGGAAGGCCTGATCATTCTGTACCACTCTTCCACCTTGTTCAGTGCGTCAGGGTGACTCAATCAATCCCAGAGCACACCACTGTGGCTGCTCTCCTTAGCTGGTTTGCTCTGGAGATCCTGTCTCCACCTTCTGAAGACTGGAACTACAGGTAAGCTACTGTACCCACCTGGCAGGCACATGGGTCCTGGGACTCTGACCTGCAGTCCTGAGACCTGCTCGGCAAACACTTTAACCACGGAGCTATCTCCCAGCCCTTCTTCTTCTTTCTTTAAAAATGTTGCTAATCATTTAGTGTGTTTTGGGTGTTGTGCATATGGGGAGGTCAGAGGTCACAGTCTGGGAGTCAGTTCTCTCCTTCCTCTGTGGGTTCCGAGGAAGTTTCAGCTCATCATCAGGTTTGCTCAGGTTCTCCAGCCGGGCTACTTTGGTTTTCCCATCTGGGATGAGGGAGCACCACACATGAAGGAGGATACGTACAGGGATGGTACTAAATTTCCTCCAATACAACACCACATGCACGCAACTCAATACATAATTAATTTGCCTCAAATGGCCACTGAGCTAGGGAAGAGATCTGCTCTAGTAATCTAGAGGAATGGACCGTTCACTCTGTCCACCAGGGGGCACCAACACTCCACATGCCATAGCTAGGTGCTAGGCTCATGATCTGAGTTCCTGTCTCAGAACTTCCCAGAGAGCAAGGAAACAGTCAGCAGAGACACAGGCATATGAGACACAGACTCATCACAAAGTGCCTCAGCTCTGTGCCAGAGTGCCCAACATCACCCTCTCCATGGGCACACACAGTACTGACTTCCCACGCCCCACCAAAGCAAAGACAAACATCATCTGAGTGATACCTACTACCAAACTGCGCAGCCAGCACACTGGACATGCATGCTCAACCCTGGGTCAGGCCAGCCACCCCTCCAAGTCTGGCCCCTCTTCTCCCTGGCTAAGGTGAGCTGATATGTTCCACTGAATGCTGACCTGGTCTGGGGTGGTTCCTACATGCCCCTCTCCATTCCTCCCTGAGGGCTGAGCACCTCTCCTCTCCCTCCGAGCTCCGCCTCCCACACCAGCTTCCTCAGAGCCCCATCCTTCTGCTCTTCCAAGCTGGAATCAGTCTGCCTTTTCCCTTGGTCCCAGGCTGTCACATGACCCCACTTAGTCAGGGTCTGAGGACACTGTCAACCCATATAGGTGATGTACCATCACCCCAAAAGCAAAGGGGCCATGATCTGACTCACCCCCTTCTTCAGCCTCTCCTCAAGCCTTCCCGTTCCCCATGCATCTACCAGCCCTCGCTCTGGTCTCTCTGCCTGTCCTTCCTCCTCTCTCCCCACCTCCATTTACTTGGGCCCTCTGTTACCCTGACCCGAAGTGACCCCAACTCCCCTGGGCTGCTTTCCTCGGCCCCTGCTCTCTCAGTCATCCACAAAGCCTCAGCCTCACTCTCCCTCACACCCTACCCCTGGCTGTGCTCCCCCAAGAGAACTACCAAAGGCTCCTCATTGTCCACTGGCTCTAGGTCAAAGGCTCCAGGAACCTAGCACTTGCCCTGGTTCCTACTGTCCCCACCCCTAAACACAGAAGGTGTGTCCACTTTTGGTCCAACACTCAAACCCTTCCATGAGTCTTAACCGATGCTGCCAATTCCTGCTAGCTCTCCCACACCCTCAGGAGCTCTGAAGGCTGCCTCTGCTCCAGCCCTCAGCAGTCTCTCCCTCCTTTTACATACAAGCGCTTGATGTCAGGTCACTCTTTTGTCTTTGAGGTCACATCTATTTGTCTCCTCTCCCAAAGACAAAGATACTGTGCCATAGGGTCTATGGTGATTCACTAGCCAGATTCATGGCTTTCCCTCCAGAGCCTTTTTTGTTTGTTTTTTTTTGTTTTTGTTTTTCGAGACAGGGTTTCTCTGTATAGCCCTGGCTGTCCTGGAACTCACTCTGTAGACCAGGCTGGCCTCGACCTCAGAAATCCACCTGCCTCTGCCTCCCCAGTGCTGGGATTAAAGGCGAGTGCCACCACTGCCCGACTTCAGAGCCCTTTTCATTAGAACCCCTTTGGTTGAATAAAATCTTACACAAAAATCCAAGGTGGGCTAGTGAGAGATAGCTCAACAGGTAAAGGCACTTGCTGCTAAGCCTGGTGAGCTGAGTTTGATCCCCAGGATGCACGTGATGGCAAGAGTGAACCAACTTCCACACGTGCACCACAGCATACATAAAGTCCATGTGGAGCCCCCAGCATATAAATGAATAGGCGTGAAAAACTCCAAGATAATACACAGAGCAAAGCAGGGTGGCTCTCAATCTAGCAAAGGAAGGGGTCTCGACCTGTGTGTGGCCTCTTCAAAGCCCCTCTGAGAACGCCAGACTCCAGGAATCATTTGAAAACTGCCAGTCAGGCTACGTGCTCTTTGGTGTAGTGTCAGCCACCTCCACAGTCTGCTCTCAGCTTCAGCCTCTCTTTCCAGGCTGGACACCTTGAGAGCAAGGCGCATCCCCATCCTCCAGGCCAGGGCTCTTTGGACCTCAGCGATCCATGGAATCCAGCCCATTTTGCCTGGTGCTAAAGGATTGTAGAAAGGAGGAGAGAGGGTGGGCAGGGTGAGGAAGGGAGGGAGGGGAGAGGGGAGGGAGGGAGGGGCCTAATGCTCACTAGCTGGTTTTCTTGGAAGTTGAATTTCCAGCAAGTGTTCAGCCCTCTCTCTGCCCGTATTTGTATTTGAGTTTAGCTGAGAGAACTTGTCCATCCTAAGTGCTCATACAAAACTGTCACCCAACCAGAGGAGGACAGCTGTCCTGCCAATGCACATATCTAGAATCCCAGCTCTTGGAAGGCAGAGGCAGAAGGATCAGCCTGGGCTACATAGAGGACCCTCTCTGAAAAACAAAACAGCTGCCTCTGTCTCAGTACCCAGGAAGCTAGGGCTACATTTCTTTTGGGGCCACTCTTGGGGTGATGCCCGCTGGGGCCGGCCGACTGGGCAGGCTTTCTCCCGCCACCTGGACACTCTGGCCCAATGACAAGTATATAGTAGAACATAGTGAGTACAACCGGACAATTCCTGGACTCCACCAGCGGCCGAGCCACACCCACCTCATCCTGCAGGTTGATGTCACTGGGCCCACGGTTGAGCTGCTCCTGCAGGCTAGACACCACTGCATTGTTGCCAGGTACCCGGTAAATGCCAGTTGATTCCAGCCCCCTTGCCTCCACAATACGGCAGCAGGCAGCCACGATCAGGGGGACATGCTGGGAGCACAGATGTGGGAGAGGGGTTAGGGATACAGCTGGGGTAGGAGGGCTAAGTGGGCAGGGAACTAAGGCCGGAGCTGCAACAAGGACATCCAAGGAGATGAAGTCCTTACAGCCTCTGTCTAAGGGTCAGAGCTAATACCACCACCGACTCAGAAGGTACAAACCAGGGTGGGCCGCAGTTCAATGGCACCCTCTGCAGGACTCAGGGATCCCCTCTTTGGGTTGGCCACCGGGCTGTGTATATGAGGAATGGGCTGCGGCCACACTTCCGCAGCTCTGGTCCCCTGCCTTGGCCTTCTATGTGCTGCCTGCTTCAAGCATTGTGGAGACTCACCTGGTTCTCAGTGGCAGGCTGGCATTCCTCTAACCGGATCCCAAATGCCCTTGGGGTGGCCTTCTTGTTCTTCTTGATAATGTTGATACCCCAGGGTGTTTTGGGAGCTGCGACACTGTCTTCTGGGATGAACAGTGAAAAAGAGAGCTGGGGTCAGCTGGAGACGGCCAGAAGGGTCCCGCATATGCAATGCCACACCCACACACTAGGACACAGGGACTTCATCAAAGAACTAGAGAGACTAAAAATTACACCCGGTGAGAGAAGGCTTAAGGGCAAGGTGACTGGTCCCCAGGAAGGAGATCATGGCTCCATAAAGGTAGTGGATGGCCTCAAGGACCAACCTGTGAGATGAAAGTGCACCCCACATTTTGGCATGACCAAAGGAAATGCTTTCTTTTGGCTGTAAAAAAAAGATTTTAAAGTTTTAAAAAATTGTGTGTGTGTGTGTGTGTGTGTGTGTGTGTGTGTGTGTTGGGGGGTGGACATGAGTGCTGGTGCCCATAGATGTCAAATCTGAAGCTGGAGCTGCAGGCAGGTCTAAGCTCTGAGAACCCAGCAGAACCCCTCTGGAAGTTCGTCACTGCTGAGCAATCTCTCCAGCTCAGGAAGTGGTTCCTAAGAGCCCAGAGTGCAAAGATGCAGGGTGCCTGCATAGTGAGCCTCTCATTCCCAAAGGACATAAGCAGAAACCAGAGGGTCGCCCAACACGAATGTTGTGGAAGCAAATCTGGATCCAGATGCTTCCAGCCCCAAAACCTTGAGGCTCCAGACCCCTTATAGGCCGACACTTAAGGCAGAAAGCAGTAGTAACCTGGGTACACACAGGCGGCGGGGGTGGTTGGGGGTGGGTGGGTAGGGGTTAGCACACACTGTGCACCCAGCCCTCCTACCTTTGCTTCCTGCGGGTTGGTCCTGAGTTCTGAGGCCGCGGACTGCAGTTTGCTTGAGGAATTCTGACTTGAGGCCTCCCAGGCCCCGAGAGCCTTTAGGGGAGGAATCGGCTTTGGGCCCAGAGCTATGGCTGCAGAGGAGAAAAGGAAGAGAAGGGATGTCTCCATCTGGAGAGGCCCAGCCACTTTCCCTGGCCTCCATCCTCCCCACCTGTCTCTGTGTCTGAGGACTAGAGATCCCTGCCTGGCAACTCCTAACCCCCCACCACAGGTTGCTCCTGGGAGAACCAGCCTTACCTCACTTTTCGATAATCATTAAGCTTCTTGCTGATCAGAGCTTGGTTGGCACAGCCGGGGTCCTGCAGTGGGGGGAGGGGGAGGAGAGAGGAGCCACATCAGGGCCCACAGACCACACCACCAGAGTTCCTCCCTGGCCCCTGCCTCAGCCTTGCCTCTCTCCACCAGGTGGACAGCATAGACCCAGAAGGACAAAGGCCAGGGCTAACCTCCCTGTGCAGCTGTGTGACTTGGGGAAGACACCTAACATCTCTGAGCCCCAGTCACTTTGACAATAAGCACAATGGGGCTGGACAAAACAGCCTCCATGTTGGGGTGCAGAACTGCATAGCACTCCCGCCAGACCTGTCAGGTATAGAGGGACAATGATTACAGGTGGCCACTACAGTATCCCAGGAGGAAGCCTCCAGAACCTCAGATGTAGGCCCTCTGCCATGGAGAGGAGAGGCTGTCTATCGTTAGGAGAGGAGGACCCTACCAGTGTCCTCAGGGAAAGGGCTATCCAGGTACAAGCCCTGGTGCACTGCCCTCATGGTGACGCCAGCCTCCAAGCCCTAGACTGTACCTTCCTCTGCACAGGTGTGTCAAATGGCCTCTGTGCAGATCGGACCTAGAGGAGACATTGGCAATTCCCAGGAGGGATGCCTGTTTTTTAAAGCTCTCCCTAAGCCCTGCCACATCACTTGGCCTAACCCCTGCCTACCTACTGCTAAAGGCTAAGCCTCTGGTTAAGGTCAGTGTGTCTACCCTCTGACTCAGGACAGTGTTGACATCTGAGCAGGACAGCTCATTCTGCACCCCATTCCTTGAAGATTGCCTACTGTAGCCTACCAGAGGCTATGGCTGACCTGGAGCTGACCTCAGTGGGACAGAGCTTGCCCAAGACAGTCCCAACAACGACAGTAATTACTGTTATCACTGCAGTTGTTATTGTTTCTGCTGGTCACTGGGCCCTAAGGATGCCAGCTGCCCTGCAGCCAGTGCATAAGTCTGTCCTCAAACCTAAATTAAGGTGGGCAGTGCCACGGTAGATTCTTAATAGATCTTTCCCTAGGAGAAGGAGTGAGGCTCAGAGTGGCCACCCCAAGTCACAGCAGCTGAGAGGCAGCCTGCCCTGCCCTGCCCCTGTCTTGCCCTGGTGGCCCACTGGGCATAAGCCCAGGGCCTCACCTCGCCCTCGGCCCTGCTGTTCTCCCGGATCGCTCTGATCCAGCCCAGCATGTCATCCCGATCCTCAGCCTGAAAGAGATATTCACAGAAGTCAGCGGTGGTCAGCCGGAACACGTGCCTCCTCTTGGTCTCGCTGTAGGAGATGTCCACCAGGCAGGAGCCGATGCAGACGGGCGCCGCCTCGTCCTCACCTGCGCCGGCCGCCGCAGCCCCCGCAGCCGCCGGCCCGGGCTCCCGCCGCTCCTTGCTCAACGAGAGCGAGCGCGCCCGCAGGACGGCATAGACGCGCTTCCACTGGCGCAGGCCGCCGCCCGCTTTCTGCAGGGAGACACAGGGTGGGAGAAACAGGGCAGCGGTGAGAGACAGGCCTGCCACGGGTCTGCTAGAGGCTGAGAAGCAGCAGGCCATGGACTATAGAGGAGACAGACCCTGGTCCACCCTGCCTCCCCCCCAACAGCCAAACTGTGGTCTCTCAGTCCACTTGCCCAGACTCTTTACCTACCACTAAGACCCCCAAGACGTCAATTTCCACCTACTCTAAATGCCAGCATTGTCAGGCAGGGACCTGAAAGGGAATCCGAGAAGGAGTCAGGCCCTAGGAGCATAAAATCTCACCAAGGCGCTGGGCGTGGTGGCTCACACCTCTGGTCCCAGCACTCAGAAGGCAGTTAGGTAGATCTCTGAGTTCAAGGCCAGTCTGATCCCTGTGAGTAAAGGTGTGTGCCACCATGGCCTGGCTGAGAAACCTTGTCTTGAAAAATATTCTTACCACGCCAACCCTTGCACCGAACCTGCCTTATGTGTCACCCTCAACAAAACTGCGGTGGCCAGGAGCTGCCAACAGTGTGGGAAAGAGACTCCTCTAAGGGTGCCCTGCCTAGAAGCCACTCTCAGAGTCACTGGGGAGCCTCCATGTCATCAAAGCCAGAGGCTGCATCCAGCCCTTGCCTCAGTGTTCCATGGCATCTAACACAGGCAGTCTCTTTCCCTTTTTACAATTTATTTATTTTGCTTTGGTTTGTTTTCATTTTGTTTTTGATTTGTTTGTTTGTTTTGAGACAAGGTTTCTCTGTGTAGTCCTGGTGTCCTGGAACTCACTTTGTAGACCAGGCTGGCCTCAAACTCAGAGATCTGCCTGCCTCTGCCTCCCAAGTGCTGGGATTAAAGGCGTGCACTGCTACCACTAAGCTTCTTCCTTGCATTCAGTACGTCCTCTATATTTGTAATTTATTTTATTTTATGTGTATGAGTGTTTTGTCTACATGTATGTATGCCACGTTTGTACCTGGTACCTGTGGAAGTCAGGAGAGGGTACTAGAGCCCCTGGACCTGGAGCTAGGGATGGTTGTGAACTGTCATGTGGGCACTGGGAACTGAACCTGGGTCCTCTGCAAGGGGACCATGTGCTAGCCCAGTGGTGGTAGTAGCGATGCATGCCTTTAATCCCAGCACTTGGGAGACAGAGGCAGGAGGATCTCCGAGTTTGAGGCCAGCTTGGTCTACAGAGTTCCAGGATATCCAGGGCTATTCAGGGAAACCCTGTCTTGAAAAACCAGAGAAGAGAGAGAGAGAGAGAGAGAGAGAGAGAGAGAGAAAGAGAGAGAGATCTTGTGCTCTTAACCACTGAGCCATGTCCCCAGCCACAACCTGTAGTTCTTTCTTACCTAGAGTGAACTACTGTTTGGAGACACTTGTCTGGAGATATGGTGGAAGGGAGGGGTGTACCTAGCAGGCAGTAGCAAAAGATGACACTAACTATACACCTAACCAGACAGCACTCCACAGCAAAGCATTAGTCCAGGCCCAACAGGCAACAGAGAAGGAGACCTGCCTTGCAGATGAGGCCTCAGGGCTTTGTCCTGCAGGGACACACCATGCACACCTGTGGCTTTAAGCAGCCATCTGCTGATCCCAACTGCACAGGTCCAGTCTGCGGCAGGCACCAGCCCAGTCCTGCAAGGCTCAAAGCCTGCTCAGCAACCCCAAGCTCCGCCCCTAACTTCAGTGTAGCATGGGTGGGCCCCTCAATCACTGCTCACTGCAGTGCATAAGTCTCTGCCTCACACCTGTTCTCCACCTTTACGCCACCTTTTTCAGATCGGCCAGTCCACCCAGTTGCCCCGAAACCTGAGAGTTGGCCCTGACATTTAGCTCATGAGACATCAACTCTGCTCCTGTCAGAATATCACCTGTCCCCACCTGGGTGCTGCCATCCTGTCCACCTCATTGACCTTCTCACTTGGGCAGCAGCACCGACCTTCCCGGCACCCCTCTCCTTGGCCCTCTATCTATTTCAGCAGGAAAAGACTCTCCTTTGGGTAGCCCCTTAAAGCAAACAGAAGGTCTTGAGGTCCCATGCTGACTTTAAACTCATCTCCCTGCTTCTTCTGTCTGTCCAGCCACCAATGACTGCCTTCTTACAGCCTGTGCACTAGCTGCTTCTTCTCCTGTGGCATCTCTCTCTCCTCCCCCCTCTCATTTATTTATTTATTTAAAATGGGTGGGGAAATGTGGGTGTGCTGTGGCATGCTAGTGAAAGTCAAAGAACAACTTGAAGGAACACGTTCCCTACCTCCACATGTGCATCCCAGGGATCAAGCTCACTCATCAGACTTGGCAGCAAGCCTCCTCACCTGGTGAGCCATGTACTCATCCCTCTCCTCCTCCTCCTCCTCCTCCTCCTCCTCTTCCTCCTCTTCATTTATTTATTTATTTATTTTTGCCTTAGAGATTGAACCCAGGGCCTGTACATGTCGGGTAGATTCTGCACTGAGCTAGATTCCCCAGCTTCTAGCTCTGTCTATCCTAGAACTCACTCTGTAGCCTCAAACTCAGAGATCCTGCTGCCCCTGCCTCCCAAGTGCTGGGATTAAAGGCGTGTGCCACTATGCCGGGCTGTACTTGAACTCCTGATCTTCATGCCTCTGCATCCCAGGTGCTCAGCTTCTCTCACTTCTTTCTGTGGCTGCCTCTCTCAGCTTAAAGCTCATGTCTCCAGCATCAGCTCCTTGATACAGCACCTCTGACTGTTCCATTGCCCTGCAGATAGCCCCATAAGCTCACAGCCTGGCTGTGGGTGCACTAGCTACATAACAAGCTGCTGCCCAGGGCTAGGTGCAGACCAACTCTTCATTAGCTGATATTGAGTCTGCTCTATGTCCTGATGGGGGGAAGCTCCAAGGCCCTCCAGAGAGCAGGGCTGAAACACTCATGCCCAGCTTCCCTAAGGTGGATTCCCTTAGCCTAGCATACCATCACAGAGCTATGGGCTCAGACAGTGCCAACTGGAGCAGCCCTACCACTACTGTAATAAATAAGACTCCTGTTCCAAGACAATATCTGTGTTAACATGAGGTGGTCCCAAGAGCCCCTCTGAGACTAAACCCTCTGGATAACCCTGAATAAGTCAAGTCTTTCCCTGTCATCAATGTCACCGCTAACAGTGAGAGTTAAGCAGCAAGTGTCCACGGTCATGTTCCTCACACAGTGGCTCTGGCAGAAGGGGTACCGTATGCATGCGCCCATCCTCTGCCTGCCATGGGGGGGTCTCTGAAGGTGGCTGAGAATGGGAGAGGGAGGCTGGAACTGCTGGTGTAAATAACATGAGGCTACCCCAGATAGAGCCAGGGTCTGCAGCTGGCTCCGACTCCAGGACTCTTCTTTTTAGTTCCCAGACATGGCACCAGGTAGACAAGTGGCATTGAATCCCTTATACTTCAGAACTGCTCAGTGAGCCAAGGAGTCAATGCCTATCCCTGCCCAGAAAACACTGAAGCTGGGCTACCAGGGTCACCCAAAGCTGGGGCCAGGTTCCCTGGGAGAAATAGCACTAAAACACTTTCCTACCACTCATGGACAGAGAGGATGATGCCCTCACTGGGCTCTGCTGGTACAGCTCACAGTCACCTGCCACCCATCCCCCCCTCCCTGGAGCGACTGCCATCTTCCCACATCATTTCAGTTTCATGACCAGCCTCGCCTTCCCAGCTCCCACTTCCTGTCAAAGTTCTGTTGTGGTGCACGCCTTTTATCCCAGTACTCAGGAAGCAGAAACAGGCAGATCTCTGAGTTCAAGGCTAGCCTGGTCTACAGAGTGACTTCCAGGACAGCCAGGGTTACGCAGAGAAACCTTATCTCCAAAAGTCAAAGGAGAAAAAAAGAGACTCTGCTAGGTCCTTGTCACCTTCTTCTCTCTGTACCTTAGGTCACAGGTGCTTGTGCACACCTGGTGGACTAAGGTATGGGTCTCCCTGTCCCTCCCTGTCTGTCATACCTATGTGTTTCCATTCACAGGATCTCAGCCAAAGTATGTATAGGATCACACAGTTCCAACAGAGCTTTCTCTCCCCAAATCCTTCCCTCAAGTGTCCAGAGGCTCAATGGTGAGTCCCCCGTGCCAGCCAAGCCAGGAGCTAGGATCCTTGGCCTATCCTCCACGTTCCTCAGCCCCCAAGGCCATCAGCCAACCTTTTCCCTAGAATCTCTTACAAACAGCTCCTGGTCCCATCCCAGGACCTTGATCACGCAAACAATAGCAATGATGTGGATTGCTTCTGGGGCAGACATGCTACTGTCCTACGTAACACAGCTCTGCACTTTACCCCGTATCTCAGGACAGAAAAGTTCCCCCAGGTACCAGACTCCCACTTCACCTTCTGCCACCTGCTCTGGGCTCTCCAGGCAACCTGGCTCCTGGTACACAACTCTCAGCCTCCCTCTAGCCCTTAGTGAGGGGTCTCCCCCAGGATGCCCCTCCCACTCACTCCCTCTCTACTACTGACTCCCATGAGCTTTATCTCAACCTCTTAGACATGGACAACCCACCCTGCTAAGCCCCTAAACTCCTTGTGCTGTGACCTCAGTGCACCTGTCACTGAGGAGCAGTTAGCACTTTCTCTGTGGTCATCAACCCCAAGAGGGCAGGACTGAGCAAGCTGGCTCCTTCACCTCAGTCACCAGAAGCTCGTCAGCCCCTCAGGAGCAGGGGCTTTGTGCCCCCTGGCCTACACAAGCTCCACCTCTCCCCTCTTGACTCATCTTTTAGCTCAAGGGACCGAAGTTTGCTCCTGAAACCATATACACACAACATGTGGCTGCGTAGAAATTCAAACTCTGACTATTTCAAAGTTCATTCTTTGCAGGTTCCACCCCTACAGGGATCCCTTCTATAGGTTCCATAACCACGGATTTAACCAAACATGGATCAAAAGCATTCAGGAAAAAAAAAAAAGACCTGCATCTCTGTACCAAGGGATACAGATGTTTTTTCCCCCTCCACATTCCATAATCAACCCATGGTAACAACTATTTACATAGCCTTACATAGCGTGAGGCAACATGTGTCATCCGGAGATGGGTTACAGTGCCTGGGAGGATGGCGGAAGCCACAGGCCAATAGCAAGCTGCTCTCTATAAGGGACTTGTATGTCCATGAATCTGGAGCCCCCATAAATACTGAGGAATTCCTGTAATGGCAGCAAGGCAGAAGAACAGCAGCCCCCAAGTGCCAAGCTCTGTAGGGACCCCAGTCTCACTTTTCCCCCAATGCTAAGAATGGAATCCAGGCCCTTCCATAAGAGTTCCTTTAAGGCACAGCCCATTATTTTTTTTTCTCGTGTGTGTTTGTGTGTGTGTGTGTGTGTGTGTGTGTGTGTGTGTGTGTATGGTGTGACTAGGGCTTGAAACCAGGCCCTCACACCTGCTAAGCAAACATTTAGCATTAATCTATATCCCCAGCCCTTGTTTTACATTTTATTTTGAGACAGAATTTTAGTAAGTTGCTAAGGCTGGCCTTGAACTCACTCTGTAGCCTAGACAGGTCATGAATTTCCCATCCTCCTGTCTCAGCCTCCCAAATAGCTTGGATTACAGACTAGACTCACCACACATAGTATGGTACACCCTTGTTCACACCATGTCTTTTAAGTGCTTAGGAGCAGGTTTGGAAAAGTGTTAGTCAGCTCCCCTTATAGACACTGAGTCACAAACACTAGGTTCTGAGTCCTCAGAACAACAAGCCATGCCATCAAGAATCAAGGTCAGATCTGTCTGAGCCGCCCTGCCTCCTTTTTCTCCCTCTATCCAGCCCAGAGCTCCAAACCTGGGACTCAAGCTCCTGCCTGAGAGATTAGAGCCCCACCTTCCCTTCTGAGTCCTATTTGTCCCCTCCTGACCCGTCCTCACCCTCTCACGAAAGCTCTCAACTGAATCTTGTGGTAGCTTCTAAGTAGTCTTCTTACTCTCCGGCTTCCCTCACTAAGTCACCCCAGGAAGCCACAGGAGCGCCTGAAAGCTCTGGCTCTAAGAGCCCCAAGGGTTTTGGTTATCCTTAAACTAAGTCTGTGCCTGAGGACCTCAGAGGCTGGAGGAGAACTGGCCTCTGCTTCCTTCACCTACCCTTGCTTCTTTGCCCTGAGCCCCGTTGCTCATTCATGGTCTTTCAAGAATGGTTTGGTCAGGATTCCAAACATAGCTTGCCGTGTACCTCTCTGTTAACCTCCTTTTCAGGGTTCAGTAACCCAGAAACTCTTCCTGGCATCTCATCTTGATTCCTCAGGCTATAGCCTGATGTGATTTTTTTGGTTTGGTTTTTGTTCTGCCAGAGCCAGCTCCCATCCAGCGTGTCCTCCTTCCTGGGGCCACCTTACCTTCCCCTTCTTGGTGAGGATCTGCTTATAACACAGCCAGCCTTCTCTCCTGACATCACTGAAGGTTGCATCTGAGAGGTCAGAGGTTGAGTGTCGTTTAGAGGGGGCATCAGCATCTTCAGAGGTGCCCCAGCTATCTAGAGACTGTAGGGAGAAAACATTAGGTAATTTAGGGTGGCTCCCACAGTACCAGCATCTCAGGAGCCTCATGGACCAATGGCAGCCACACAGGCCTGGTGTGTGTCTGGGTTGTATTTGATGTGCTGTGTGACCTCATGGGCCTTGCTTGTCCTCTCTGGACTGCTTGTGTTGGGGTCATGAGACCTCATGAAGAAGCCAGAAAGGAGGAAAGGGTTGACCTGCCAGCAGAACACATGCCTTCCCACGCTGGAAAAGCCAATCTGGGCTTTCCTTCAGCTTTATAGCCTCGAAGGAATTGAGGAAACAGGAGAAGCAATCATGGCAATAAGGAGTTAAGTAAACAGTGGAAGTGAGAACATCAACAAAGATCAAGTAGTGATGGGACAGGGAGTCAAACCCACCAGGAGTTAAACAAGAAGTGATGGTGTCAACAGGAATCCAGCCTCAGAGCTGGAGTGTCCAGAGAGAGTTCAGTAAGCTGAGGAAGTGACAAGGGGAGCCAGGTGGTCCTGCCTTGAAGGTGCTAGGCTAACAAAACACACATGCATGTGAGGAAAGTGCACAAATGACCAGAAGGAAAAGACACGTGAGTGAGGCTTCACAGCAAGCCTCAGAGGGCCTTAGCACTACAACGGTCCCAGCACTCAAGAGGCTGAAGCAGAAAGATCACAAGTTTGAAGCCAGCCTGCATTAAACTCTGTCTTCAGAGTCTATCAAGATCTGGCCTGGGGCTGGTGAGATGGCTCAGCGGTTAAAAGCACTAACTGCTCTTCCGGAGGTCCTGAGTTCAATTCCCAGCAGCCACATGGTGGCTCACAAGCTTCTGTAATGGGATCCAATGCCCTCTTCTGGTGTGTCTGAAGACATCTACAGTGTATTCATATAAATAAAATAAATAAATCAAGAAGACCCTGTCCTAAGAAAACAAGGGCTAGAGGGATGGCTCAGTGGTAAAGAGCACTGGCTGTTCTTTCTGAGGACCCAGGTTTAGTTCCCAGCACCCACATGGCAGCTCACAACCATCTGTAACTGACCTGCACAGCAGTAGGAGTGAGCATGGCACACATACATACATGCAGGCAAAACACTCAAACATGTGAAATTAAATAAACAAACCTAAAGAAAAAAACTAAGAGAAAGAATCTGGAACAATCCATACTGTAGAGTTAACAAGCACCTGTATTTCCACCTCTAGGAGGAGTCCATGCCTCTGGTCTCCTGGGGCACTTGCAGACACACACACACACACACACACACACACACACACACAGAGAGAGGGGGGGGGGGAGAAAAAAAAATTATAAAAAAAAAAAAAAAAAAAAAAAAAAAAAAAAAAAAAAAAAAGAAAAAAAGAAAAGAAAAGAAAAGAAAAGAAATCAAGATTTGGAAGGTAGGTGTGGCAGCGCACGCCTTTAATCCAGGCACTGGGGTGGCAGGGACTTGCAGATCTCTGAGTTCAATGAGTCTGAGTCTACAGAGTGAGGCCAGCCAGAGCTACACACAAAGACCCTGTGAAGGTTTGGATATGCTTGGCCCAGGGAGTGGCACTGTTGGGAGATGTGGCCTTATTGGAGTAGGTGTGTCACTGTGGGTGTGGGCTTTCAGACCCTCCTCCCAGCTGCCTGGAAACCAATCCTCTCCTAGGGGCCTTCAGATGAAGATGGAGAACTCTCAGCTCCTCCTGCTCCATGCCTGCCTGGATGCTGCCATGTTCCCGCCTTGATGATAATGGACTGAACTTCTGAACCTGTAAGCCAGCCCCAATTAAACGTTGTTCTTATAAGAGCTACCTTGGTCATGGTGTCTGTTCACAGCAGTAAAACCCTAACTAAGACAGACCCTTTCTCAAAACAAACAAACAAACAATAATAACAAAAAGAGTTGGAGATAGTGCCCAGGCCTGGTTCCATTTCCAGCATTGAAGAGAGAAAGTAGGAGAGAGGGAGAGGGAGAGGGAAGGGGAGGGGGGAGAGAGGGGAGGAGAATGGGGAGGGGGAGGGAGAGGGAGAGCTGTTCTGTGATTTGGGACTTTCCAGATTGGAGGACAAATGCAGTCTTCAGGTGGGAGGCAGGTCACATGGCATGAAGATGAAATACAGGAAAGGGGCTAGGAGTCAGAGCTTCATTTAGAATGTCACAGGAATCACAAATATGGAACCCAAGACATGTAGGGCTACCACCCTTCTAGAGACAGACAGACAGACAGACAGACACACGCACACACGCACGCACACGCATAAATGTTTTCGCTGGCTTACCCCATCGGTGAAGAAGCTCCGTAGCATTCGTAGGCTCGGCACACGGTTGGGAAGGCGCCTAAGGAGCAAGAGCTGAAGGTGAGGACTGTGGACGGCCCAGATTCTCATCGCCCACCCAAACCCATGGCTCAACCTAGGAGAGTAGAGTCCACTACACCCCAGCGCAGACATGGGCTCACCGGAGCACTCGGCCCTCCTCCCGGAAGGTGTTCAATCCATCATCACAGGACTTAGAGCGCTCTGTGGTGATGGCCAGCAGGTAGGAGGAGCGGCGGCCTGCCTTGATGCTGCCTGAAAAAGTGCCCACAGGAGGCCACAGGGTTAGCAAAGAGCAGGTTGGCAGGTACCCTAGGAGCCCTCCCTTCTGGTCAGGAGTGGGCTCTCCCATGGGGCCCCAGAAGAAGCAAACAGACAATGGGCAAAAGACCCACAGGGACCAGACAGCAGAGGAGGGGGTGACATAGGCCAGAGACACTCACTGCAATCCTGGGAGTAATGGCGGCTCAGGGCAAAAGTGAAGGTTGGTGAGGATGGGCTCGTCCCCAGGACAGGGGCTGAGTTCATGGCACTGGAGACCACTGCGGAGGCAGGGACATGCTTGGCTTGAAGGTCAATGCTGGGGCTGGTGGGCTCATCTGCCAGCAGAAGAAAGAAGGTATGAGCGACACAGGCCAGGCTGTCTGGACACCCCAGGCTCACCAGGCTCCAGGCAACACATACGCAAACCCCTAAACTCTCCCTCACTAGGGCATTTCTGGCAACATGCCCACTGCCCAGGGTGCCTTGCCCACCAGAGCATGGTCAGGGAGTGTCTCCTTTAAGCAGGTGCTGAACCTCCCATTGCATCAAGGGCACCAAAGAGTGGAACTGAGTCACCCTCCTTGGAGTGGGCTCCTAAAACACAAGGCAGTACTCTATCGGGTCGGTGTCTTCGCATTAGATGGACGCACCTGACAAGAGGCTCCGCTGGGACTAGCTGAAACACAGCTGGACCCCGACACAGGCTGCTGATGGCATCCTACCTCCTTCCTACATTTTTTCTTAGTTCCCAGGCTGCCCAGCCACAAACCCACCAGGCCCAGGACTTGGGCCCAGTACTACCATCTTCTGTTCCAGTCTTTCTCCACAGCCCACAGACCCAGCTTGGCCTCGCTTGCCTCCTCACAGCCCCAACCTGCATTCTTGTTCTTTCTGCACCCCCATCCCCAACATGGAGATGAGGCACCATTCTCTGGGCAAGCCAAAAAGCTGGGGATCACCCTCACCTCTCTGCCTTCTTGCCTCTCCCCACTCTACAGGCAGCCATCACAGCCTCCTCTGTTGTGAGGGTGAAGTCTGAGCTTAGCCTTGGACAGGAAAGGACCACATGGCCTGGAAGTACAGTTGGCCCCTCTCACTGCAAGCTCTGCGCAGTCCCAGCTTTCTCTTTGAACACTTCCTCAGACTACCTCGAATCCTTCTTAGCCAAATGTTGTTTTTCCAACATTTTCCCAGTGCTGGCCACACCCATCTAGGCCACAGAGCCCTTCCCCATCCACAGAGGCTGTCTGTCCTGTGCGCTGTCTGTCTGAGCAGCCATCCACCATCCTGAAGTCTAGCACAGTACTGATATAAACATCTGTCAGAGGAACGTGGGAGAGATGGAAACAGCAAAGAACGAAAGACACAAAGAAAGGGTGGACGAGCGAGCAGGAGGAATGAGGGAAGGGTGAGAGCTAATGATAGAAGAAGAACCGGACGAAGGACCAAGTGAGCCAGAGAGAAGGACTGATGCAGGACGGGGGGGGGGGAAGGGGGAGGCGGGGAGAAAACGTGGATGGAAAGACGGCTACAAGAATGAAGGAATGGGAGACAGGATGAAAGAAGCAATTATTGAGGGATGGACAAACAGACAAACAGATATAGAACCCAGATTCCCCTGCCAGCACACAGCACACGCAGGCACAGTAGACAGAGATGGCACACAAAAGGATGTCAACTGGGACCGTTTGCCAGCCACTTGTAACACCACTCACCAATGAAGGGAATAGAAGCCAGGGAGTCTTCTGTAGCGGCCAAAGGGGCCACCTTCCTGCCTGGGCGTTCCCCTCTGGCCTCTGGTTCTGGGGACTCATTACCAAATCCAAGGTTCATCTGCCTTGCTGGGGTCAGTTGGACCTTGCGACCTGTTGGAGGCTTCTGCCTCAGAACCACCTCATCACGATGATCCTCTGCAGGAGGCTCCAGGGCTCGAGTGCTAGGATCTGGCCGGACGACCCTAGGTGGTTCGGAGGCCTCTGGTGGGAATGATGCAGGAGACTGGGCCAAGCTGAAGGTGGGAAGTCCCCCGAAGGGTGAGTCCCGGAAGGAGAGGGCGTGCAGGAGACCAGTCCGGCGCTGGAATGATGGGCTATAGCTCCGATACCCAATGTACCCGATGTCATCTAGACCCTGCAGGCCAGATGGGGGAGGGGCCTGGGGTCCTGGCAAGTCCCGAGAAGGGCAAGCAGAGGTGCGAACGGATGGACGCTGGGAAGCCCAACCACAGCGTTCAAGGCGAGGGGACACCAGTGCTCCTGGACCAAGGGCTTCAGCAGAACGGGTAGCCCGGCTCAGGTAATCATCTGAGCGAGCTCGGTGCCAACCCTCCTGGCCCAGCTGGCTCAAGGCATCCTGGGAGGTGGAGCAGGGCCATGGGTGGTGGGTAGTCACATCCTCCAACCGGTCCTGGGAGGCACTGCGGGCCCGGGGTGGCATGGCTGGGCACCGTCTCTCCCCCGCCCTGCGGGGTATCTGATTTGACAGCCAGTGTGACAGAGCCTGCTGGCACTCCAGTCTGCTGGGAAGCACCCGGCTGCCAGGCTCTGGGAAGGCACGGGGCGTCCGGGACTCTGAAGGGAGGTGGGGAAAGGCACCAGGGCTTGGGCGGGGTTGGCTCATCCCCAAGGAAGAGTTGTCCAGGTGGGCACGGGTGGCAGATGGGATACGAGACCCTGGGTCACTCCAGGCAGCAGGACTCCGGGGATCCGTGGGTAGTGCTGAGATGGGCTCAGGCACCATAGTGGCCCAGGCAGGGGCCCGGGTTGGCGGGGCATAGGTCTTCCGTGGGTAGCAGAGTGGAGGAGGTTCTGGGATGCTGTGGGCCTCTCCAGAATACGGCTCGTTGCCCTTCAGGTAGGCATCCTGGGAGTAGGCCTGGCCGGAAACACAGAGGCATAAAAGTGTGACCAGACTGGACTCAGAGGACAGGAATGAGACAGCCCTGGGGTACCAAGGTCCTCAGAAGGGACAGGAAGGAAGATGATTAAGTAGGGGTATCCTCATTGGATGAGGGTGTGCTCCTAGGGAGGACAAAGAAATAACATATATTCTCTCTCTCTCTCTCTCTCTCTCTCTCTGTATGTTTCTCTCTCTCTGTGTGTGTTTCTCTCTCTGTTTCTCTCTCACTCTCTCTCTCTCTCTCTCTCTCTCTCTCTCCACTCTCTCTCAAAATAGCCAGATTTCTGTGAGACTTTTAAAACAAGGACAGCCTTCAGCCACAAACATTCCAACATCTGTTTGCTAAGCCCGTCCCATCCTGCCCTCCACTGCCTACTCTCCTTTACATCCAGTGATGCCCACAGCCCCCGCAGTTGTGGGGACATGGACAGAAATCTGTCAAGGTGGTAGAGGACCTTAGAAAGCTAGCTAAGGAGTGGGTGTGTCCAAGGAGGGGTGCTCTGAGGGTAGGCGGAGGCTGGAAGATCCCAAGGTCCCTGCAGTAGAGGGTGATGTGAGCTAGGGCCCAGGGCCTGAGCCTTGGGATGAAGAACATGACCACTTCTTGTTACCCCAGAGACCAGTTTAAAGGAGGGGCTGGACAGGCTAAGGAGCCTTGGGCCACCTTCCGCCACCCCTAGGCCTGGAATTTGGCACTGGCTGCTGAAGCTGACGCTGCATTGCTGAGGAGTGACAGGGCTAGTGCCCAGGCTCAGCCAAAAAAGGAGGCACCCCACCCCCGGACAGCAGCCTTGTGGCCCTGGCTGAGCCTAGCACTGGAGGAGCTGAGGGGGCCTGTTTCAGCAAAGGGTGGAAGGGTGAGCCCAGACATACACACATACTACACCACATCACAGAGAAACGGCAAGATACACACCCTGAGAGATACACACACAGCACACACAATAAGATATACAAATAACTACCCCTCCAGTCCCAAACACAAACATCATGTGACAAGGACCAGCTAACCACACCCCCGCACACTCGGCCCCTCCAGCCTGGCACACTGGGCCAGCGACACATACCTCTCCCTCCTGCCATCCTGCTGGCTCCCGGGGCTCCCAGCATCACGGTGGCGGAGGTAGCATCCCGCCAGCCTGTGCCTGCTGCCCTGCTGCCTCTCACCACAGCCCCTGCCCAGCTGATTTGAGTCCCTCAGTCCCCTCAGCCAGCCTTCCCTGAAGCTTCCCCTCTCCCCCACCCGGCTCTCTTTCGGCTGCTGGCGGTAGGAGGAGGGAGGATGGGTGTGGAGGGGACTTGCCGCGTCGGTGGTGGCGTCAGCGGCTGCCGCCACCCGATTGGCCTCCAGCCTTGGCTCCCAACCACAGGAATGCCTGGGCCCCACCCTCTGGCTGACTGGAGATGGCGGGTAGTGGGAGCTCCCAGATGTTGACATCTGGGGATGCCAGCCTACTTGGGTCTGGGTCTGGCAGAGTTCAAGGCTGCTGCCCTTGCCCGACAGCTGGACTGAGCCAGTGTGCCATGCCCTGTTACTCTCTCATAACTGGAGTACAGGCAAGCTCTTTAAGACTTGGGGTGAGCCATGCCCCTCTCTGAGCCTCCATTCTTTCCCCCTCAACTCCAGGAAGTGCAAGGGGACAACTGAGGTCAGGAATGGAGGTTCCCGGGGAGGCATCAGGCCAAGTGTGGCCCTGTCATTACAGTGACACAGCCAAAGCCAGCACAGCAGCTCGGAGCCTCTGGGCTTGGCCCTCAGCCATCCTCTGAGGGGTAATGACCAAAGGGGCAAGCAAGCTGGCGTCTGGGTAGGAGCCAAGAGGCCAAGAACAGGGCACTAGGCAAGGGGGACTATTCCAGGCCCCAGACACATGGCTCTGGGCTTGCTTCACACAATACATGTGGAGCAGGTCTTTGGGTGGCACCCTCCCAAAGGGTTTTATGTTATCGGTGTGCTGAGACCCTGGTTGTGATGGGTTCAGAATTTATCACTAAGCATAGGTGCCCGAGAGGGGCTGCAGCACACTGTGACATTTGTAGGCAGCATTGTGATAATGCACCAGTGTGTGCTTACGTCACAACATCACAGAATCCAGATGTGTGCAGAGTTTGTGCTACAAGACAGAGGTGCAAGTGAGGGTGCTGTGATGTGCTGCTGTAAGGTCCCACTATGTGCTACACAGGTACACTGGCATACAGAATGGACTATGGCAGCAGAGACAGGGAGAGGCTCTGTGAGTCTTGCCCTGCAGTGCTCTGTGTCTTCCATGGAGCTGAGGTGAACAGGGCTAAGCAGGGTTGAGAGTCCTGACGTGGTACCCGTGACCGTGGAATGTGTTGAAGAGTGGTGTTTGGGGTGTGCATCTACAGACACACCTCCAGAGCCATGTTCCCTTGGCCCAGTGGGAAGACAGTACAGGGAGCAAGCATCTCTCACGGGAGCAAACAAGAACATGCCAGGCTGGCAGGGCTCGCTGGGCCACCCTCTTTTCAGATACCCTGGCAGGAATCCTGCTTACCAAGGCCAGCACCTCCTCTCTCCCTAGCACAGAACAGCCTCGAGTGAAGCAAGAAGCAGCCTCAGCCCAGGGATGGGCCTGGAAGCCCCAGTTGAGCAATGTTGACTATTTCCTTCTCTTTTTTCCCACAGGGGCCCTCCGTGCAGACAGAGGACTCACCAGCTGGAGGATGTCCTCGTCCTTGGGCATGATGGACAGCTCCAGGGTGTCATCACTGCAGAGACAGTGAGAGAGAAGATCAAGCAGAGGCAACAGGACAGCATCTGGGGAGAGGGATCCAGTTGCAGGGCCCAGGCTGGGGGGAGGGGAGTCTGGGTGCCTGCGTGCTACCTTGGAAGCAGGAAGGCCAGACACTCACCTGTTCTGGATCAGACCTATGACCTGGGAGTATGTCTTCCCAATGACGCTCTCTCCGTTCACCTTCACCAGCCGGTCTCCTAGGCACAAGGTTTTGGTATCACATGTGAGAATCCAAAGCAAGGGGTGCAGTGTACCCCTGGACTAAGCATGAATGGAAGTGAAAGGAAAGGAACTTTCCCAGCATCTGGGTTCATGAATCCCAACCCAATTAAAAGGGATCTGAGCCCCAGAGGAGTGTTATGTAAGGTCACAGACAGGCTCACCTGTGCGAAGCCCCGCCCTATGGGCGGGGCCACCATCCTTCACATTCTTCACAAAGATGGTGTCCATGGGCTCCAGGCGGCGCCGGGGAGAGGGTCCTGGTGGGCATCAGCCAGATTAGCTGGGGGTGGTTGCTGAAGGTCACACCCATGCACAGCTACACACACAGAGGACACACACTCAGAGGATGATCACACACAGGCACAAGCATACAATGACCCACACATCCACAGGACCTATGCCCACTGCCAGATTAGGGTCCACACCAGGAGAAGGGCACACAGAGAACTACCCAAATCCATGAGCTGAATTTCTGTCCTGTGGTAGAAGCCAGACTACACAGTATATGTGGACACACACAGCCCTTGCCCTTCCAGAGTTCGAGGTCAAGCAGACTTCATACACAAGTCACATGACAATGGAAAAGGTGCCATACATGAGGACCCGACAGGGCTGACAAGATGGATCGGTGGAGAAAGACACCTGGATGTGAGTCTGATGGTCTGAATTGAATCTCTGAAACCCACATAAAGGTGGAAGTAGAGAGCTAATTCTGCCAAGTCGTCCTCTGATCTCGACACACTCTGCATGACACATGCACACACACACACACACACACACACACACACTAATAATGTCTAAAAGGTGGCCCCTATCTGGGCTGGAGAGATGGAGCAGAGGTTTGAGAGCACTGACTGTTCTTCCACAGGGCCTCGGTTTGGTTTCCAGGATGCGTGAGCAGCTCACAACAGTCACACAACTGTGACTATAATTCCAGGGGACTGACACTCTTTTCTAACACTGGCTCCTTGCACATACATGGTACACACACACACACACACATACACACACACATATACATACACACACATATACATACACATACATACATACATACTCTCAGGCACAAATGATCATAAAATATTTAAAAAAAAAAAAATGCACCAGCCGGGCAGTGGTGGCGCACACCTTTAATTCCAGCACTTGGGAGGCAGAGGCAGACGGATTTCTGAGTTCAAGGCCAGCCTGGTCTACAGAGTGAGTTCCAGGACAGCCAGGGCTACACAGAGAAACCCTGTCTCAAAAAACAAAAAACAAAATAAACAAAAAAAAGCACCTATCAAGTCCTGAAGATGCAAGCTGGGGAGACCTCATACACGGAAGACAACATATCACAGAACCAGAGCGATATCCAATATACTTGTGTCTCCCACTCTTCTCCTTCGCCAGGGTCAGGGATTCCAAGCAGGCCACAGGATGGATACTAACTCCATCACTTGCCAACAAGACTCCCTTACTGGACCCTGTGCCAGGCCAGTGGGCTCCTTCACCTTCAGTGGCATGAGAACTCAGGAGGACCATGCCACCATGGCTGCCCACAGACAGAGGCAGGGCAGGAAAGCTGACTGTTTGGGGAGTTCAGCTTTAAATACCTCAGAGTCTGAGAACCAGCAAAGGACCCTTAGGATAGCACAGGTGACAGTAAGGGGAGTCAGGTTCACATCTTTAATACGTTCTTTAGGGTCCCCCATTCCTATCAGGACCTCCCTTTCTTCATCTATAGGATGAGCCCATGTTCGGTACACCCCAACCCTAATCCACAAGTCCTATAGCCTTAGCCTTGACTTTGTTCTGGAAGAAAGTAGAGAGAGGGTGGAACCAGATGGGTATGTGTCACCCAGAGTCCTCAGTATCAGATGGCTGTGGGAGGGACAGGCCTATAGGAAGACAAGATGGGGGGTGTGGAGGGAGAACAGAGAATGAGGAGGAGATGCCTGGAACTAGGCTAGCAGAAACACAACACAGAGGAGAAAGGCTGGAGACAAGAAAAGGGTGGGGCCAGCTGGGGTGCAGGAGAGAAACTGAAGCCCAGCCCCGCCCCTGCTCCACCTCTTACCTCCTCCTCCTCCTCCTCCTCCTCTTCCTCCTCCTCCTCTTCCTCCTCCTCTTGGGCCTCCTCGGCCTCCTGCATTCTCTTCCTCCTGCAGGGAACAGAGAGATGGGTATGGCAACTGTTCAGCCCTTGGCAGCATCAGCAGCCCTGCTGAGCCACCCCACCATGCAACCCTTATCTCCTTCCAAGTAGCCAACTGAAGCAGAGATGGGAGAGCTGTCAGAGGAGTCCCGGTCAGGAGAAGTGTCTCAGGAACACATACCCCCAGGTTTCTAAGGACATCCAATCTACCAGAGATCCATGACCTCTTCCCCCTAGAGAGCCTACAGGCCAAGGGAGGAGGTCCCCAAAACATGCAGAGAACCCAGGCGGACAAAGATAAGCAGCCTGACAAATGTAAACAGGGTTATCTCTCTCAGAGAATGGGCTGGGAGGCCTGATTAGCAAGAGGGAAGGGTGCACACTTTAGGGCTGGATGTGCTGAGCTGACACCAACAAGCGACAAAAGTCAGACTAAAAGTATTCTGGTCTGAAAGGAAAGAAGAGGGAGCCAGGAAAGCTTCTTTGATAAGCAGAAATGGGTGTCAGGCAAGGGAAAGGATTATAGCAACTAGATACAGGGGTAAGGAAATGTTGCTAGGGGGTCCGTCCTGGTGAGGAGAGAGGGGACGGGGGAATGGGCTTTGGAGAAGAACCAGAAGAAGGCCAGAGACAGGCTGAGTCAGCAGGAGTTGTATTTCAGAGTTGACCAGACCTTCAGGGTCATTTGTCCAGAGACTCAGCAGCAGAACCAGGGTCCAAACTCAGGACTCCCTGGCATCTCAGACAGGCCAAGGTGGGCCAGGAAGGTCGCTGAGTGCTGTTGAAACCTGGGCCTCTGCCCAGTTTCCCATGGGAGGTGCAAGCCCACTGATCTGAGCTGACAGCATAGACAGCGGGTGGCAGAGACAGACAGATGCATTTGGACGGCTTAGCTCCCTGCACAGGCTCCAGGCAGAGAACTCTGGCCTTCTGTAGCCTGGGGACAAGAGCTTCTCCCAGTCTAGGACAGGTTCTGGAAAGGGAAGAAGCAATCCTGGTTTATCTTTCCCAGAGTTGGCTGGTGACCCATGAGAAGAAGAGCCCACCATGCTAGACCACAGGCTCTGTCATGGCTGCTCTCTCAGTGTCCTGAGAGAAGGTGGCAGGAGATAGAAAGAAGGAAAGGAAGAACTAGGGGCTCCAAGTGTGGCCATTTGATGCCACCCACACTATTAGGCCCCACTTCCATGCTTAGGCATAGCCAC
Organism: Rhynchomys soricoides; assembly: GCA_019843965.1. Classification (NCBI taxonomy): domain Eukaryota; kingdom Metazoa; phylum Chordata; class Mammalia; order Rodentia; family Muridae; genus Rhynchomys; species Rhynchomys soricoides. Next base: position 517,399 of record JADRCH010000113.1, read on the forward strand.
AGCCAATGACCGTGGTGATGATCCTGGGATCAAAGATTCATACTCATGTGAAAGACACAAAGCATGTGACAGACATGTACATACCACGCACATGTACAGGAGAAGATGCGCGCGCGTGAGCGCACACACACACACACACAGAGAGGCATGCACAGGTACAGAGAAACCTAATGTTTTGGTTGTGTAGCAAGGTTAAGAACCCCAAGCAAGAATCCCCCCACAGTTAGGTAGGCTGATTCCAGCCCTGGGGGAAGGAGAGAGGGGTTCATTGACTCTAATGGAAATCTGTCTCCTCTGCAGGAAGAGTGGTTGGGCGCCCAGAATGCTGCCTAGACTCCTCTTGTCTCCCATGCTCTTTGTTTCAGAGACCCTCTCTCTCCAGCTGATGGATGACCTTGTGCTGGCCTGAGTTCTGGGTCCCTGGTTCAGGAAGCTGTATTAGGGATGGAAAGGCTCATGGGGATCAATAAAATAGTAGTCGTCAGGATAAACTGAGTCACAGACAGATGAGATGCTTGTAAATCCACAGTGAGCCAATCTACAGCAACATGGGACTGAGCTAGGACTAAAGCCTGGGGCCTTGTACCCCTCCTCAGGACACAGAATAAGCTGAGGTCCCTGACCCCTCAGCCTGAGGACAGAAAGGGCTGACCAGATCAAGAACCAGTGCACAAGTGAACAAGGAGTCCCAGGAGGCCCAATTCAAGATGGTCATTCCCTTTCCAGAGCTCAGAAAAGGTAAGGAGTTTGTCCACAGTCACAGAGCAAATGTCCCAGGCTTAGCTGGTGTGACCTCCTTTCAGCTCTCCTCATAGACTGCAGCAGAAGGGAGCCAGGCTAGTCCCCTGAAGAGGCTCCGCTGACAGGGGGCTAGGATAGGGTAGCTAGCCTCTCTCTCCCCCATCAAGCTTCCCTCAGAGTGGCCAGGCACTGGCGAGCTGGACCTACCTTCAGGCTGCAGTGCACGGCTGACTCAGGTGGGTACACAATGAAGTGGCGCAGGGTGAAACCAAAACCATCCTGAAGATTCTTGCGCAGCAGCAGTGTCCTCGGCCCCTGCCAGGGGAGGGGGCGCCCAGAAGAGCACCCATCTCGAGGGCCCAGGGGAAGCTGCAGGAGCACAGGGAGACAGGTGAGTGAGCACAGTGTGGTCCACACTCATGGCTCTCCACAAGCCTCCAGCTGCCTAGAACCTGACAGGAATCGCCAACATCCACAGCCACGAGGGCCCAGGTCCCTCCTGGCTCTTGATCTCTTCACCATAGCCTTCTTCCCTCACTCTTCCAAAGCACAAAGCTTCGGAAGCACAAAACTCCTCAGAGTTTTTCCTTCAGTCTCCTCATGACACCTCGGCCTCCTTGGAAACTGAGCCAGTATGCATGTCCTATGCACCAGACTCTGTATACACAGTTTTTCTGCATAGAAAGTTGTGCATACAACTCTTACACATCCCCATCCACTGACACTCACAACTTATTCAGACAGAACACACCACAAACACAGGCATACATACAAAATGTACACATATAAGCCAGGTGGTGGTGGCTCAATCCCAGCCCTCAGGAGGCAGAGGCAGGAAGATTTCTGAGTCCAAGGCCAGGCTGGTTTAGTGAATTCCAAGACAACCAGAAAAACCCTGTGCCCAAAAAAACAATAAATTAATTAATTAATTAAACAAATGTGCGCACAGGCAGGCTCACTGAACCACATGTTTATGTCTACACTATGCACTATGCACACTGGCACAGGTGAGGGTGTACATAACCAGTCTCGCATACACACATGCGCACAGCACAGAGCCACATCTCTGCACTACACACAAATGCACTCTCCAGGAGCATGGGATTAAGAGCCCCAAATGGACACCAGGCCACTAAAGGGACTTGCTGAGGTTGCAAAGCTCAGCCCGAAGGCCAGGCTGGTTCACCAGAAAGACAGATGGGAGATACTGCCTTCTGTCCAACCCTGCTGGAATGCTTGGGATTCCCCTAGATGACATGGCAGGCTAGCCAAAGAAGAGATGAGGGGCCATAGAGGCGAATATCTGGGGCAGGAGGCAAGAAATGACAGAGAAGACTGTTTGAGTGTCTTTGAACTCCGAGATAAACAGCCAGTAACAAGTATGAGATAACTTGCATACAGAGAGCTGACAGAAAAGATGAGTGTCCAGGGGACAAGCCATGGGAAAAGCAAGAAATTCTCCCACAAAGCCTCAAGTCCTCACAGCCCCTGGGCAGCCTGGGCTAGCACTTGCCTCTGACCCAAAGCCCTCAGGGAGCCAAAAGCTTCCCACAGACTCCTTCAACAAGCCTCCACCCCTTGCTCCTCCTTAGCCTTGGCAGGAACCTGAAGAAGAGATGAGAGACCCAGGGGCTGGTATGGACAGTGAAGAGCCCATCAGACCTGGGCTGTAAGGAGCTCCCACTGTGTGGGAAAGCTGCCCTCCTGCTAGCTGAAGAAAGCTCACAAACCTGAAGGCACAGGAATGCTGAGAGGCCCATCTAAGAAGCTGTCCACCCTGCTCACCTACTCAACGGAGGAAAAGCATGCAAGGGTGCACAGCATGCAAGGGTGCACAGCCAGGAGGCTTTGTCACCATCCTGCAGGCTTAGGGGAGAACACAGATTATGGAATCTCAATAAATAAAAGAAAAATCAAACAGAAACAATAGGTTTGCTGACTGTAGTTTCAGAGAACAGAACCAGGTGGAGGACACAAAACATCTGAATGAGGCTCCAGAAAAGGAGATAGTTCACATAGGCATAAAAGGCTTAGGTTGTGGCCTGTCCATCCCCAGAAGGGCCCAAGTGAGACCTAGACTACTCCTGGCCCCAGTCCTTGGCAGGGACTGGGACAGGGACCCAGTGGTGTCCTCTCAGACCCTGGCCTCTTCCATGAGCTCTACATTTATGGGGTCCAAGGACCCCAGAGAACATTCATTCACTGGAAATTCCTTGAGATTTGAATACACCCCTCCCTGATTTCCTATTTCTGCTGCTAGGAAAGATGATCTCATGGGTCCCCAGTGCCTCTCCCACAGAAACCCCTGCTCCCCATCTATCATGGGCTGCCCTCCTTCCCACTCTCACCCAGGCTCAGGGCTGAGGGTGTTTGCAGGGCCCATTGTTTTTGCTGGTGTCCTGGATTAAGGTTTAAGCCACCAGCTGCCCCAGTGATGAGAAGCGGCTGGGACAGGTCCCCACATGTTCCCCTCCCCTCTCCCTACACACACATCCTGCCGAGAGCTGCCAGCTGCCTGGGGGCGCCACTCCCTGAGGGGACCTGCTTGTAATCCAGGACAGTGGCTATGCCTTCCTCCCACAGGGCTCTCCTCATCCGATCACAGCAACTCCATTCCTACTTATCTCTGCCTCCCTCCCCACTTCCTCTGTTCCTTTCCTTCCAGGTCCAGTCTCCCAGCCCTTCTAATTAGTGTCTAGAGAATGTCAGTATTCCCCTGCTACAGCCTGTCAGAAGAGAAGACTCCACAGACCCAGTCAGGGCTGGTTGCCTCCCTGTGGGAAGTTCTTTCAAACCTAGCCTCAACCCTTCACATTAGTTCTGGCTCCTCCTATCTGACCTGAGACAACACTGAGTCAGTCTAGCTCTCCTCTTTAAGAGGAGAGCGGTACGAGGTACAGAAATAGAGAGATCCAGCATTGTAAACTTGGAAGACCAAGAAGTACAGCTCAGCTCGCCCTCCTCTGCCTCTCTGACACAGACACACAGCCAGGGTACAGAGAGGGGCCTCCGGCATTGTTGATTAAACCCTCCTGGCTGAAATCTCTTTGCAAACATGCTCAACCTCGTGTTTGAAAACAAAGAGACATCCAGAAACACCAACTGTTGCTCAAGAAGGGCCAACGGCCCAGGGAACACACCAGGCAGAAGTGGACCCTCGATGGATTGGCCACATCAGTACTATTCCCCCCCCCCAACCCACCCCAGCATAAAGAGGTCATTGCAGAAAACACAGTATTGAGGCTGGGCATGGTGCCCACTGTGACTCACGCCTACCAGCTAGGCAGATCCCTAACATCAGAAACACTGCCCCCAGTCCTGCCACTGCCTGGGTATCACCAACTGCCTGCTGGGGGTCATTCTGTCACCTCAACTTCCTCTGACCACTACGAAACCCTTAGGTGCCTCTCTGTCCGAGACCCTGCTGATAGGAAAGAAGATAGGAGACCAGAGTGGAGCCCACTGCTTGTGTTAGTAACCTTATGCTTAGCTCTCACTGTGTCTCTGCGAGCCCCCTTGCTCCAGGATTCCTAATAAGCCAGCGACTCCTCCTGTCATCAGCCCCAATTCCATCCTTCCACTGCCTGTAAACCAAGAGGCCTGAGCCTGCAGGTGCCACTACCCAGACCTGAAGTTCCATCTAGCACCCCTGGGAAAGCTCCCACACAAACGCTGACAACCTCACCCTGCTTCTCAACCTCCTCACACACTCCCCAACTGCAAGGATGTCCGTCTGAGAATGCCAGACACTGTCAACTCGAAAGTGGGTAACCCGATCGCCCACAGCCCCTGACGTCCAGCTCCCGCCCGGCTCCTTATCTGTGGCTCACCCTGGCCGGACGCAGCCCGGGCGCGCGGCGGTCGCTGTGGCTCAGACAGGGCAGCCAGAGACAGCGGGGCTCCGGGGTGCTGCAGTCCACGCCGACGGCGCGCTCCCAGCACCAGCCCCCGACGCCCGCGCGTTCCACGCGCCACACGGCACTGCCCACCAACGCAGCCTGCCGGGACCCCTGAGCGCGGCCACCGTCATGGCCCCAGAGCGCACCGGGCCTGGCTTCCGGAGCGGGACGTACGGTGCGGGACTCCGCGGCTCGGCGCCCAGCGGGGGACGTCCTCGGACCCCCGCGCGGCAGGCGGAGCCCAGGGGTCCCAGCCCTCCCCCCAGAGCCGCGGGCCCGCGGCCCAGAGGCCCCGAGGGGGCGGCCAGCCCGCGCAGACGGCGGCAGGACGGCTGGAGCGGGGCCGCGCCGCCCGCGCTGCCCGGGTGAAGGCGCCCTCCGGAGCGGGGCAGGGACAAGCCGACAAGTCGCTGGGACAGACACCTCCCCCTCCGGGGCGGCCCCGGCTCCGCGCCAGCCCACCCTCCTCCCCAGCCAGAGGCTTTGAGCGGTCCCTGCTCAGACACAGCACACATCGACGACACCATCCAAACACAGGGACTCACACTGCCCAGAGCGATCACACTAGGGGGCCCATCAACTTTACCCTCCTGCAAAAACATATTCTAGCTGTGTGCCTCACAATACATGGCCAGCATCCCATCACCTGTCCCCACAGACCCCTTACAGACCCTCAGTGTGGATATCATTGCTACATCTCTGGACATTCTCCTATTTAAACAGCCCTACCCCGTGAGGCATATACAAAAGCACAGCCAGTTAAAGTATGCTAGGCCCTTACACACTCCCACCCCCAACCCCCAGATGCCTACTTGATCACATACAAACAGGATGGTGGCAAACACACACTGCACAGCACGTGCTTGCCTCAGGATTCTGTGCTCCTCAGAAGACACACACTGCTCACCCAGAGAGAGGTGTGTCAGAGTGTAAGATGTACCCTCAGGCTGCAGGGAGACCCCAAACCAGCCTCCCAAATGATGTTCATTCCTCTTCCCCAGGACCCTTCCAGGATCCCTGGCATCACCAAGCAAGAGAAGGCTCCAAGCTGACCACTCCCTCCACACCTTCATAATGAGAATGAGAAGTGCACTGGCTGACTCCAGACATCACCCACTCCCCTTTTCTGGTTCTCCAGGCCCCATACTTTCCCCAGGTAGAGGCAGGGCTAGCAATGGCCCTGGGCTGTGTGTTCTCCACTGTCGTCATACCCCAAGTTCATGGTGGCATTTAGAACAGTTTATGAACTGAGAAGGAAACACTCAGCAGAAAGGGACACAAGCCCCGAGCCCATCTAAGAGGGAGAGCTACACGGCAGGGCTGTTTGGGACACTGGCAAAGCCCCTATCCTCAGTCCCCAGGAAGGTGACCTGTGTGAGAGGTACAAGATCCAGAAAGGAAGACAACTCTAGGGAGTGGGTGGGCAGGATGGAGGGAAGGAAGAACAGAGGAGGAGGAAGGGTGGGGGGAGGCCCAGGGTGGTGGGGACCAAGTCAGCCAGGGAGCGGTTTTGTTCTCCTGTTTCCTGTTTGCTGCTTGTGGGGCCCATGCAGGAGGTGGACCCCCACCTCCACCCTGCGGAAGCCCAACGGGAAGAGCTGAGACAGCCATGAGCTGAGTCAGGACTCAGAAGAGCAGGAAAGGACCAGTCAGGGACAGCGGGGCAGTCAGGGACAGTGAAACCGAGTCTACATTTCTCCCAGCCTCTGGAAAACTAGAAAACCAAACTTCCGGATCTGACCACCTCCTGCTCTGCCCCTCCTTGTCAGTTCCTCCCAATGGCCAGTTCAGAGACCAGGTGGCCAGCCATATCACCAAGATGTCCTCAGCTGTGTGGACTCTGGGGCCCAAAGTAGATGCAGAGGCACACGGATGCCCTTGACTCCCTCATCAGGCCTCCTCACTAAGTCCTCCCAGTGGCCTAACTGCCACCTTATGTAGCTGTGGCTGTCCTGGAACTTGAGGCATAGACCAGGATAGCCCTGAAACTCAAGAGAGATCTGCCTGCCTCTGCCACTATGTCAGGCGGCTGTTGCTGCTGCTGCTGCTGCTGCTGCTGCTGCTGCTCCTCCTCCTCCTCCTCTTCCTATTCATGTGTTATGTGCATGAGGGTACACATGCCATTTCCCTACAAGGTCAGAGGAAAAGCTCGCTTCTGCCTTGCGGCTTCTACATGGGCTCCTAGGGTTGAGCCCAGATAGCTGACTTGTATAACTAGCACCTTTCCCTGCTGAGCCATCTCCCCAGTCCCCAACTGCCTTTTTATCTCTCTACAAGCCAGGTCTTATATTTAGGCCTCTCATGGCTGACCCATGATGTCTGTCTGATTGAGACCAGAAGGATTTGGGTGCTGTAGGGGAGGGCAGAGGCATGTGGCATTATGTCCAGGCCTACAGAGACCTTGGAGACCAGAATCTCCAATGTCCACTTTCTGTCTTTTAACCTAGCAGATTCGAAGAAGGCTGCCTCAGCAGAAACTCAGAGAGAGAGAAATCAAGTGGGGGAGGGCCTGTGTAGTGTACACTGTAGGGCCTTAAAGTGGGGGGGGGGGGCACAGCTTGAAATGATCTTCTAGGTCTGGGGAGCTGGCTCCCTTCTGTTTCCTCTGGGAAAGGAATGTGGGGTGGGCCCCAGAGCCCAAGGGGGAGGGGCAAGCCTGGGAAATACCAGGCGTTGCTGAGATTTCTATTCCAAGCCTTCCTGCACAGTGTCCTCCCCCACACCCTGCCTGCTGCTTCCTCCCCCATTGCCGGAATCACCCTCTGGCCAGCCCCTCCCAGCCCCCTAAGTGAACAGCTGACACTTGTCTTCCTAAGGGTCCCTGCTTAGGAGTGCCCCCAAGAAAGGACATCCAGAATCCTAAACTGTACTGCTACTTGTGACCCTTCCCTAAGCACTGGATAGCCACGATGGCCTTATTGGGGTGCTGGGGGGGAGAGGCAGGATCTTACTTTGTGGCCCTGGTGGCATTGAACTCTGTTTACAGCCTAGGCTGGCCTTGAACTCACAGTAACTCCTCTGCCTCAGCCTCCTGAATGTTGAGATTATAGGCATTTACAACCAGAGAGGGTTCTTAGTATGTATGTACGTATGTATGTATGTATGTGGTTTTTGGAGACATGGTTTCAATGGCTTTAAATTCTCTGTGTGGCTGAGGATGACTTTGAACTCCTGCCTCCACCTCTCAAAGTGCTGTAATTACAGATGTGTACTGCCATACCTGGCTCCCACTTTTAAGAAGGATTTATTTTTATTATTATTATTTTGGTTTTGGTTTTTTGGGTTTTTGGTGTTTTTTGTTTTTTTGTTTGTTTGTTTGGTTGGTTGGTTTTTTTTTTTTGAGACAGGGTTTCTCTGTGTAGCCCTGGCTGTCCTGGAACTCACTCTGTAGACCAGGCTGGCCTCGAACTCAGAGATCCACCTGCCTCTGCCTCCCGAGTGCTGGGATTAAAGGCATGCGCCATCACTGCCCAGTTTTTTATTATTTTTAGTGTGTGTGTGTTCACATGCACATGAGTACAGATGCCACAGGAAGACGGGAGAGGGCATCAGCTCGCCTGGAGTTGAAGTTATAGACAACTGTAAGCCACCCACATGAGTTCTGGGAATCAAACTCAAGTCTTCTCGCTAGGCTATGCACTCTGAATCACTGAGCCAACTCCTCATCCTCTGATCTCCTTTTTGGGGGGACAGGACTTGGAACTAACTCATTTTGTAGACTAGGCTGGCCTTGGATTCACAGAGATCCACCTGCCTCTGCCTCCTGTGTGCTGAAAAGAAAAGTGTGCGCCTGCAGCCCCCAACCCCAACCCCTTTTAAAGACAAGGAAGGAGAAAGAGAAGGCCTCACTCCTGTGACACCAGGACTGCATCCCAGGGCCTGACCCCACCCCCAGATCCCTCTACATTACCTTCTGGGTTATCCATTCAACTACCACATGTGGAGTGGTGCCATGGGCCAGGCTGAGACCCCTTGGAAATCTAAGGCACACAGAGTCCTTGCCAGCAGGGCCCTTCTGTCAGGAGTGCCACCAGCGTCCCCCAGCTCCAGACTCAGGCCCAGCCAGCTGCTCTCATTGACACCAGTCAGGTAGTCCTCATACACAAAGGGGACTCCTGACATGCTGTCAGGGGCCTGGACTTCTAAGAAGGGCAGTAATGGGTAATGGGCTCCCAGGCTAGCCCTCAAGGAGGGTCAAAAGCAGAGAAATAGAAGCCTAGAGAATCACCAGGAACCAGGGGCAGGGAGGAGAGCTGCCCAAGCCCGAGGGTCAGGGACAGAAGGAGGGAATCAGATAGATAGGAGCCGAGCTGGAGCTCAGGAAGCCAGAGTCACAGGGCTCAAGGTCAGTCCCGCCCGCTCTTCCTTCCTCTGCTTGCTCAGCACCTCCTCTGAGACCTTAGGTCCCAAACCACAGGTGACCAACAAGAGCCCCTACCCCCACCCCAGAGAATCACCCATCTGGTCTCTCACATCATCAAACACAGACCCATAGCCACCCACAACCTCACACACAGTGACTAAGCCAGAGTTAGGGCTAGGGTAGCCACGGGAGCTCGTGACAAACAGTGCCTGCCCCCTGGCCTAGTCTCCTCCCTCCAGGGCAGTGCCTCCTGGGCCTCCTCCACCCTTTAGCCCCATTCACATCACAGTTCCCAGCTTTGATAGAAAGGAGGCTCCTCCTGACATGCCTTAACATGCCTACTTGACAAGCCAGCCAGGCAAGCTGAAGCTCCCAGCCCCTCCATTGATACACTACCTGCAGCTAGGAGCGTGGGACCCTGTGCTGCTCAAGGCAGCTGGCACCAGGTGATTCACAGGGTCTTCCTGACCTGTGCTCTCCTTCTCAGATCACGGTGCCCAGGGTTGGGATGGTCTGTGTCACACCATCCCCATCCCTCTCAAAGTGGGTCATAGCCAAGGAAAAGGGAGGCTGGGGTAGGGGATAGGGGAGCATTTTCCATGCCTGGCATCCAACCACCATCTGTCCAGGAGGGGAAGGAACAATCTCAGACAGGAGTCAGCACATAAAATGAAGGTGGATAGAAACTTTCACCCAAAGGATGTTGGGAGAATTAAATCAACAAAAAGAAAGTCTTAGCTGGGTGTGATAGTACCTGTCTGTACCCTCAACTGAGGAAGCAGGAAGACAGAGGATAGGCTGATCTATAAATCGAATTCTGGGTCAGCCAGGACTACATAGTATGACCATTTCAAAAAACAAGAGATAAAAGTCTCAGCATGGACCCAGAGCACACAGTAGGAGCTTGAAAACGCGAGCTGTTTAATATCCAGACATGTAGCTACTCAGCTAGGTTTGCACAAGACAGTGACATGGCACATACAGAACTTGGCTTCACAGCCCCTCCCACGGCTGACCTCCAGTGGCACCATGGCTCTTTCCACAGCTCACCGGAGGCTTTGATGGGCTGAGACACACACCCTTCCCTCACAGGGGAAGGATGGCCCACAGACCTGGCCTCTCGGCCCTCTGGGAATGGACAACACGAAATCCCAAGTGGAGGCTGCTCCCAGTAGAGGAGGAACATGCCAGGCTGGCACGAGAGAGCCCAGCAGGAGGGCTGATACTGAGGGGGAGGGGCCTAAAGACAGAGTCCTTGCTCATGGTGGGAAATGAGCACTTACAGAAGAGAGTGAGCTTGGAGTCAGCCACAAAGTAAACACATAGGCCATTGTCAAGGCAACCACAGCCAGTGTGGGTCAGGGCCCACTACAGTCCCCTCCACCCTGATCCACTCCACCCCTGGACTGTCTTAGGTCTTCTGGGTGTCCTCTCCTCCTGGCAGCTCCTTGAGAGTAAGGGCTTGTTGCCCATGGCATGTTGGGGTCTTTAGAATACCTGGCCTGCTTCTATCTGTTCCTAGAGACAGGAGAAAGAAACTGCCTCCGGGTACCGCTGCAGCCTCTCCCTTTGGACAGACAGCTCCTAAGGATGAAGGCTACTGCTTTTCAGAATTGGATTTGCCCTAGAGTGCCTTTGTCCAGAGCAGGCTTTCAGAAATTGCTAGGCTGGAATGATAGTTCAGTCAGTAAAGGGCATTGGAAGCACAGGGACTCAAGTTCAAGCCCAAGCTAATTAATGAAAATAAATTAATTAATTAAAAATAAAGGGTCTGGGTGTGGCAGTGTGTTTGTGTAATCTCAGTGCCATCCCAGTGCTGGGGAAGGCAGAAACAAATGGCTCCCTGTGATTCACTGACCAGCCAGCCCTAGCCTACTTGTTGAGCTCCAGAAAAATGAAAGACCCTGTATCAAAAAAACAAGGCCTAGGTTAAGAGCACTGTCTGCTCATATAGAGGTCCTGAGTTCAATTCCCAGCAACCACATGATGCCTCACAAGCATCTGTAATGGGATCTGATGCCCTCTTCTGTCCAAAGTCATCTTCGGTCATGCAAATAGAGTGCTCATATACATAAATAAATACATCAAAAATTCAATGCAGAGGGGGTATGGGGGTTGTGGAGGGGTAACTGGGAAGAAGGATATCATTTAAAATGTAAACGAATAAAAAGATTAATTTAAAAAATTCAATGTAGAATGACTATACGATCCAACAATTCCACTTCTGAGCACAAACCCGAAAGCACAGAAAACACAAGTTCACAAAAGCATTCTAGATCAGGCATAATGGCATATGACACTTGAGGTGCAAAAGCAGGTAGTTCTCTGAATTCAAAGCCAGCCTGGTGTACACTGTGAGTTCCAGGCCAATCAAGCCTACAGAGCAAGACTTAGTTTCATAAAATAAAACAAACAGAACAGGCCAGGCAGTGGGAGTGCACACCTCTAATCCAAGCAGTCAGGAGACAGAGCAGGCAGACCTCTGTGAGTTCAAGGCCAGCCTGGTCTGTCAAGCAAGTTCCAGGACAACCAGGGCTACACAGAGAAACCCTGTCTCAAAATATTAAAAAAGAAAGAAAGGAAGGAAGGAAGGAAGGAAGGAAGGAAAGAAGGAAGGAAGATGGCTGCCTGGGACTGGAGAAGAGTGACTAGAAGAAGCTTCCTGCTTTGATGATCACAGAGCTGCATGCGGTTTGAACGATATAGCGGTGACCGGTGACAGGTCAATGCAGAAAACACTAACGTCACAGAACTATGCACTCAAGAATGGTTTCATGAGGGGCTGGAAAGACAGGTCAGTGGTGAACGCTCACTGCTCTTCCAAAAGGCCCAAGCCTGGTTCCCAGCACCTATATCAGGTGGCTCACAACTGTCTGCAACCTCAACTCAAGTCAGAACTGACACCTCTGGCCTCCATGGGCACCTGCACCCACCTGAACATGCACATACCCCACACACAAACACATAGACATGATATTATGATTTATTTATTTTATGCATATGAGTACACTGTTGCTGTCTTCAGACACACCAGAAGAGGGCATCAGATCCCATTACAGATGGTTGTGAGCCACCATGTGGTTGCTGAGAATTGATCTCAGGACCTCTGGGAGAACAGTCAGTGCTCTTAACCACTGAGCCATCTCTCCAGCCCTAGAAATGATTTTAAAATAAATCTTTTAAAATGTTTTAGATGTTAATTTTTGTAGGCCTGGCTGGCACGGAACTCACGAGGATCCTCGTGCATTGGCTCCTAAGTGCTGGGATTACCACATGGCTCATACATTTTATATAAATTTGTCAAAATTGGAAGAATTGGCAAAGTTGGAATTAAAACAGGGAGCGGGGTGGGGGGCCCAGGCAGTGGTGGTGCACACCTTTAATCCCAGCATTTGGGAGGCAGAGGCAGGCCTGTTTCTGAGTTTGAGCTCTGAGTTTGGTCTACAGAGTGAGCTCCAGAACAGCCAGGGTTACACAGAGAAACCCTATCTCGAAAAAACAAAAAACAAAAAAACAAAACAAAACCAGGGAGCGGGGATGTTAACAGCAGTTGCTATGAATTAACCACTTGCATCAAGAGCAGGTAGCCTCGAATGCTTACAGAGACCTAGCCTGGAAGGCCCCTATCCTGGGTGATCCTAGGGCCTGGATAGTCCTGGTCCTGAAGGACCCCAGCTTCAGTCTGCATCTTCTCAGGGCTGCTAATATCCTCTTTGGGATCCTAGAGAGTCCCACACAGGGGAGTGCCTGGGTTGCCAGAAGCTCTGACAAATAGGTCCCTGGTATTGCTGGAATCCCATCCCTTGAAAACTGAACCAATGGCCACTCTTCCCACCACTGCCCCCTTGCAGAGATAATGGGACTCCTGTTTGGATTCTTACCTTACAGAGCACGCACGGTCTGTGTTAAGCCCCAGTGAGCCTACAACCACCTGTAACACACACACAAGGCTGTGCCCACACAGGACCATCCCTGTCTTTTCATGCTCCAAGGGTCTTGACTACACACTGCAGGACGCAGTATATCAGCGTCACAGCCAGCAGCGCCCTCTGCTGGTTCATGGATGCCACTTCAGGTCATCTTATTTGGAAATGAAAGGGACAAGGTGTCATTCCTGGCACCTGCACACACACCATACATACACACACACACACACACACACACACCCTGCATTCTCCAGGACTCTCAGCTCTAATTGAATGACGCACAACCCCACACCCCAATCACAGGAGAAAAGTCTCCTGCAAGACAGATCAGTGTCTTCAGTGTCTTGCCTCCCTTTGGTCCAACAGTACCAAGGAGGCTCAGTTCCCTCTCCTGAAGAGACTGGGAGATGCCAGTCATTCTTAATCCAGGGGCTTCCTGCAGTAACGTCTCTTCAAAATCATCACACCCACCCCATTACTGGCTAGCTCATTTGAGACAACTGCAAACTCAGTGTGAATCACCCTTCTTGTCCCCCCCACACACACACACCCCGTTCTTCCTGTTGTCTTACTACCTGGCACCTAGACAGAGACAACAGGTGCACTCATTGGTTTCCTCAAGGAGAGAGGGAGAGAGCTCAGCTCCAGTCCAGTTGAGACCACATTCCCTCAGAGGGCAGGTTTCAGCAGATCCCTAACATCTCCCCCAGGGCACTTGGGGTTCTCTGCAAGAAAAGGCTCTCAACCTTGCCTCTGAAACCACCCACCCCCTCACTTTAGCCCTGCTCAACCTGCTGAGGCTACCTCTCCATGCCCCTGTATGCTGGCTGGCCCTGCCTCTGAGTAGAACCTCTCCCTGGTCTAGCCTGTGGTATGGCAGAGGCAATCCAAGAGATGAGAAGATAAGCATCTTTAGAAGGTCAAATGGCCTCCGGTATGCTCCCGACTATGAGAGAGTTGGAAGGGCTTCTAGGTTAGGATCCTTGGTCAGAAAGGGATGGGAGCCATCTCTAATGTCCAGACCCTCGTCCTTAGTCAGCCCTGCTCTGCCCTCAGACATGCAATCATAGGCACAACAGAAGTAGATGACAGGGACAGGAGGTGGTGGCACATGTCTTGAACTCAGGAGGCAGAAGCAGGCAGATCCCTGAGTTCAAGGCCAGCCTGATCTACAGAGCTAGTTCCAGGACAGCCAAGACTACACAGAGAGCCGATGTCTCAAACAAACAAAGAAGAAGGGGGTGGAAAGGGAGGAAGGAAAAAAAGGAAGAGGAAGAAATGGAGGAGGAAGAGGAGGAGGAAAGAAAGAGAGAAAGAAGCAGAGGGCTGGAGAGGTGGCTCAGTGGTTAAGAGCACTAACTGCATTTCCAGAGGACCCAGGTTTAATTCTCAGCACCCACATGGCAGCTCACAACTGTCTGTAACTCCTGTTCCAGGGGATTAGACACCTTCACACAGACATAACATAAATCAATGCACATAAAATAAGAACAAATTTACAAAGAAGAAGTAGACAGCAGGCCCTCTGCACCTGTGAGCCTATGAGGTGCCACCCATCCCCTCCCTGTTCCCTGAGCCAGATACAGCTGGATAGGGAATTCTGGACTCTCCCATGGGCCACTGAGGGGAGGGGGACAGAAGGCTAGAAGAAAGATCTGCATTCATCTTGGCATTCAGGAAGGAACACATTTACCTCTGGCTTTTGCATTGGTCCTTTTCTAAGTAGCACAAAGGTCCCCAATCAAGTTTACCCAAGTTTTCTTTGCTGAGCAAAGTTACTGGGAAGGCACTGTAGGAATGGACAGGGGGAGGAGTCATCCATCCGGCCTCCTGCCCACCATCAGGGTGGACCCTGCCACCCAAAGGCCAGGGACCCAGCCCACTTCCCATCTGCACCCATTGTGGGCTGCTTGGTTTCCCTCTGGGAGGTCAGTCTGATAATATTCCAGCCCCCAGGCCCTGGAGGACACACCCCCAGCCTCCACACACACTGCATCCTCTTCCTTGTGCTCCAGTCACCCCAGCCTCTGGCTCTCCTTCCAGTTCCCGTGAGCACTGTGCTCCCTTCCAGCCTCTGGGCCCTGCAGCAAGCTGGTTTTGGAATGTTCTGTTTCCTTCAACTCCTCCCTGTTTCCCCAACCTTTACCCCGACTCACCCCATCCACCCCAGAGCTCCTAGCATTAATGTCTGCCAACACATGGGCTCCGGGTGGCTCAGCACTTACTACTTGGACTAAGGACCCCCAGGACCCACACGAGGGAAGAAGAGAACTGATCCACAGGTGTCCTGGAACTCCCTCTATAGGCCAGGCTGGCCTCAAACTCAGGGATCTGCCTGCCTCTGCCTCCTGAGTGCTGGGATTAAAGGTGTGCGCCACCAGCTGAAAAGAAATTTTAAGTCACTTCAAACACATACTGCTCCTGTGCCCAATGCCAGGTCTCTGGGCACCCTCGCAGGGCATATATGTTTATGGGGCTATTTTGACCTGGGAGACCAGAACTGTGTCTGCTTTGCAGAGACAGTACGTGGCCCAGGTGGGCATCAGCACCCTGCTTCTGAATTTGGGGTTGAGGAACAAGCACTGCTTTCATTGCTGGGGTGGCCACCCCTCTCCTATGGGGGCCCACTTGGAACAGAAGCTATTTCAATTCTTTTTTGTTGTTTTGAGACAGGGTCCCATGTAGCTCAGGTTAGCCAAGGATGACTTCTGATCCTGTGTCTCCAGCTCTCAAGTACTGGGAATACAGGCTTGTACTACCACACCCATATTTCAGTTTTTTGTCCTTTCTTGGTGGGAATCACGTCCATAAGTGAGATCACTGGAGTAATAGAAGTAAGGGGCGGGGCACACACGTGTAGACAGGAATCTGCTCCCATCCTCTAGAGCCATGCCTTCTCGATTTCCGTGTTCCAGCTACAAGCCCTCCCTACCTGTCTTCAAACATGTTGGACACAGTACTCATCTATATTTTCTCATATGCTCTGTCTCCTTCCCATGACTCCTGACTAGACTCCCCATCCTCACAGTCAGCCTGGCAGCTGAGGCGTAGGCCCAGGTCACTCAGTGTGTCATATTCCCGCCAGGTGCATCTTCCTGTGGCAGTCACCTGTGGCGGGCCAAGCCTAGGCTCTTGGCCACCTCATCTCATGTACCCTCACTATCAGTTTCTCCCTCTAGGCCCAGCCCAAAGGGACACCAGCTGTCCGATCTTAGTGTCCTCATGTGCACAGGCTACAAAGAAGGCAGCTGAGATAAGCTAAGCGGAAGGGATAAGATGGGAGAGCAGAAGGGAGGAGGGGTCAGGGGAAGGCAGAGCGGGATGGTCCAGCCAGACGTGAAGAGCGACAACTATGCGAAGTACGCCTGCCCGGGAGCTATGAATAGTGCAGCCAGGCTGCCAGCCGGGTCGCAGCCCCCCACCCCCATCCCGCCCCACGGGACAAACTGCACCCGCTTGAAAAGAGGTGAGAGCCCAAGGGGCAGAAACCGCTTCTGCTTGACAGAGCTGAGCCGCGCAAATGAGAGGCGTGGCCATGCAAATTAAGAGCAGCCGGCACCTCTTATTGGTGGATCCCTGCCTACCGCAAGTTTGGGGCAGAATGGTTACTCTACCCCAGGCAGCAAAGGCAAGCTGAAGCGGCTGCCTTTCCTAAGCCCGCAAACCCCGGTCTTCATCAGTCACCAGTCACCGCAGAGCCGAACCCCAGTGATGCCGCGGGGCTGCTGGAGACCTCCCGATTCCCATCACTGCCCTAATAAGGTCTGCTTTCCTGGGACGCCATTCCTCACTACCTTAGCCCCAGGTCAGCCTAGTTTTCTTGGAGTTCAAAGGTCTGAGCTCACAAACAGCTGAGCACTTAGGAAACATCTGAACCAGTCCCTGCCCCAAAGGTACACACGTTAAGCTTAAGGACCTGAGAGTCAAATTTCAGCCCTACATTGTCCCCTATTTGTCTCCAAACAATTCATATTTCAGAGACGAATCTAGGACAATGGAAAGGTTATCACCAAGTGGGGCTCTAAGTGGAGGGGTTGGCACACTAGGTAAAGAAGGGTCACAGAGCCTGGGGTTCAGTCTCCCCTCTGTGTAACACTGGTCTCACTCTTTCTCTCTCCAAGCCTCCACCTCCTGAGCTGTAAGGGATCCTACAGGGTCCCTCAGAGGACTCAGCTGAACGCCTGGCATCTAGGAGCTGCTCAGCAAGTTTTAGTTCAGCAATCCCCAAAGGATTTGCAGAAATTAAAAGCAGTCCAAATTTATAAAGATCAAAGGGGTAGACGTGCATCAAACTAAGCAGATGTGGACACAGGGTTCAAAGAATTGCCTACACTGAGGATGCCAGTATCCCAGAGTCGGGGATGTGCTGTTAGGGGGCAGGGATCACTGAAACTCAAGGCCCAGCCTAGGAAACATTCTGCCTTCCAGGCAAGCTTGTACAACTTAATGAGACTCTGTCCCAAAAATTAATAATTAATTAAAACAAAAATAACAACCAGGGGCTGGAAAAATGGCTCAGTGGATAAGAATAACTGGCTGTTCTTCCAAAGGACCTGGGTTCAATTTCTAGCACCCATATGGCAGCTCACAACCATCTGTAACTCCAGTTCCAAGTGATTCGATTTCCTCTTCTGACCTCCTCAGGTACCAGACACACACATGGTGCACAAGCATGCAGGCAAACCACCTGCCTACATGCACATCATCATCATCATCATAATAATAATAGTCACCTAAATAAGTAAAAACATAAATATATAAATGAGCTCAATCTCCAGACCCCACAAGGTAGAAGTTGAGAACTGCCTGACCACCAATTATGTGCTGTGGCACACACACGCATAAATGCAAAAAGTATTTAAACACACACACACACACACACACACACACACACGCATACTACACCTGTCCTGTGGTCACTGCCATATTGCCTACACAAAGGTACATGGGAGAAGCTGAGTGTGATGGCACATGCCTTTAATCTTGGCACTCAGGAAGGAGAGGCAAGCAGATCTCTGTGAGTTTAAGGCCAGCCTGGTCTACAGAGTGAGTTCCAGAACAGCTGGAGCTATGTAGACAAACCCTGCCTCAAAAAAAGAGGTGGGTGGGAGGGGAAGATGTTACCAAGTCACCACTGGTGGCTCTAAGGTAGTCATGCCCTTGTTCTTCATGGAGTCCAGACCCCGGAGTTCTTGTTTGTTTGTTTGAGACAAAGTTTCTCTGTGTAGCCCTGGCTATCCTGGAATTGGCTCTGTAGGCCAGAATGGCCTTGGCTTTGAACTCAGAGATCCACCTGTCTCTGCCTCTGGAGTGCTGGGATCCTATCCTACCTCCAGGGTTCTATCAGTAAACACAGGCTTCTCCAAGAAGCTTCAAGAAGGTATCACTGTGGAGGTGAGGTTTAACCAATGGTGGAACAGTTGGGAGATCCCAGAAGAAGTTAGTAACCTGTCCAACAATAGCTAGCTAAAGGGTGGGACCAGCTGGGACTCACACCCATGCTCTGAATCTCACTCAGGCTGTGTGTGTGTGTGTATGTGTGTGTGTGAATGTGTGTGTGTGTGGTGTGTGTGTGCGTGTGTGTATGTGTGTGGTGTGTGTGTGCGCGTGTGTGCATGTGTGTATGTATGCGTGTGTGCGTGCGTGTGTGCGTGTGTGTGTGTGTGGTGTGTGTGCGCATGCGTGTGTGCGTGCGTGTGGTGTGTTTGTGCGTGTGTGTGTATGTGTGTGGTGTGTGCGTGCGTGTGTGCATGTGTGTGTGCGTGCGTGTGTGTATGTGTGTGTGGTGTGTGTGCGTGCGTGTGTGCGTGCGTGTGTGTGTGTATGTGTGTATGGTGTGTGTGTGCGTGGTGTGCGTGTGTGTGTGCGTGCGTGTGTGTGTGTGTGCGTGCGTGTGTGCGTGCGTGTGTGTGTGTGTTTACCAGAGCCACCAGCAGGGATGTCTTCCTTGCCCTTGTTATGCTAGCCCTCCTTGGATTCCAGCTCACTGCTCTGGGATAGGTGAACCTACGTTGGGCCGTGGGAAGTGACCAGCCATGCACTTTTGTGTCAGGCAATATAGCAGTAACTACAGGGCAGGTGTAGGATTCAGAAAGAGCTGCTATTGAGCTGGTGACCTATTTACTCTCTCAGAATTTGGTTCGCTTTTATTTTGTTTTTATAATAAATACACAATTGCCTAGTGATGGCGTTTGAACATCTACCAACCGAGGGTATTTTACTAAAGAGTTCCTGGAGACTGGGGGTGTGGCTCGTTTGCTGAAATTCCTGCATAGCTCAGATGCAGCCCTGGGTTGGGTTCCTAGCTCTACATAAACTGGCCTGGTGTACACTCCAGTAACTGCAGCACTTAGGAGGTGGGGCCAGAGACTAGAAGTTCGACATCCTCCTTGGCTACCAAGCAAGTTTGAAACAGGCTCAGGATATATTAGACTGTCTCAGAAAAATAGTAACACTAATATCCCAGGCTGGAGAGATGGCACCAAAGTTAAGATCACCCACTACCCTTCCAGAAGACCTGGGTTCAACTCCAAGCAGTCACACGGTGGCTCACACCGTCTGGAACTCCAGTTCCAAGAGATCTGACACCCTCTTCTGGCACCAGGCACACACATGGCACACTGGCATACATGCAGATAAAACACTCATAGACATTAAATTTTTAAAAAGTTAAAAAAAACAAAAACAAAAACAAAAAAACAGCCAGGTGGTGGTAGTAGCACACACCTTTAGTCCCAGCACTTGGGAGGCAGAGGTGTTGGGATCTCTGAGTTCGAGGCCAGCCTGGTCTGCAGAGTGAGTTCCAGGACTACACAAAGAAACCCTGTCTAAATAAATAAATAAATAAATAAATAAATAAATAAATAAAATCTAAAAATGTTGTAAAGCATTAAAGACACTAAAGATGTATGTTCAAAGGCCACTACAAGGTATTTACAGACTCAAAAGTGAGCGCCTGTGAGGCTAAGTAACGTGTAACCCCAGTGCCGAGGAGGCAGAGGCAAGAGGAGCCCCTCAAGTTCCAGCCAGGCCAAGACTACACAGACCCTGTCGAAAGACTGAAATAAGTAAATAAATAAAAACACCACCCGGCAAGGTCACCAAGATCCAAACTGAGTCCACAATCTGTGTCTTTAACCCATCTTGGCTCTAGTCGCCCTTTCTGATTCTGTACCACACTGCTCCTTTGGCCTGCCAGGGTCTTTTTAACACTGATATTTTAGGCAAGGGGGCCGTGGGAACATTCTGGACTGGCAGGTAATGGAGACAGGAATCTCACAGGCCATTGTTTATAAAACTCTTAGTGGAGTCTTTTTGTCTGGCTTTTGGGCAATAGGAAAAGCATACAAGGAACCCCTTGAGGGCAGGGCTGTGTGGAGCCCAGGGTGCTTACAAGTAATGACCACCCACGAAATGAAGGCTGGTTTGCTGGAAGATCAGGCCACTGCCCAATCTTTCCCAAGCATTTAGCCTCCTCTGCTGCCCCAGGCTGTAGTTGGGGCAGGACAAGAGGAACACTATGCCAGCCATGCCTGGGAATGTCCTTGGCGGCCGAGCCTGGTCCCTCAGATAAGCTAGTCCCTAGCATCGAGGGAGCTGGGCCCCTGGGACCCAGAGCAGGAGGCAAAGGCTGCAGAGGAAGTGGATGAATAGGCTCTGTCACCAGCCTGGATGACCTCTCCCCATCGCTCCCTTCTTGTACACCTGCCCACCCTCAGCTGCCCCAACTGCTCCCCCAGGTGCAGCACGTTGCAAGCCC